>JAQQAC010000477.1:24972820-25047796 GCA_029783875.1 Phataginus tricuspis | reverse complement strand
TCTTCCCCAGTCCCTTTCCCTTTGGTAACTATTAGTCTGTTCTTGGGTTCTGTGAGTCTGCTGTTGTTTTGTTCCTTCAGTTTTTTTCTTTGTTCTTATACTCCACATATGAGTGAAATCATTTGATACTTGTCTTTTTTGGCTTGGCTTATTTCACTGAGCATAACACCCGCTAACTCCATCCATGTTGTTGCAAATGGTAGTTTTCTTCTTATGGCTGAATAATATTCCATTGTGTATATGTACCACATCTTCTTAATCCATTCATCTACTGATGGACAATTAGGTTGCTTCCATTTCTTGGCAATTGTAAATAGTGCTGCAATAAACATAGGAGTGCATCTGTCTTTTTGAAACTGGGCTGCTGCGTTCTTATGGTAAATTCCTAGGAGTGGGATTCCTGGGTCAAATGGTATTTCTATTTTGAGTTTTTTGAGGAACCTCCATACTGCTTTCCACAATGGTTGAACTAATTTGCATTCCCACCAGCAGTGTAGGAGGCTTCCCTTTTCTCCACATCCTCGCCAACATTTGTTGTTGTTTGTGTTTTGGATTTTGGTCATTTTCACTGGTGTGAGGTGATATCTCATTGTGGTTTTAATCTGCATTTCTCTGATGATTAGCAATGTGGAGCATCTTTTCATGTGCCTGTTGGCCATCTGAATTTCTTCTTTAGAGAAGTGTCTATTCATGCCCTCTGCCCATTTCTTAATTGGATTATTTGCTTTTTGTTTGTTAAGGTGCATGAGTTCTTTGTATATTTTGGATGTCAACCCCTTATCAGATACATCGTTTATGAATACATTTTCCCATACTGTAGGATGTCTTTTTGTTCTACTGATGGTGTCCTTTGCTGTACAGAAGCTTTTCAACTTGATATAGTCCCATTTGTTCATTTTTGCTTTTGTTTCCCTTGCCCGGGGGGATATGTTCATGAAGAAGTCGCTCATGTTTATGTCCAAGAGATTTTTGCCTACTTTTTCTCTAAGAGTTTTATGGTTTCATGACTTACATTCAGGTCTTTGATCCACCTTGAGTTTACCTTTGTGGATGGGGTTAGACAGTAGTCCAGTTTCATTCTCTTACATGTAGCTGTCCAGTTTTTCCAACACCAGCTGCTGAAGAGGCTGTCATCTCCCCATTGTGTATCTAAGGCTCCTTTATCAAATATTAATTGACTGTAGGTGTTTGGGTTAATGCTTGGATTTTCTTTTCTGTTCCACTGGTCTGTGGGTCTGTTTTCGTGCCAGTACCAAATTGTCTTGATTACTGTGGCTTTGTAGTAGAGCTTGAAGTCAGGGAACGTAATTCCCCCTGTTTGATTCCTCCTTCTCAGGATTGCTTTGGCTATTCAGGGTCTTTTCTGGTTCCATATGAATTTAAAATTATTTGTTCCAGTTCACTGAAGAAAGCTGTTGGTAGTTTGATAGGGATTGCATTGAATCTGTAGATTGCTTTAGGTAGTATAGCCATTTTGGCAATATTTATTCTTCTAGCCAAGAGCATGGGGTACATTTCCATTTGTTAGTGTCTTCCTTAATTTCTCCTAGGAGTGTCTTGTAGTTTTCAGAGTACAGGTCTTTCACTTCCTTCGTTAGGTTTATTCCTAGATATTTTATTCTTTTAGATGCAATTGTGAATGGAATTGTTTTTCTGATTTCTCTTTCTGTTAGTTCATCATTAGTGTATAGGAAAGAAACAGATTTCTGTGTGTTAATTTTATATCCTGCAACTTTGCTGAATTCAGATATTAGTTCTAGTAGTTTTGGAGTGGAGTCTTTAGGGTTTTTTATGTACAGTATCATGTCATCTGCAAATAGTGACAATTTGACTTCTTCTTTACCAATCTGGATGCCTTGTATGTCTTTGCTTTGTCTGATTGCCGTGGCTAGGACCTCCAGTACTATGTTGAATAACAGTGGAGAGAGTGGGCACCCTTGTCTTGTTCCTGATCTTAGATGAAAAGCTTTCAGCTTCTCGCTATTAAGTATGATTTTAGCTGTGGGTTTGTCATATATAGCCTTTATGATGTTGGATTATCTTCTTGATGTATTTTTGAATTCGGTTTGCTAATATTTTGTTGAGTATTTTGCATCTATGTTCATCAGTGATACTGGTCTGTACTTTTCTTTTTTGGTGAGGTCTTGGCGTGGTTTTGGTATTAGAGTGATGCTGGCTTCATAGAAAGAGTTTGGAAGTATTCCCTCCTCTTCTATTTTTTGGAAAACTTTAAGGAGAATGCGTATTATGTCTTGTCTATATGTCTGATAAAATTCAGTGGTAAATTCATCTGGCCTGCGGGTTTTGTTCTTGGGTAGTTTTTGATTACTGATTCAATTTCTTTCCTGGTAATTGGTCTGTTTAGATTTTCTGCTTCTTCCTTGGTCTGTCTTGGAAGGTTGTGTTTTTCCAGGATGTTGTCCATTTCTTCTAGATTATCCAGTTTGTTAGCATATAGATTTTCATAGTATTCTATAATAAATCTTTGTATTTCTGTGGGGCCCATCATGATTTTTCCTTTCTCTTTTCTGATTCTGTTTATGTGTATAGATTCTCTTTTTCTCTTAATAAGTCTAGCTAGGGGTTTATCTATTTTGTTTGTTTTTTTTTTCTCAAAGAAGCAGATCTTGGTTTCATTGATTTTTTTCTATTTTTTTATTCTTCTAAATTTACATTTCTTCCCTGATCTTTATTGTGTCCCTCATTCTGCTGACTTTGTGCCTCATTTGCTCTTCTTTTCCCAAATTTCAATAATTGTGACTTTAGACTGTTCTTTTGGGATTGTTCTTCCTTCTTTAAATAGGCCTAGATTCCTATATACTTAACTCTTAGAACAGCCTTCGCTTCGTCCCATAGAAGTTGGGGCTTTGTGCTGTTTTTGTCATTTGTCTCCATATATTGCTTGATCTCTGTTTTAATTTGGTCATTGATCCATTGATTATTTAGGAGCATGTTGTTAAGCCTGCATGTGTTTGTGAGCCTTATTGTTTTCTTTGTGCAATTTATTTCTAGTTTTATACCTTAGTGATCTGAGAAGTTTGTTGGTAGAATTTCAATCTTTTTGAATTTCATGAGGCACTTTTTGTGGCCTAGTATATGGTCAATTCTTGAAAATGTTCTATGTGTACTTGAGAAGAATGTGTATCCTCCTGCCTTTGGTATAGAATTCTGTAGATGTCTGTTAGGTCCATCTGTTCTAGTGTGTTGTTCAGTGCCTCTGTGTCCTTACTTATTTTCTGTCTGGTTGATCTGTCCTTTGGAGTAAGTGGTGTGTTGAAGTCTCCAAGAATGAATGCACTGCATTCTATTTCCTCCTTTAATTCTGTTAGTGTTTGTTTCACATATGTAGGTGATCCTGTGTTGGGTGCATATATACTTATAATGGTTATATCCTCTTGTTGGACTGACCCCTTTATTATTATGTAATGTCCTTCTTTGTCTCTTGTTACTTTCTTTCTTTTGAAGTCTATTTTGTCTGATACAACTACTGCAACACCTGCTTTTTTCTCCCTATTATTTGCATGAAATATCTTTTTCCATCCTTTCACTTTTAGTCTGTGTATGTCTTTGGGTTTGAGGTGAGTCCCTTGTAAGCAGCACATTGATGGGTCTTGCTTTTTTATCCATTCTATTACTCTGTGTCTTTTGATTGATGCATTCAGTCCATTTACATTTAGGGTGATTATCAATAGATATGTACTTTTTGCCATTGAAGGCTTTGGATTCGTGGTTACCAAAGGTTCCAGGGTAGCTTCTTTACTATCTAACAGTCTAACCTAACTCTCTTATTTAGTTATTATAAACACAGTCTGGCGATTCTTTATTTCTCTCCCTTCTTCTTCTTCCTCCTCCATTCTTTATACGTTAGGTGTTTTATTCTGTACTCTTTTGTGTTTCCTTTGCCTGCTTTTGTGGATAGTTGATTTTATTTTTTCCCTTTAGTTAGTGTTTGGTTGGTCTGCTTTCTTTGCTGTGATTTTATTTTCTCTGGTGACATCTATTTAGTCTTAGGAGTGCTTCCATCTAGGGCAGTCCCTTTAAAATATCCTATAGAGGTGGTTTATGGAAGGCAAATTCCCTCAACTTTTTCTTGTCTGGAAATTGTTTAATCCCTCCTTCAAATTTAAATGATCATTATGCTTGATACAGTATTCTTGGTTCAAGGCCCTTCTGTTTCACTACACTAAATATCATGCCATTCTCTTCTGGCCTGTAAGATTTCTGTTGAGAACTCCAATGATAGCCTGATGGGCTTTCCTTTTATGTGATCTTATTTCTCTCTATATACGGCTGCTTTTAATAGTCTGTCCTTATCCTTGATCTTTGCCATTTTAATTACTATATGTCTTGGTGTTGGGCTATGTCCTTGGTCCCTTGTGTTGGGAGATCTGTGCACCTCCATGGCCTGAGAGACTATCTCCTTCCCCATGTTGGGGAATTTTTCAGCAATCACCTTCTCAAAGACACTTTCTATCCCTTTTTCTCTCTCTTCTTCTTCTGGTACCCCTTTTATGGGATTATTGTTCTGTTTGGATTGGTCACACAGTTTTCTTAATATTCTTTCATTCCTAGAGATCTTTTTATCTCTCTCTGCCTCAACTTCTCTGTATTCCTGTTCTCTGTTTTCTATTCCATTAACAGTCTCTTGCACCTCGTCCAGTCTGCTCTGAAGACCTTCTATTGATTGTTTCATTTCTGTTATCTCCCTCTGGACTTCATCCCTTAGCTCCTGCATATTTCTCTGCAGGTCCATCAGCATGGTTATGACTTTTATTTTGAATTCTTTTTCAGGAAGATTGATTATATCTATCTCACCAGGCCCTCTCTCTGGGGTCGTCTGAGTGAGTTTTGACTGGACCAGATTCTTTTTCCTTTTCATGGCAATAGAGGTGGTTGCTGGCAGGTGGCACGTGTGTCAGTCAGAAGAACAAAGTCCCTTCCTGCTTGTTGGTCGCCTTGCCCTTCTCTGCTGCCTGTGTTTGTTAGCCACACACTGGAAGCAATCTCTGGGATAATACCCTGAGCTTCTGTGTACAGGGCAGCCCTTGAGATAGCCTAGGGCCCTGCGGGGAGTCGGAGGTGTGCCAGGTGTTTTCTCCTGTGAGAACAGTGCCCCTTCAGGATTTCTGGACCTTGCTCCAGGTTCCTGTGTCTGTGCTGGTCAGCTGCACACCGGTGGCAGCCTCTGGGTCTGTCCCGGTTAGCTGTGTGCTGGGAGAAGACTCTGTGTGGTTGCTGTGGGTGGGGCTGTTCCCTGGATTCTCTGCAGCTGTGGGTGGTCAGCCAGTTTGCTTGAAGCACCACCCAGGCAGGCTGCTTATCACCATGAGGGCTTCAGAGCTGGGTTACCCCCAGAGGGTTAAGGTACCTGAAGTTCCTTAAGATTCCCAGCCTGCTGGGCTGAGTGTGCTGGGACGATTTTGTCCACCTGTTAAGCCCTTGTCCCTTTAAGACTTTAAAAAAGCTCCCGTTTTTCTTTTGTTGCAGGGGAGGTGGCCGTGGGGACCTGCTCGCAGTCTCCATCTTGGATTTTACTTTTCCATTTCTCTAATATCCAGTACACCATGCAATGTGTGTCTGTGCTCCCAGTGCAGATTACTAGGGCTGGTTATTTAGCAGCTCTGTGCTTCCATTCCCTCCCTGCTCTGATTCTTTTCCTCCCGTCGGTGAGCTGGGGTGGGAGGAGTGCTCAGTCCCGCCAGGTCACGGCTTTATATCTTACCCTTTTCTTGAGATGCTGAGTTCTTGCAGATGTAGATGTAGCCTGGCTGTTGTACTGTATCTTCTGGTCTCTCTTTCAGGAGTAGTTGTATTTGTTGTATTTTCAAAAATATATATGGTTTTGGGAGGAGATTTTCACTGCCCTACTCACGCTACCATCTTGAGCCCCTCTCTGAACTGGTATTTTGAAGGAAGTTTTACATTATAAATATGGGTAGGGCTGTGGGGTCAATAGGAAAACTGAGGCCCAGGGGAATCACACCAGTGGGAGGCACTTACCATTGCTAGTCCTGAAAGGCTGAGCGTTCTGAGTGGGCAGGCAGTACCAGGACCGTGGAAATGGAGGTCCCTGGCTGTCCTTGCAGGAATAGAGGTGGGGGGCACTGACAGAAGCCTGGGTGATGCGGACAACAGAAGTCAGGTCAGCGCCAGTGGCAAGGGTGGGGCAGTGGACAGTGAAGAGCTCGGGGGGAGTCACAAGCTGACACCTGCACAGGCTCAGAATAGAACCCTGGGGACTCTAATAATAAAATCTGATAAAAGATTGAAGAATGGGAACCACTCACTACCTAGGTAGGAGAAATACCAAAAAAAAGAAAAGCGAGAACAAAAAAAAATTCAAAATCTTTTTTTGGCAATAAGTGGAAGTTGGGAGTAGTGCCAAATGCTGAAAACGAGTCAAATAAGATGAAATTTAATGTAAGAAATGAAATGGGTAGGGGTAGGGAAATACCAGAAACAGTGTAATACTGGAAGCAGTTCAAAGCGGAGGGTATGAACGAGGCAGGGACTAAAGTGGAGAGTTTAGGATACATTCAAGAGGTTTTTTTTTGGTTAGAATATGCAAGATTTGGTAACAATGTGCATTTACAAGTAAGAGAATGGTGACAAGAGGCGGACGATATCTCCTAGGATTTTAGTTCAGAAATCACTAAATAAGAAACACTGACAGAGGATCATGTGTTTGAGTTGAAATATAATTTCTTCCATTTTAATTTCCTCTCTATCAAATTTGCAAAAATATTTGTTCACACTGAAGCAAGCTGAGGAAGCTCAGACCTAGAATGCATAAGAGATTGGACTATGTCAATACTACAGAGGAGGGAATCGTTATTATATTGGACAGTATTTAGAAAATATAGACACTCACTTGCAATTAGTCAGATCTACCATGAAACACTGAGAAAGAGACAAGCATCCCCTGACATCCGGGTGCTGGCCTGACAACATCAACTAGACTTCTTTGCTGTAAACTGGCCTGACACTCAGGGCTTGGCCAGGGTATTTTCCTGACGAACTTAGTAATTGCACAGAACATCAACATTAGACAAGACCAGGGTATGACCATGAGGAATTAGAACTAAACCAAGACTACCACACAATCACGTCTGAGACACAGACCAACTAGGATCATTGTTTACACCACAAAAGTGACCAAACTCCCCCTATCTTGCTAATAAGACTGACTGCTGTCTTTTTCTCAATTATAGTTTTAACCTAGGGCTAGTTAGATAAGATCTACTATTTAGTAGATCTGCCCAATCATAGAATTACCCCTGCCTCCAAATTTATTAAACTTTTCCTGAACTCACCTAAGAGAAGCCCAAATCTTACCAGTCCTTTCTGACATTTCCTTAATGAGACGTCTCACAGATCCTAGAGGTATGCATTCTCATTTACTGAAAGGGGTGTTAAGTCCAACTTGTTCAGTTGGTGTCTCTGGTGGGCTTCGGCAGGAGGGAACAGGCAAAAGTGAATACCCTTCCTGTCCCCCAGTCCCTCTCTCCTGCTCTCCCCACCAACCCCCCTGCGCACAGGAAGGACAAGCAGAAAATGCAGTGTCTGGGTGAGTACAGGCAAGGGGAAAATGTCATAATAGAATTTTTTTATAATCAGCTAAAAACGAAAATGACAAGTCTGGGTCTTTTTAAAGACTCCTTTAAGCAATTCCATCTATCTATTTATGTTAGGGCTGGGCCTGCAGATATTAATCAAATTCATAATACTCTAATACTCATGTTAGATAAGATCACACATAGTGGGTTATTATTAGATGTGCATTCAGGGAATTTGGTATCTGGACATGTGATCACCTCTGTTAGTGCAGTCAAGTCTTCTTTATAAATCATTATAAACTCTTTGAATTTGCACTCCATGGCCTAAATTTACCTTTGTAATCAGTGTAATTCAAGTAGAATATCTGATTGGGTTATCTCATCAGATAAAACCAGAAATTTCTCAGACCTCCAACATGCCTTTCTTTGTAGGCAGGTTCCAGCAGGCAGCAGCCTAACACTTCCACATGAGAATGATTTCAGCAGCTCTCGCTCTTTCATGTCTAGCTGGCTAAGGGAAGTGTTATGTGGATTGATTTGCACTGGTACTCGGCCAGTCCCTTGTCTCCCATTTGACCACTGACAGGTTTTATGAAGGACACTAAGTGCACAGTTGCCACCACATTTATGAGATCAGCAGCAGCGCTGTACCATGTGCCTTTCCCAGTTTGAGCTTGTTTACTGCAGTTTCCTTCTCTGCCAGGAAAGGTGAAGGTTGTTTTATGGCTGTGCAGATGATTGCCTCACACTTGGTACCGTCTATCTGGTCCCTTGGTACCTCATATAGCTTCTTGAATTATACTTTCCAGTGGTTTTGGATGTCTTCCTGTGCCGTTAGCACTTTGCCATCTGCTGTCCTCATGCCACTGAAGTCTTTGGGTAAAATTCAACGTTTACAAATCCCTTTGTAGTGTTTCTATCTACCACTTGTTTACAATATTTTTTACTACATTGATTGTTATTTTTTTTATAGCTCATCCTTGGGTTTTAATTTTTACCGAAGCATTTTCTGATATTTCATAGGAAAAAACATCATTTTGTTAAATGCATCATGCCAACATATGTAGCCAGTGCTCTCACTGATGATGTTCAAATATATAGTGAATGTTCACTGAAATGAAAGCAATAGCCACAGATCTTAAAAGTTCATCAGTCTCCTAAAATTTTATATAGTCAGCTCATAAGTAAGCTCTATGCATCTAAGTTATCATGGTTTAAAATATTTTTCGAGATGCTTTGTTTCTTAAATCTTCCATTCCAGGCTGTGTTGACCTTTTTATTTTGCTGTTGTTGTGTTTATTTAGAATGATTTTCGGTGGACATATAATATGGATATACACAACATTTTAAAGTGTTTAATCATTAAGCTACTATTAAAGGAACATAAATGTCTACAAATCTTTGAAAGCAATTATCACTTTATTTACAGTTCTTTCTCTCAAACTATCACTACTGACAGCTCCCTGGAACATATTTAGACATGCCTGCCACTTTCATCAAAAAATCTATTGCTTCAAAATTGAACAAAAAACATTTTTGTTCCTGACAAGATGAATTTATGTGCCACCCTTCCCCAAATTAAAGTTATACAAAATAAATGTCTTCATGGTTTTTATTACCATCACCTTTGCACAATCTTCTTTTTTCATGAAAGGAACTAGTTGTAATGGGGAAAATTTATGGTCATAAGTAAAAGCGGTATGGTGACATATGTTACCAAGTGTTATAGAAGTACTTCACAGAACCCAAAGGAAATTCTCTAAAATGCTCTAAAAATCACAAGTGATGACAAAACCATCTGGATTAAAATAATCATATATTCACTCTAAAGTGATTTTGTTTTTGCTAGAGAAAAGCACTAATTCATGAGAAACATACAGGTTACTTTACAAGGTCCATTCTTTCAAAATGAGGATGTCCTGTCCACCCTGATTATTAGCAATACTTAATATTCTCTCTTCCTTAAATATACAAGAAAAACAGGGATTCAGAAATTATATACGTGAGTCATTTCAAGGTACCATAATTTGGGTTAAGTTCAGTAACCCCCTTCAAGGAACTCCAAACAAAACAAAACTAAAAATAACTAAGCTTTGAGCTCAGGACTGACAGGTCACTGTCGTGTCACTCTCTATCTCCGCAGACCTTCAGTTTCAGTTACAGCTGAATCAAAGTTCAGATATGTTAAAGATATGTTTCGTTTTGTCTTAAAATTGACTTGATTAGCAGTATCATCGTAAAATAAGAGAGCGCAAGACTAGTGTCATCATTACAAATGTTGAACTTTAACAGGATCAGAGCTCTTAAGGTGTCCGGAGCTCTAAGCATTCTGGTACTAGAACAAGCTAATAATCATTCCTAAAAATGCCTGAAAATCATTCCTCTCTGAATCAAGTGACCCTCCTTTCGGTCTTCATTTTTTTCCTCATTTCTCCCTTGCCCCCAACAGTCCTATGATTTTGTGAAATTCCTAAGGGTTATAGGTATAAAAGTAGCAATTCAAGTATAACGAAACTAAACAGTAGGAGTCATGATCATAGAGTTTAACATTCAGTAATACTTATAATATTGGAATATCATGACATGTATGGTAAAAACATGGGCATAATATCAATTCTCAAATTTTAGGACCGAAAGAGTCCTTGTGAATTCAAAGTTTAAGTGAAAGAAACTCTCAATATACAGAAATAAACACCTTTCTAGAGATTTACCGAAATGGGAAAGTAATTTGGTGTGTCTGTCTGTTAAAGATCATTAAAATCAAAAGGACTATTAGCTAATAGAAAAACTTCATTGGTTGTTTCATGCAGTCTATTCATGCTGTTGAAAGGCTTCACTGAGATCTAAGGACTGGTGCAGAGCAGATCACAGACTGAACCTCTTTGATTAGTTCCTTCATAGTTAGGGGCAAACTAAATAGCATTCATTAAGTCATGTTTTTTATTCCCTCTTCTTTCTTAGGTGATTTCTTTTGGTAACTCTTATTTATCTAAAGTCATATTTATCTTATACTATTGAATTATTTTGAAAGCAAAATGCAAATGTCCATACTCTAGTTAGAAACTTGAGTTATTTGACATGCGTTTATCTCCGTCACTCCTTACCTTTAACCATCTTTTTAAAAATATTGTATCTCCCAAATTGTCTAAAAAGGTAGTTGTTCTTTATTTCCATAGCTCTCTTCTCTCTTTAAGATCTCATTACATTTTCCCTCCCTGTATTTTTGTGATCACATTGACTCTTGACTCCCCTAAACTGCAGATTTGGTTATGTTTTCCCTTAGTTTAATACTTCCATGACTGAAATATAATAGATAAATGAATAAAAATATTTAATTATGGGATTATTCATTGCCTAGTCCTCATCTGTTCCCTGTTCCTTCTGTCTACACATTTCCAAATCCACGCTGGAATTTTGCATACTCATGCTATCCATAATGGTATGCCCTGATATCTCCCAGGTGCATCTGTATTTTTACATAATGCACCTTTTATCTTGCTTTTCTTTGCTTTGGTACTTATCTCCTATTTGTTTAGATATTCCTAGTAGCCTAAAGATGTAATTTTATAGCAAATATCAGAACAACTCAATATATTCTTGACACGGTTGCTTTTTTTTCAGCTCTACTATTTGCACAGCTGGGAATATAGCTGTATAGAAATATTTATCAGTAAAGTCAACCTTCTTTTCCTGATGTTTTATCTTAAAGGTAAAATCATCCTGCTGTTGCCGTTAAGCTCTTCAACTCATGTATAAACATTAACTCCAAACAGCATGTGCAAAGTAGGTCAGATCATAGTTGTGAAATGGTTGCACATTTTCAGTATTTCTAAAGATTAAGCTCCACACTTAATTGTTTTAATGCACTACGGAAAACATTAAACTGCTTAAATCATTATCGGAACACGTTCATTACAGGAATAACAGTTCAACACCCTGCAGTGGCAATTCTGAGTGGAAAATTAAGTACATGTTTGTGTTAGTTTCGGTTATTTCTATGGTAGATGACACAATCTTGATATACAGGATATGTTCTTCAGAGAGGGGGATATACTTTCAAGTAATTAGCTTAAATGCATCAAATCAATACAGGATACTGTTAGGTTAATTTCCCATTTTTCTCTTTTATTGATTTAAGTTTTTGCACATTTTTCCTGTGGAATTTTAGTCAAACTATAGCAATGTGAACTATGAAGAGAATGTATGAAGACAATGAAAAGTTCCCATGCACTGTAATATTGCAAGAACTAATCTGTGAGGGAAAAAGCCTAAAGCTGCAATAAATAATCAATTAAAATAGCTATGCCAATAAAACCAGAAATGGAATATAGTGTCCTCATTTTAATTTTACCTGTCATGAATTAAAAGAAAAGAAGAAAGCCTTTGTGAGATTTATTTTTAATTTATCAATTCACTTAATGCTTTAGGGTTTCAAAAGTTAATCTAAATTGAAACTTATGTACCATCTATTTCTATCTATCTATCATCTATGTAAACTCAATACTAAAATCTATATATAAATCTTATTTTTGAAATTTTGAGGCTTATACCATATTCTAATGCTTAATTTTTTATCACATGGTGGGAAATTAAGATGTTTTATTTGCAAATAGAAAACCCTAAAAAGTATATCATATCTGTCCATACCCCTCCAAGTTAGGCTCCTTGTCTGATTAACTATAGAAGTTGACCATTAATGCCTTAAAAAAAAGTATTTATTAGTTTATTGCCTATCTTACAACAACAGACATTATGTATTTTTATTTAATTGATGAGTATTCTTATGCCAATAGACATTATGTATTTTTATTTCATAAACTTGAATTTCCAGGGAGAAAGCTCTTTGTTCTTGAACTGTGAGTTAATTTAAATGTTCCTTAACTGAGTGCCTTGTCTTGGGAGAACAGAATAAAAAAAATTAACATACTCCTTACACAGTTATATTCTTACCCACATTCTGTTACTCACAATGGATTCATAGTCTAGGCTACGGCATGGTACAGAATAATTTCTTGATATTTTATTTGTGATTATCTAAACGTGAGAGATTGGAAAAGACTAACTTTGTTCATGAATCGCATGTGCCATGACAACCATGCAAAGAACTCTAGATACTGCAGAGCTCATTTTTTTCCTGGTAATAAGCATGATCTCCCCTTAGTAAAATCAAGCAATTGAGCCAATAACATAATGCCCCCATGGCTAAAGACTGAGTCATAATGCTAAACAGGTGAGCGAGTGGCCAGTGAAATGCATTCCCTGTTTCTAATGTAGGGAGACAATGTCACAAAAGATTGAAATCTTGTTCCATCAGGAACTTTTGTGATGATCAGTTAGGTCTTCAAGAAGATGCGTTAAGACATAATTTTACCAGTGTAACTCTCCTTGGAACAAGAACTTTGATTATAATCTAGAGCTATTCTGTCAAGCAGAGAAGTGATTATTCATTCATAGGTGTTTATTTAAATTTAAATAGAATTTTGAACTTCTGTTTCTCAATCTCACTACACATTTCAGGTGCTAACTAGCCACATAAAACTAGTGACAGGATGGTTAATAGAACATTCCCATTATTACAAAAATATGTAAAAGAATGATGCGGGTTCTTGTTCACGAAGCCGAAGAATGAGCTTAGCAACCAGGCAAGGTAGGAGAGCAAGGTACAGGCTTTTAGTGATAGGACAGAGCTCCCGGCTTACGCCAGGAGGGGACAAGAGAGTCTGGTGTGCTGCGTTGTCTAGGGGTTTTATAGGCAGATGAGGATTTTTCGAGAACATGAAAAAAAGGTTTAGGGGTGCAGACCTGCTAAGTGGTGTCTGAACACCCAGAATTAACTTAACACAAGGAATTTCTCGCCCCATCTCTCTCTGGGATACTGGCGTCTTGGTCTAGGGACATATCAAAAGGTGGCCTGCCAGCCCCCAAGGTGAGCTGAGGTATTGTCTGTTTGCTAAAGAGTAAGTTAAGAATCCTGCTTCCCAAACTTCCTGGGTGTTAAAATGCAATCTTATCTTTAAGGTGGAATCTTTGCTGCCTTTTACTATGTTGTTTACAGCTGGGTCTGCATGCTAAATTAGTTGCCTGGTTTGCAAAACCACCCCATCAGATCTGAAAGAGGAAAGACAGCACATAGGCCTGGGCCTTTTAGCATGTTAAAGTGAATCTTACAAATGATTAGCATAATAAAAACATGGGGTACTCTTCTTTATCTGGGGAACACCAACTGATCTTACTGAAGAACAACCCTGGAGCTTAATGTTTAACAGAGAGTTTTGGTAGGGGGTTTCCTTGCATGTAGTTACATTGCTCTGACTGCAAATATTCTGCCTTGCTTTTTCCAGAGGCCCTCCCCCTACTCTGACTACACCCACAGTCCCTGTCTCAAAAACAGCTTTCTCTAGAGAATTCACTTAACACAGCATCTACTTAGATGGAGATTGACCCAGGGAGTTAAGGCATAACCAATATTAATCACGCCCCTGCAACTACTGCTACGTGCCTCAATAGGATCAAATAAGACGATTTTTTAGTTGTGCTTATATTCGTTTTTTACTTACAATTTAAATTTCTGACATAAAAAAATTAAAAACACATGCTTACTGTGAAAAACAAAGAAGCAAACAGAAAACCAAGTGAAATAACCAAGAACTGAAGAATGTAAGAAGTGAAAGATTTTTGTCTCCTCTATCTTATTTCCATTCTTCAGTTGGAACTTTTGATAAAAGTTTGGCATTAATTATTTCAGATCTCCATTTAACTAGCTCCAACCTATGCATACATGGATCATAAATAATTGAAGAACAAGAAATCTGTGCATTTTCTCCCAAGCAGATCTCTTTGGGAAGCCAATATTTTTTTTTTTTCCAGATCTGTACTTAAAAAAACGAGTTGGAAATATCTCAGATTTTATGACACTATTTTTTATTATTTATTTATTTATATTTTTACAATTTATTTTGGTATCATTAACCTACAATTACATGTGCAATATTATGGTGATTAAACTACCCCCTTCATCAGCTCCCCCCAACCATCCCCATTACAGTCACTGTCCATCTGCGTAGTGAGATGCTATAGAATCACTACTTGTCTTCTCTGAGTTGTACAGCCCTCCCTGTGCACCCCCTACCTCACGTCTGCTAATCGTAATGCCCCTTTTACCCTCTTATCCCTCCCTTAGCACCCACTTCCCCAGTCCCTTTCCCAATGGTAACTATTAGTCCGTTCTTGGGTTCTGTGAGTCTGCTGATGTTTTGTTCCTTCAGTTTTCTTCTTTGTTCTTATACTCCACATATGAGTAAAATAATTTGGTACTTGTCTTTCTCAGCTTGGCTTATTTCACTGAGCATAATACCCTCTAGCTCCATCCATGTTGTTGCAAATGGTAGGATTTGTTTTCTTCTTATGGCTGAATAATATTCCATTGTGTATATGTACCACCTCTTCTTTATCCATTCATCTACTGATGGACACTTAGGTTGCTTCCATTTCTTGGCTATTGTAAATAGTGCTGCAATAAACATAGGGGTGCATCTGTCTTTTTGAAACTGGGCTGCTGCATTCTTAGGGTAAATTCCTAGGAGTGGGATTCCTGGGTCAAATGTATTTCTATTTTGAGTTTTTTGAGGAACCTCCATACTGCTTTCCACAATGGTTGAACTAATTTGCATTCCCACCAGCAGTGTAGGAGGCTTCCCTTTTCTCCACATCCTCGCCAACATTTGTTGTTGTTTGTGTTTTGGATGTTGGCCATCTTCACTGGCGTGAGATGATATCTCATTGTGGTTTTAATCTGCATTTCTCTGATGACCAGCGATGTTAAGCATCTTTTCATGTGCCTGTTGGCCATCTGAATTTCTTCTTTAGAGAAGTGTCTATTCATGTCCTCTGCCCATTTCTTAATTGGATTATTTGCTTTTTGTTTGTTGAGGTGCGTTAGTTCTTTATATATTTTGGATGTCAACCCCTTATCAGATACATCATTTATGAATATATTTTCCCATACTGTAGGATGTCTTTTTGTTTTACTGATGGTGTCCTTTGCTGTACAGAAGCTTTTCAACTTGAAAATAGTCCAACGTGTTCATTTTTGCTTTTGTTTCCCTTGCCCAGGGAGATATGTTCATGAAGAAGTCACTCATGTTTATGTCCAAGAGATTTTTGCCTATGTTTTTTTCCAAGAGTTTTATGGTTTCATGACTTACATTCAGGTCTTTGATCCACCTTGAGTTTACCTTTGTGTATGGGGCTAGACAGTAGTCCAGTTTCATTCTCTTACATGTAGCTGTCCAGGTTTTCCAACACCAGCTGCTGAAGAGGCTGTCATCTCCCCATTGTATATTCAGGGCTCCTTTATCAAATATTAATTGACTGTAGGTGTTTGGGTTAATGTTTGGATTTTCTATTCTGTTCCACTGGTCTGTGGGTCTGTTTTTGTGCCAGTACCAAATTGTCTTGATTACTGTGGCTTTTTAGTGAGCTTGAAGTCAGGGAGCATTATTCCCCCTGTTTGATTCCTCCTTCTCAGGATTGCTTTGGCTATTCGGGGTCTTTTCTGGTTCCATATAAATTTTAGAATTATTTGTTCCAGTTCATTGAAGAAAGCTGTTGGTAGTTTGATAGGGATTGCGTTGAATCTGTAGATTGCTTTAGGTAGTATAGCCATTTTGACAATATTTATTCTTCCTAGCCAAGAGCATGGGATGCATTTCCATTTGCTAGTGTCCTCTTTAATTTCTCCTAGGAGTGTCTTGTAATTTTCAGAGTACAGGTCTTTCACTTCCTTGGTTAGGTTTATTCCTAGGTATTTTATTCTTTTAGAGGCAATTGTGAATGGAATTGTTTTTCTGATTTCTCTTTCTGTTAGTTCATCGTTAGTGTATAGGAAAGCAACAGATTTCTGTGTGTTAATTTTGTATCCTGCAAATTTGCTGAATTCAGATATTAGTTCTTGTAGTTTTGGAGTGAGGTCTTTAGGGTTTTTTATATACAGAATCATGTCATCTGCAAATAGTGACAATTTGACTTCTTCTTTACCAATCTGGATGCCTTGTATTTCTTTGTTTTGTCTGATTGCCGTGGCTAGGGCCTCCAGTACTATGTTGAATAACAGTGGAGAGAGTGGGCATACCTGTCTTGTTCCCAATCTTAGATGAAAAGCTTTCAGCTTCTCGCTGTTAAGTATGATGTTAGCTGTGGGTTTGTCATATATAGCCTTTATGATGTTGAGTTACTTACCGTCTATACCCATTCTGTTGAGAGTTTTAATCAAAAATGGATGCTGAATTTTGTCAATTGCTTTTTCAGCATCTATGGAGATGATCATGTGGTTTTTGTTCTTCTTTTTGTTGATGTGGTGGATGATGTTGATGGATTTTCGAATGTTGTACCATCCTTGCATCCCTGGGATGAATCCCACTTGATCATGGTGTATGATCCTCTTGATGTATTTTTGAATTCTGTTTGCTAATATTTTGTTGAGTATTTTTGCATCTACGTTCATCAGGGATATTGGTCTGTAATTTTCTTTTTTAGTGAGGTCTTTGCCCGGTTTTGGTATTAGAGTGATGCTGGCGTCATAGAAAGAGTTTGGAAGTATTCCCTCCTCTTCTGTTTTTTGGAAAACTTTAAGGAGAATGGGTGTTATTTCTTCTCTATATGTCTGGTAGAATTCAGAGGTGAATCCATCAGGTCTAGGGGTTTTGTTCTTGGGTAGTTTTTTGATTACTGATTCAATTTCGTTGCTGGTGATTGGTCTGTTTAGTTTTTCTGTTTCTTGCTTGGTCTGTCTTGGAAGGTTGTATTTTTCTAAGAAGTTGTCCATTTCTTCTAGGTTTTGCTGCTTGTTAGCATATAGATGCTCATAATATTCTCTTATAATTCTTTGTATTTCTGTGTGGTCCGTTGTTATTTTTCCTTTCTCATTTCTGATTCTGTTTATGTGTGTAGATTCTCTTTTTCTCTTAATGAGTCTGGCTAGGGGTTTATCTATTTTTTTTATTTTTTCAAAGAACCAGCTCTTGGTTTCATTGATTTTTTTCTATTGTTTTATTCTTCTCAATTTTATTTATTTCTTCTATGATCTTTATTATGTCCTGCCTTCTGGTGACTTTGGGCCTCATTTGTTCTTCTTTTTCCAATTTCAATAATTGTGTCTTTAGATTGTTCATTTGGGAATGTTCTTCCTTCTTTAAATAGGCCTGGACTGCAATATACTTTCCTCTTAGAACTGCCTTTGCTGAGTCTCACAGAAGTTGTGGCTTTGTGTTGTTGTTGTCATTAGTCTCCATATATTCTTTAATTTCTGTTTTGATTTGGTCGTTAACCCATTGGTTAATTAGGAGAATGTTGTTAAGTCTCCATGTATTTGTGAGCCTTTTTGATTTTTTTCTTAAATTTATTTCTAGTTTTATACCTCTGTGATCTGAGAAGTTGATTTGTAGGATTTCAATATTTTTGAAATTATTGAGGTTCTTTTTGTGGCCTAGTATGTGATGTATCTGGAAAATGTTCCACGTGCACTTGAGAAGAATGTGTATCCTGCTGCTTTTGGGCGCAGAGTTCTGTAGGTATCTGTTAGGTCTATCTGTTCTAGTGTGTTGTTCAGTGCCTCTGTGTCTTTACTTATTCTCTGTCTGGTTGATCTGTCCTTTGGAGTGAGTGGTGTGTTAAAGTCTCCTAAAATGAATGCATTGCTGTCTATTTCCTCCTTCAATTCTGTTAGTATTTGTTTCGCATATGCTGGTGCTCCTGTGTTGGGTGCATATATATTTATAATGGTTATATCTTCTTGTTGGACTGACCCCTTTATCATTATGTAATGTCCTTCTTTCTCTCTTGCTACTTTCTTCGTTTTGAAGTCTATTTTGTCTGATACAAGTACTGCAACACCTGCTTTTTTCTCTTTGTTGTTTGCATGTAATATCTTTTTCCATCCCTTCACTTTTAGTCTGTGTATATGTTTGGGTTTGAGGTGAGTCTCTTGTAAGCAGCATATAGATGGGTCTTGCTTTTTTACCCATTCTGTTACTCTGTGTCTTTTGATTGGTGCATTCAGTCTATTTACATTTAGGGTGATTATTGATAGATATGTATTTATTGCCATTGCTGGCTTTAGATTCGTGGTTACCAAAGTTTCAAGGGTTGCTTCTTTACTATCTAAAAATCTAACTTAACTTTCTTCTTAAGTTTTGTGAATGCCGTCTGATGTTTCTTTATCTCTCCCTTCCTATTCTTCCTCCTCCATTCTTTATATATTAGGTATTTTATTCTTTGCCTTTAGTTAGTATTTGGATGGTCTGCTTTCTTTGCTATGATTTTATTTTCTCTGGTGACATCTTTTTAGCTTTAGGGGTGCTTCCCTCTAGAGCAGTCCATTTAAGATATCCTGTGGTGGTGGTTTATGAGAGGCAAACTCTTTCAACTTTCCTTTGTCTGGAAATTGTTTAATCCCTCCATCATACTTAAATGATAGTCGTGCTGGATACAATATTCTTGGTTCGAGGCCCTTCTGTTTCATTACGTTAAATATATCATGCCATTCTCTTCTGGCCTGTAAGATTTCTGTTGAGACGTCTCATGATAGTCTGATGGGTTTTCCTTTGTAGGTGATCTTTTTTCTTTCTGTAGCTGCCTTTAATACTCTGTCTTTATCTTTGATCTTTGTCATTTTAATTATTATGTGTCTTGGTGTTGTCTTCCTTGGGTCCCTTGTGTTGGGAGATCTGTGGGCTTCCGTGGACTGCGAGACTATTTCCTTCCCCAGTGTGGGAAAGTTTTCAGCAATTATTTCTTCAAAGACACTTTCTATCCCTTTTTCTCTCTCTTCATCCTCTGGTACTCCTATAATGCGAATATTGTTCCGTTTGGATTGTCACACAGTTCTCTTAATATTCTTTAATTCCTAGAGATCCTTTTATCTCTCTCTGCCTCAGCTTCTCTGTATTCCTGTTCTCTACTTTCTATTCCATTAACAGTCTCGTGCACCTCATCCAGTCTGCTGTTATGCCCATTTATGGCTTGTCTCATTCTGCATAGTCTTTCCTCACTTCCCTTACTTCCTCCCTCAGCTCTTGCACATTTCTCTGTAGATCTGTCAGCATGGCTATGACCTTTATTCTGAATTCTTTTTCAGGAAGACTGTGCATGTCCATACCTTCAGGTTCCCTCTCTGGGGTTGTCTGGGTCTGAAACTTTGTCTGTACCATATTCCTCTGTCTTTTCATGGCTATAGAATTGGTTGCTGGTAGGTGCCACATATGTCAGCTAGGCTCTTTATGAGTATAAAAAGAAAAAAAGAAAAGAAAAGAAAAGGAAAAAAGAAATAATAAAAAATAAAATTAAAAGTAAAAAGAGAAAGAAAGAAAAGAAAGAGAAGAAAAAACAATAGCTAAAAACAAACAACAAAAAAACCCGCCACTGAGAGTGGATTCTGTGTGAATGCTGTAGGTGGTGCTGTTGTTCCACTATTCCAGAGCCATGGCCATGCTGCTCCGCAAGGCCCTGTATAGCTCTGGCTGGGGTGGGAACGAATGGGAGGCTGTTGAGCTCTGTGGGAGTCCTACGTGCGGCCACCCTTTCCCAGTCTCCAGCTAAGGGGTCCAAAAGTCCCCAGGACTCCCAGCCTGCTGGGATGAGTGTGCCGGGGCGATCTGGCTCCTCTGCTGGGCTCCTGTCTCTTTAAGACCGCTGAAAAAGGCGCGCGCTTTTCTTCTTTTTTTTTTCCTTCCCGGTGCCTACTGCAAGCACCCTGGTGCTCCCCCGCTGAGACCCTGCACCCTCTGTCTCCCCAATCTCCGCTACACCACACGCTGTGTGTCGGCACTCTCGGCACAGATCACCGGGGTTGGTTATTTCCCGGGCCTGTACTTCCACTCCCTACCGGCTCTGAATCCTCTTCTCCCTCCAATGCGCTAGGGTGGGGGAGCGCTCGCGTCCCCCTGGGTTGCTACTCCATATCTTACCCGCCTTGCTGGGTGCTGAGTCCTCTCAGGTGTAGCTGCCTTCCGGTGCACTGAGGTGGGGGAGCACTCAGTTCCTGCCAGGTTGCAGCTCCGTATCTTACCCGCCTCGCTGGGTGCTGAGTCGTCTTGGATGAAGCTGCATGCTGTGCGCTTTCTTGTGTATTGTGGTCTCTCTTTTAGGAATAGTTGTATTTGCTGTGTTTTCGTGGATAAATATAATGTTGGGAGGAAATTTCTGCCGCTCTTTTCATGTCGCTATCTTCCTGGAAGTCTGATACTATTTTTTAAATAGTTTGTACATGTATCTTAAGTGCTAGTAACTGAGTGGTCCCCTAAACTGAACAATACTTTGATCTGAAATGATGCCATAGAAAGTGGCAAACTTCTCTCTTTGTTCAGAATATGTGCATATGATAGCATCAACTTTCAGGTAAGCAATGTAAAGTACAGTAATTAAAACAAACACATTTTCAGTTAATACCAAGAAAGTTATCATTGTTTTATCTATTATCAGAAGATGGTTATTACTACCACATCTTGACGTTTTAAAAAGGCCAGTGATGGGAGAGTTAATTGTACTTCAAGCTGAGTACTGACAACTCTTCATCAGAGTCTGCCCTCCAGGTATTCGTGATATCACGCTCTTGCCATTTAGTAGCCATAGCCAGATACATTATAAAGAAAGGCAGCCTTTGGTGGGGGAAGGGCAATCCATATCAAGCTTTGAGGTTCTTATATTCTCCATCTATTTAACTTTTTAATATCCTATTTCATAACTAGACAGAGCCATAGACTATACAGACAGCTATTCAAGTATCTAATATAAGGCTATTCATGTAACAAAGAAATTACATCTTTATATCTCCTTTCTTACACTCCAAAATTCAGTCTCTCAGAAGTATATCCTAAGCCTAATTAAAATGTAAATTTGAAATCCCCAATGAATCAAGAATCTTCCCAACCAAGATGTAGATTATATGAGTTTCAAGAATGAACATATTTTCAATTAGAGTAGGTAATATGTGTTACTTTTTCCTATTGGCAAATAGCCAGAATATATGCATTTCCCATTACACATGCATGACTCATAGAGGAAGAAGCAAATTTAATGGAATTGATGTCTTTTTAATGGCTGTGTGGACCCCACAGGATTTCTCTATTGTGTGAGCAAATGGGTAAATGAGTGATTAGCTGGAAATTTGGGGGTAACACTGTGCTACTCCACGCAGGACTGTTGACAGCAATGGTAATTAAATAGAGAAAAATATAAATCCTCGGGAAAAAAGTTAGAGATGATAAAAGCCTCTGTTAATAAGAGTGTAAGAAAACAAGCACTATTACACTGTTGATGGGAATTTTAAGTGGTATGAGTTTTGGGACCAAATGTGGATAATATTTAAAAAGTTATAGAAATACTCTTCAACACAGAAGTCCCTCCTCGGGAATATACTTTAAGATCCATAACACAAGTATAAAGAGAAATTATGGCAGTACTCACTGTAACAGCCAAATTTAAGAAGCAGCCTGACATCTACCACAGTGCACAGCTGATAGAAAATGAACTCCTAGCTCAGAAGTCCTTAATAAGGGCTACACATCAAAATCCACCAGGGTGAGAATGTTTTCACACACTGAGACAAATCATTACAAACCGTGCCACACAGGTGACTTAAATGGTGTCTATATTGTGGTAATTTTATGAGATCATAAAAAATGTTTCTTTATAAAGAAAAGGCAAATTACAGTCTTTCTCTTTTAAACACAAGTGGGCATCTGAAAAGAATTGTGTACTTTTTAAAAATTTCTGTAAATTTTCTCTAGAAACTGTTAACTTCTGAGTTAACTACAGGACTTGAGACTGTGGGTTGTTGAGTAGGAAAAAGAATACTTCTGTTATTTGATTTTTGTTTATCATGTAATCTATTACCTTTAATAAGATTATTTAATTATGGAAATTCTGCAGCAGAGTCCACTTCTCAGGCATGTGCTGGGATTTTACTGACTCCAGACTATACCAAGACTGTATCTCACAAAGTACTGTGACTTGAGGATACTAACTGTAATGCCACCTCCATGGCTCAGCATAATGACATTACCTGCCGAGGACCAACATTCAGGAGTCAGCAGCTTAATAAGATTTTCTCTTAAAGATCATGGTTCCTGGAATAGTGGAAGCCAAAAAGTATACAGATTGATACTTAACTATGGGTTCACATTCTAATCACCAGTAGAACATTTTAAAGACAGATATTCATTAGCCTCTCCTTTGGAAACTCTGAGTCAGGATGTCTAGGGGAACCCTAGGTGTCCATGTACTGAAGCCCCATTTCTGATTCTAATCTACAGTCCCAATTTCTACAAGGGGTAAAATCTAGCTTCAACATGTTTTAAACTCTTTGTATGCATGGTAACTCTTAAAAATGTCTGTAAGACATTAAAATGTATGACTGTATGAGTTAAAAATGTCATCCACTTTTCATAATAATAGTAAGTCAACTAACTTGCTCAAATCCAAATGGTAGCAAATGGCATACATATTTTTCCCATTACCTTTAAAAGTTCAGTGCTCTTCCAGCACAGCACATCTGCCTCCCATTTTCAATAATGAATAAGTAGTATTTGATTTTCTGGGATTCTATGAATAGTAGGTAATTTTTATTGCTTGTCAAAGCTCTCTGGCCTTGTTATTTCATTCAATCAAAGTTTAATAATGTGACCTCCTTCTGGTATACTATTAGAAAATAAAATTAATTAGTGGTAGCCCAGTGGTGCAGATAACCTAACTACCGAAACAACTAGTTACCCCTTAAGACATGGACACAGTACAGGGCTAATTTTGAAGCACAGCTTTCTTTTTTCCTAGTGGAAAAATAATTCACATTATTTTAATAGAGAACTGCACAAGAAATTTATTTTTAAATATGCTTTTTAAAGGTCAAACTGATGTTAAGCTGGTTTTCTACACTAATACACCAGATGAATCCTCAAGACAGGGGACAGAGGTCTGTTCTTTTACATCATACTCCAGACAGCGCTATCTCTAAGCCATGCCAGCAACAACAGGAAATCAGTTTCAGCCAGATTCCATTTCAGAGTCTTGCTGACGAAAGCAGGAAGAGTCTCTCAACAAGAAGGTGTGGGTGGGTGATCAAGCCTATGTACAGTGCATCGCAAACTCACACTTTTCTAAGTCTGGAGAAGAACTATTTTTATGTCTAGTTGTCAGTTTTAGATAAATATGATCTATTTCAGAAGCTAGTGCTTTAAGAATGGAAACAAGTTTACTAAACAGTGAGTTCTGATTTGAAAATTCAGCAATCACAAAAACTTTCCTAAGCTCAACTGGCCTTTAAAACTACAGACAAGGCAGGAAAAAAACGAAACCAAGAACACGTTTTCAAAGGAAGGACTTAAGCATTTTGTGCATTTCAATATGTTTCAGAATATTCTGCAAGTCCAAAAATGTCGTAGTTCAATAAAGAATTCTAACCAATGATATTGATGATATATAGACAAAATGAATCCTGCTTATTTAATGTTTCATTCAAATTTGTCTAAATACTAATAATTTAAACTATGCTATATAGTATTAGTATGTGTACTCTAAAGGAATGTTAACTTGTTTTCTCAGTTCAAACTTTATAAATACAATGTTCCCAATGGTGCTGCAAACCTATAAAACATTTTGAAGTATACCGACTTGAAGTATTACCGACTCTACTTTCTTATAAGCGATCTCTTACCCCTGACAAACTTTGTTTTATTGATGACTTTTTATTGTTTTGGCACATATTATGTCTTCTTCGGCAGTGATTTATTTTTTAAAATTATAGTTATATAAGGGAAAGCACAATATTCATTGAGTGATTTTTAAAAATCTTTGCTTGACTTAATACATCTTTATGTTTCCATTCCTGTAACCATTAATTTAGAAATTTCAATATTTTATAAATTATATTTCATATATTCCCTAGCCTATGATTAAATTAAAATTTTGAGATGTCCCATTAAAATTAACTCACATCCTGAAATTGGGCTCCTTTACTTTGCTTTACCTCCTTTTTTTCTTAAAATACTTCTCTTATCTACCATATTGCAGGCCCACTCACCTTCCCACAAAGATGCCTGTGCTTCATCAGGTAGAGTACTCTGTGCAATGTGTTCCACAATCACTTTGTACTTCCCTTAGTACACTGGAAATACTTCACTTGGCTCATTTGTTCACCAGATATGGTCAGCTTTGAATGGAGATCCTGGACTTGCTTTATCCATGTATTTTTCTAACCACTCAGTCTATCCCGGGGATTCCAATTCTTATCCTGCCTGTTTGTGTCAAGCTTGCAGTCAGGTAGGAAGCAGGAATTGTACAATACCTTGGTAGAGGGTCACTATAGATATGAAGTTATATTTTTTAAATTCTTTGGAGAACATCTAGTGATATAGCCTATAAAGCAAAAACAAAAGTTCAGAAGGAAAGGATTGAGTAGAATATTCTGTAACACATAAACTCTTGTTATGGGGAGAGAGTGTCTATATGAGAGAATGAAGGCAGTTTATCACGTCTAATCTCCCTATGAACATGCTAAAGACCGACCTGGCAAGCAAAGGGGCTTTTCATAGGGGATTCTCTGATAGAATGCACTTGGTTGCCTAGAATTTCTTTTTTTTTTTTAATTGAGATACAATTGACATATAGCATTGGCCATTTTTTTTTCTTGTGATGAGAACTTTTGAGATCTCTCTTAACAACTTTCAAATATTCAGTACAGTATTATTAACTATATTTATCATGCTATACAATACATCTGCAGCATTTATTTATTTTATAATGTAAAGTTTGTCCCCCTGCCAAGGGAGCCCCAAACAAAAGGCTCCAGCAATTTTATGGACGTTGGGGCTTGGGAAAAGGAAGGGAAGAAGGGCTAGGCATAAATGAGTACTGAGTCAGAGTTGGAAAGGCTTCCCTTCAAGGTTTCCTCCTCCTCCTTCCGTATGGTGGCTTTGTCAGACGTTCAGAGCACTTGAGGAGGTCTTTTCTTGAGAGATCTCCAAATGAAGGCACCTGGGACAGCGACGGAAAAAAAAAAAAGCAGCATGCAGCCAGATGGGTCTGCGTCCTTGACTGCAATTATTTTCAGAGATGGCAATGCCTTCACTGTGGATCAAGTCTGGTGTGGGGAGGGCAGATATCCTCTGTGAAAAACCTGCCAGGTAAAGCCTTTGTAATTGCCTATGGTTGGCTCTGAAAAATCAGACAGGTTTTTTGGCCACAAGAGCCAGATACCTTATAGCTGATTAGCAAACTTAATTCCATCTCCAACCATAATTCCTCATTTCAATGTAACGTATCATATTCATAGATTCCAACGTTTTGGAAACAGACACCTTTGGGGGACATTATTCTGTCTACCGTTCCTGACATGCTAATCTGGCCCAAAGTACAGTATAGCAAGCAGGAAATACATAATAAAGAATAAAGCAGATGTTAATGAAATTGGGATTATAAAAAATAATAGAGGTCATCTACAAAACCAACAGTTAATTGTTTACAAAAGTCAACAAAATGACAAAACTAGCTACACTGGCCAAGAAAAAATAGAGAAGACTTAATTAATAAAATCAAGAATTCAAGATGAAAAATCATGTACATGATAACTATAGTTAAAAATACTGTAATGAATACTTGAAAGTTAAGAGAGTAGACCTCAAAAGTTCTCATCACAAGAAGAAAAATATATCTGTGGTAATGGATGTTAACTGAACCTGTTATGGCAATCACTTCATAATACATACATATGCTTATTATGTGGTATGCCTAAAGAAATGAAACAATTATAAGGGAATCCTATGATCAACTGTATATAAGTCAATTAAATTTCTATATAATTTGCTAATTTATTTTGTTTTGTTTTGAATGAAATGGACAGATTCCTAAAAAGACGCAGACTACTAAAACTGACTCAAGAAGAAAGAGAAAAGGTAAACAGACCTATGATAAGAAAAGAGAATGTATTAGTTATTTAAAGATTGCCCACACAGAAAAGCTCAGACATAGATGGTTCTATTTGTGAACTTTGCCAAAAATTTAAGGAAGATTTAATACCAATTATTCACAAACCCTTCCATAAAAAATAGAAGGAACGTTTCCCAACTTATTCTATGGGTCCACTATCATACTGTTACCAAATCAGAAAAACACATCACTCACACACACACACACACATAAAGTACTGTACAGACCAATATCCCTTATAAATAAATATGCAAAAGTTCTCAACAAAATACTAGCAAATCAAATCCAACAACAAATAAAAATATATATACACCATAATCAAGTGGGATTTACTCCAGGAATTCAAGGTTGGTTGATCATTTAAAATCAATTAATTTGATACAATATACTGATAGAATAAAGACCAAAAGCCTCATGATCATCTCATTAGATGCAGAAGGATCTGCCAAATACTACTTTCATGATTAAAAACATCCAATCTAAACTAGGAAATCAAGAGAACTTCTTTGACCTGATAAATGGATCCACAAAATTTCTACTGATAACATCATACTAAATGATGAAAAATGTAATGCTTCCCATAATATGATAACAGAACAAGGATGTGTTCTCTTGCCACTTTTATTCAACATTATACTGGAGGTTTTAGCCAGGTTAGTTAAGCAAGAAAGTAGAATAAAAAGCAGCCAGATTGGAAAGGGAGAAATAAAATGATCTCTAATTGCAGATGAAATGATCTTGTACATAGAAAAACTTAAAGAATGGACCGAACTACTATTAGAACAAATGAACAAATTCAGTGAGGTTGCAGAATATAAAATCAAGATATGAAATGAATTGTATTTCTATATAATAGCAACAAATAATCCAACAATGAAATTAAGAACACTTTCCCATTTTCAAAATCAAAAATAATAAAATAATTAGGAATAAATTTAACAAAAAAGGCAAAAATTTATACTGTGAAAGTCCCAACATTTTGTTGAAATTAAATAAACCCTAAATAAGTGGGAGAACACCCCTTGTTCATGGATCAAAATAATTAATATTGTTAAGAAAGCAATGTTCCATAAATGGATCTACAGATTCAATGCAATCCCTATCAAAATCTCAGCTGGCTTCTTCACTGAAATGGACAAGAAATATTGATCCTAAAATATATATTGAATTGCAAGGTACCATAAATAGTCAAAATAATCTTGAGTAGGAAGCACAGAGTTAGAAGACTTATACTTCCTAATTTCAAAATTTACTACAAAGCTACAACAACCCAGACAGTATGGTACTGGCATAAACATAAACAAATAGATTAATGGGATAGAATTCAACATCCAGAAATAAACTCTCACATTTACAGAAAATAGTTTTGACAAGGGTTCCATGGCTACTCAATAGGAAGAATGGTATTTTCAATAAATGATGCTTTGAAAATTATATATCCACATGCAAAAAATGAATGTGTGCCCCTTCCTCACTCCATTTACCAGTATTAACTCAAAATGGACTATAGGCCTAAGTATAAGAACTAAAACTATAAAACTATTAGACAAAAATACAGGGCTAAATCCTTATGATTTAGGGTTAGGAAAATCCTTTTTGGCTATGATACCAAAAGCACAGGTAACAAAAACTAGATTGGAGGTCATCAAAATAAAATGCTTGTCCTGCAAAAGACATCACTGAGAAAGTGCAAGACAATCCACAGAAGTAGGAAGAAAATGTTTGCAAACCATCTATCTAATGAGGGACTAAAATGTAGACTATACAAAGAATATTTAGAACTCAAAAATATAAATATAAATAATAACACAATTAAAAATGGGAAAGGCATGAGTAGACATTTGTTGTAGGAGTATATTCAAGTGGTCAATAAGCACATGAACAGACACTGAACATCGTTAGCCATCAGGTAAATGGAAATCTAAAACACAATAGAATATCATTTCATTCCCACTAGGATGACTATAATCAAAAAGGCAAAAAATAACAGTAGTGATAAGGAAATGGAGTAAATGGAACCCTGATATAGTATTGATGGGAAAGTAAACTGATGCCAATGTTTTGAAAACCAGTAAAAAGTTGCCATATTCTATTCCCTGCAATTCTATTCCTAGATATATATATTCAAGAGAAATGGAAACATACGTTCACACAAAAGCTTGTACGTAAGTGTTCAAGCTACAATATTCATAATAGACAAAAGGTGGAAACAACCCAGATGTCCAACCCAAATGCCTATCAACTGTTCAATGGATAAGCAAAATATAGTATATCATTCATGGAATATTACTCAGCAATAAGAAAGAATGAAGTACTGGTACATGCTATGACATGAATGAAAATAATATGCTAAGTAAAAGTAGCTAGTCGCAAATTATAACAGTTGTTTGGCTCCATTTACTTGAGATTTCCAGTAAGCAAACCTTTACAGACCCAAAGAAGATCAGTGGTTGCCTAGGGCTGAAAAGTTGGGGGAAAAAAATGGGAGTGACTGATAATACATATGAGATTTCTTTGGAGAAAGATCAAATGTTTTAGAATATGACTACACAACTCTGTGAATACACTAAAAACCACTGTATTGTATACTTAAGCAGATGAATTTTATGGAGTGTGAATTATGTCCCAATAAATATTATTTATAAAGCAACAACCAAAAATTCTTATAAATAGACTGTGCATTAAATTGACTTATGTTATTTCCATTATGTCATTATGCATTGATCAGTTCATACAGTATTACTGCAATCACAGTACCTAATAACCCAGTATCTAAGTATTCATGTAAAGACATTTGCTTTTTACTAGCATGCTGACACTGTGAGATCAGCTAGACTTGTATGTTTGCTTTCCGTCTAGGACCACATAATGGAAAGAAAACAGGTCCAGGGACATGCTTTCTAATAAAAATGGCAGGAGAGCAAGGGAACCTGCCAAACCTCAAAGTACACTTAAGGTCTCTATTTTATTTACTTCTGCCAACATTCTTTTGGCTAAAGCAAGTCACATAAGCCAAGCCCAGTATTAGTAGGACCAAATAGTCTATTACACGGGAGGGAAGAAGACCGCATATATACTGGCTTTAAAAATAATAAAATCTTCTACACTGTTACATAATTGTAGAGGAGGCCTTGTGTTGGTTGGATGGAGGTGCAAAGCTGAAGCAGCTTCCACAGCTGTGGATAAAAACTGCTGCCTGGGAGAGTTGCTGGAACCTAAATCTTTGCTGTGTTAAGCCAATGAAAATCTAGCCTATTTTATCAAATACAAACATTTTTATCCCAAGCTAACACTTCTTCTTGATGTACCTATCTTTATTACTTTCAAAAACTTGGGCAAAAAATATTGGAATATGTTCAAACCACACTTCTTTTTATTTATTTTCCCCAAATCTAACGCACTGATAGTGTTCAGGCTCCAAAATTACCTTATTTTAGCTTCTTTCTTTCCTTTTCATTTTTCTATTATACTAGGGGTCCTTACTTTTGCTGCTAAAAATTACTGCTAATTTATTGGGCACTTACTGAGTGTTAGAGATCGTCTTAATTTTATCTATTAAGATCTGCATGTTATAATAATTAGACTTTAGAAATCAAATAAATGCCCTCTCAAAATTTTAGAGATGATTTTATGCAGATAAATGTTCAAAGATGCACTGACCGATACCAATTAAATAAGCTCAAATTTCTCATTTCAGCAAAGGCTACGAATCTCTTTTTGGAGTACTATTATTCCTAGGTTTTTCCCCCGTGTTTTTTGATGGTCACTCTTACTGAAATATAGCAGAAGACCCATGACTATTTAGCATGGAAATGTAATTCACATTTATACTGTTACAAAAATTAAATCGTTTTTTAATTTTTTTTCTTCCTACATCTTCTTCTTTCCACCTGCAACAGGACAGTCTTTAAAAAGTCGAAGTAGCCTTTTTTTCTGCTTTATTGATTATAATTGACATACAGCACTGTGTAAGTTTAAAGACAAAGTAATTTCTGTGACCTACTCCACAGGCATCAGCTGTGTGTTCTTCCACCAGTGTGGTTCCAGCCACAGTGAGAAGCAGCCATAAATAAAAGTAATCCAAGGATAAACCCAGAAATATCAATTTAGCCAATCATTTACATCATTTGCTACAAAAGACATGAAGTAGCAAATAGTCACATTTAATTTACCTTCTGTTTCATACCACTTTTTGGTGTTGGTAGACATGTAGAAAGCAAGCAAAATGAAATAATTCACAGGTATGTTTATTAGCCTCTGAATAACTGATAAGTATGTCAAAGGGTGGCTAAAATTGCAATCAAGAGGATAGTAAATGACATCTGAAGACAAATGATATTTGTGTGCATCCAATAATAGTTTAACAGCATATTTTCCCAATGAATTGTGACTGAATGTAAGCATTTCCCCAAAATTCCCATTATACATGCACACCACCCTGCACATGAACATGTGCCCGTATGGACATAGTGATCAGTAGCTTTTCTGACTCACGGGAGTCTCTAATAAAATAACGTGCAAGAGCATGAGTGTTCCCCATATGGAGTGAGAGATTTATGAACATCATCCCTTTAGGTGCTCAGCTGTGACTCTTAAGAATTAACTCTTTATCTATTCGAGCTAGAATAATGAATAAAATATGGCTCTTTTAAGCCTAGAGAATGGGTTCAAGCATAATTCTCTTATAATTAAGTAATAAGGTCATAGCTTATGAGATCTTTTCACTGGGTTTCATAAAATATTACAATTGTTCTGCTTCTGCTTGACAATTTACTCTTCCTGGGAGACCAATGAGAATAACAGGGGATAGAGATCAATTAAAAACATAATCTCAGAGACTACATTTGTGCTAGTATTTTAAAAGCATGAGAACGGGACTGGCCCAAGAAAAAATGGTGAATTAGGCCAACTTTTGTCCTCATCGCCATTTTTAATCTTTTTTCTGGGTGTTTTCTGCACAACAGAACTTAAATATATGTTTTATAAAGTATGAATATGTGTGTGTATATATTTTGTATGTGTACAGAAACTGTTTTGCATATTTTATATGTAGACTGTATTTTTCAGATTTCTTTACCATGTTCTTATTTTACTCAGGTGAACTGAATTCTCATTATAGCATCCATTATATTACTCTATAGATGTATAATTTTACATATCTCCCCAACAATGTACTTTGTGCTTCATGAGAGCAAGGAATTTCTTATGTATTTCATCCCCAAATTCTAATATGGTGCTATTATACAATAAGTAAATAGTGTATGCAATTTCTAAAAATGAACTATATAAATATATAAAAAGTCACTTAAAAATACACAGAACACAAATGAGTACATTAAAGTGAAAATAGGTTGCTTCCCTGGTCTTTCCCATAAAGTGTAGCAAAGTAAAATCAGTCTAGTCATTGATTAATATTGTATTCTATAATTATTGTTTATGAATTGGTTGCTATAAAAATGCTTCCTTTAATTATTTATCCAAAATTGTCTTCAAAAGGAATCCTATGTTTTCTAAAATTCATGAATAATGTAATAATTTTCAATTTCTAACATACCAGGATACTTTTGTCTTTTTCTTTTTTTTTATTGTGGTAAGAATACTTAGCTTGACTATAGCATCTTACTACGTGGATGGACAGTGACTGTAATGGGGTATGTGGTGGGGGCTTGATAGTGGGGGAATATAGTAATCGGAATGTTGCTCATGTAATTGTATATTAATGATACCAAAAGAAAAAAAAGAATACTTAGCTTGAGATCTACTCTTTTAACAATTTTTTAAGTTCATGCTACAGTATTAGGAATAGGCACAATATTGTACAGCAGTTGTCTACAACTTATTCATCCTCATATGAGGTATCTAAAAAGTCAAACACACAGAAACAGAGAATAGGGTTTTATTCTATGTAATACTTCAAAACCTTGGATCTTTAAGTGGTTCCACTTTCTTGTAATGTCCATTCCATTGCTGATCCTCCATGAAACATACATGAAGTTCCCTAGATTCGCTCTTTATCATGACTCTGAATGTGCCCTTAATAATAGTTTATCATAACCATCTTGATGGACACAAATAGGGGACTAAATATAAATTTACTGCACTACATGTATCTATTTCTAGATACTTTTCACCTAAGTCCACATTTTGCTTTCTTACTAGCCTCTCTGCACTCTTAGCCCAATGTCTTTTGAACACTGCTTATAAATAGTTTAATCATTATCAACTCTCCATAAAAAATATGTTAATGAATATGCATAATAACAAAATAAAGTTAAATTATCATGTAACATTTAAGTCCTCTATGCTCTCACCTGTACCACTTCTCAGCCATGTTCCCCATTTACCCATAATAATAACCCTCTCCACATACACCTTTGAAAAGCACTACCACCATTTAAGTTTTCCTGGTTCTCCCACCCATTCATGCCATTTAATGCCAGTTCCAGCTATATGGAATTTTTACATACTTCTTTGTACTAGATTTTTTTTTAACACGATGTTTTCCAGTCTAGACTGTGAGGCCCTCAAAAATGAGAATAATATTGCTTATTTCTATATTCTTTAGAGGTAAGAACATGTATATCAGAGTACTGCACACACACATTGATTATCTAGTAAACCACTGGTGATGATTTAATTTAGAATTTGCATACCACTGCATACATTTACAGAGATTATTATGTAACTAAAATAAAAGTGCAAAGTAAAGAACAGAGGTAGACTTTGAAGCCAGATAAACTTGGACTCATATCACACTATTAACACATATTTATCTAACCTTGGAATGATTATTAAGATCATGTATTTATGTGAATTTTGAATAATTATTAGTGACTCTGAGGCTTTTTATCTTAAAATGGAAATAATAATATCAACTTCTCAAGTCATTGTGAAGATAAAACAGCAAAATTAGGTCTCTCATAAGGGTTCCTGAGTATTACTTTGATTAGTTAAAAAACAAAAGGTAATGTTATTTGTTACCTTTTGATATATTTACAATGTAGAAATGAAGGACTTTTTAATAAAGCAATATCACATTTTACATTTAGGAATTAACTGACTAATATGAAGAAAATTCTATGGAATGATTATAGTTATTTAATTTGTTGGCTATCAGTTCTGCTAAAGCTTAGACTTTATTATTTAGGCAAGCTAAAATCCTAATTGCTCTGTAGCACCTGGAAAGCTAGTCTGAAAAACAGATTAACCCATAACAACTAAAAACTACCCTTGTGCAGAATTTGTCTCACTCGAACTTATATTTATGCATGTGACTCTCAACTATCACACACACTGTGTAAAAAGCAATAACTTGCATTGACATTATCTACGCCATCTATGTCTTTATTCAATTACATCCCACCTTGAGCAATTTTTTTCTACACTCTATTGATTTAGTTGTTTCTTAACCTTTCCTCATTTCTTCCTTTCAGTCCTCTTTATCCAAATGGCACATCAAGATGTCTTTACTCATTGTTTTGTAATAAAATCTCTCACAGCCAAGGAAAATAGATTTTGTGTTTATAGGAGAAAAATCTAGCAATCAGCCAGGATGCCACAGGGACAATTTTTAAATTATAACCAAAGAACTAGTGTTGGCAATATTTTGGCAAACTTTACCTTACTTGAAGTTATTTTAATGCTGATGTGAACGAATTACAGGTTACATTTTCAGTTCTCAGAGATTTGTTCCTGGGGAAGATAAAAAAATAATTCAGAAATCAGCAGACCTTGATTTGAAACCTGGCTCTGTCATTCACTAGCTTTGTGACTTTGAACAGACTGCTTAATCTTTTAACCCTCAGACAGTGCTTCTGTAAAAACATGGGATATAATAGCATTCATTATGGGGAATTAAAAAGATTGTGTATGCCACCACTGCATTGTATAATTTTCAAAAGACACAGAATCTGCTGACTTAAATAACTTCTCAGAAATCAAAATTACAGGGAAAGTATTAAAAAATGGCTTAGAAGATAATATAAATAATATTATATATAGGTATACGTATGTATTTATATTCATGACATTTTCATCACCAATTATATATAATTTTGATATTTCTTAATAAAAAATAAGTAAGACACAGAGTGGAGTAACTGATGGCTTATAGGACAATGTATCTTAATGACAAATATGACAATATAAAACAAAAGACAATGTAATATGAACAGATATTTTTGTAATGTGTATAGAGTTTCATAATCTTCTTCTAAAGACCCCTGATTTCAGAGTTACTGTAATCATGCACCATTCAAGGAATTTGCACTGGCCCATCACCTGCATTTCACAAATGGTGATGGTTTCCAGATAGAATAAGCATAGTTGCTTTGTATTTGTCATACATGAGTTCAATGGTTGGCTAATCTTCCTTTATTGGAAATCCATTGTAATCTATATATAATGGATATAAAGTGCATCCAGGAAATGTTTTCCAATCACAAGCTCTGAGAACCTGTACCCTAAGGATTTAAATATATTACAGTGCAAAGTAAGCTGCAGTTTAATCATTCAGTGGGAGAGGAAGCTTCCAGAAACAATATATAACAGGGCATCAGTGCTGAGGTAAGAGAAGAGACACTGTAGTAAATAAATACTCGATTCTCAATATTTGACTCTTACTATGTGTAAAATGAGTGCTACAATGGATTTATATAGCATTACATCTTATCTATTGCCATTTTCACCAAGTGCAAATTCCAAATAAAACTGGGTGAAATGTACAAATACAGATATTTTGCAGAGAGGCCAGACATGACACAGGAAACATTCAAATAATGCAAACATCAATATATATGCAATGATATTATTTATAATAGTAAATATAGCAGAAAAGACAATACTTTTCTTTGTAATTTTAGGCACTGAATTATCAGATAAGGTCTTAAGTGTGTAGTTAAATATTCATAGTTATTATCTTTAAGGAATTAGGTTACATTGTAATTGCACAATGTAGTTATTTACACCTTAGCTATTTCTTGTCTAAGTATTTTCTCACTTTTTAATTTTCACATTCAATCATGAGCTTGGACACTTTAGGTAATTACAAATATTTCAGCTCTATAAATTAAAGTAGCCTATTCTGTTATTTTTCATTCATGTGGTCACCTGGTAGCACATTTGAGTGTAACTCTTGGTATTTCAATCAAATGTAGTGAAGTTTGCAGTGCAGAGAAATCCACTGAAAGCAAAGGCAAAAGTGAATTTTATGTACTTGGAAATATATTTTAGGGAAGAAAATAACAACTTAACATCTGGTGAACTGATGATTTGTAAAGAGAACTTTTCAAGCAGAGCAGCATTTATCATAAAAGTTATTTAAACTTAAACAGAATATTGGATTCTTCTGAATGATTAGCAGAGAGGCTAATTATAAAGCTACTTTGAGATTAGCAGTCTTTTGTGACCACACAAATAGCAAAAAATTGCTGACTATAAACTTTTGCCAAATGCTGGGCTACCTAACAATGGGCATTTTTAGACGCCTTACTTTAAAATTATAATGAAAATGTCATTAACTGCTTTTGCCCTTTGGCTGCCCTGTGCTATATGTTAGCTTCTTGAAATGATCTGTGCCTGCATGACCGACCAACTTCTGTCTCTCCATCTCCTCTGTTCCTTATACTTTAGGCTCAGAATTATAAAACTCTTAGAGTTCCCTATATACTGTCCTGCTTTGTGCCTCCAAGAGTTTATTCATGTAAAGTGCTTATATTTTTACTTGCTTTCTATACTGTACCATAGACACAAAACAAAACCTAATACAGATGTTACTTCCCTATTACAAGATTCCTTCCCTTCCCCTCTCTAATCCTGGAACACATAAGTATATCTGCACTTTTACACGTCTGTTACTGCTCTTACCTTACACATTCAGATTATGTCCTGATCTCCACTAGGCTTTGGATTCCATAGAAAAGAGTATGCTTATTTATCTTTGTGCATCCAGTAACTGCCATTTGAAAGGTGCTGATTTAATACTTGCTAAACTTTTGAAAATAATGAATATTTATATCATTCTATCTTTTTTCTTCAATGATGTTTTCCCGTTAGTTTTATGGTCATTACTTATGTCCTTATCATGTACCCTATTTATTTTAATATTATTTAATTATTTAATATGCTTTTACATAATAACAAATAGATAAACTAATACCTTAAATAATTAATTCAGAATAATAGTAATAAGGACGAATTCTGTGAAATAAAGTTACTGAAAAATTTTAAAGAATTTTTTATTTAAAAATATTTTGTTGATGTGTATGATATTAACATATTATTATGAAATAAAATCTTTGAATATATGTATTTGTGGCCAATCTACTTCTATAAAATACATCAATTCATACATGTATAATTTTATTTTTCAAAATGCTTTGTTTTTCTAGTAGAGTAAGCACTTCCTCTAAGCTAGTGGTTTTCAACCATAAAAAAATCTGTGTAAGTGTAAATTTCAGCTAGTCACCCATTAAGCCTCTTAAATTACAAATTCATGAGTTCGCATTAGTGAGATTTTGCATGTATTGCTTTTATGATATCTTGGGTATTTTCTAAAGACTAATGTCATTTTAAGAACTATAAAATTTTATTGGAATAAATCATAGGTTTAGAAAATTAAGGAGATTGCTTTTGGGAAGGAATCTATGCCATACAATGTTTCAGTACTAAAGATGGTCTCCTGGCAACTCAGTTTTATTGAGTTGGAGTCAGAAAGAGAATAGATGAGGGTAAAGCCTGTGTAGCGGTTGGGGCAGACTACTATCAGGTAGGGAAGAAAAATATACTGCAGATAAACATGAAGCACAATATAGATTTATGCTTATAGGCATCAAACTCTGGGAAATGACGGAAGCTGACATATGGTGCTGTCATATGGGCATCTCAAGTGGGATGTTCCTTTGGAGACCATGAATCATTCAGTGTGTAAGGCAAAGAAGTGGGTGCTAAAGCCATAACTGAACATGGTCTTGCAGTACTGGCGATAGTGGCTGAGTTTAGACTACATGTGTACCCTGGTGGAAAAAACCTCAGGTAACAATACAGAAATATCAGCACACATATACATAGGGTAGCAGCCTTGACAGTGCTTGTGATTGCATCTAGGTATAAAGGATAGCATTATATGAATTATAAAATGATACTCCTGAAGTTCCCAAGTGAAGAAATATTTTATTTACATACATATCACACAATCTCCCTACATATTATTTTTTCATATTTTTATAGTCCAAGACAAAATTTCTAAGAATTTCACGTATTAGAGGAACACATCTTTAAGGTAGTTTTCTCAGTAGTCAACTTCCACAAAATTCAACTGTATCACAATCTATGTTTTCTCCAAAAGAATTTTGGAACATTAATATATACAAAGTGGAATGTGCACATAAAATGACCTTGAACTTCTGCTTACATACAAGTTCATCAAGTCAAGGGAGTTGTATTAGGAACTCTCTGAACCTCAGGGACCAAAATCATATGCTCTTGTAATCAGTTTTAAGCTATGAAAGCAATTGTGGATGGGTTTTCACTAAGATTTATGGAAGAATAACTTTCTCTTATGTAATTTTAAGGACACAGTCACATCTATTGTTTAGGACAACTCAGGAAGTATACAAAATGTTTATGAGAAATTGATTATTTAGATTTATCTACAGTTACCATTCTGTAATTGTAAATACATTAAAATATTTGCACTTAACCCTCGTGTGAAATTATCCATAAGTAATACAGCTACTTGTTTATAAACAATTAAATATTTGGCAGAAGGTATGAGGCAGAAAACTTTACACTGAAATTTTAGTAGTGCTTGCCAATTGAGAAATGAAGACAAAAATGTGTCTTTGGAATTTTGAATTTTCAGTGTAAAATTTGCAAAATGTAAACTCAATTTACGAAAATGTTTTTGGAAAGTTTTCTCATGTTTCACACAGAGTGTTATCTCTTCTTTGTATCAGGCAAGGCAGAAAAGGTACTTTAAACATTTAATAAAAGTATATTTGATGCACATATATTAAATGTTTATGAAATACAAGGTGGTCACAGTAGTAGATTCATACAAAAAAAATACGTTGTTAAAACATTATAGAAGCTTGCTATTTGCAGGATAAATAAATATTTTGGCCAAATTCTCATCATATATGATAAAATAGAGATGTTTTATTAAAAAGAATCAAAGAAATGGTTATGAAATCATGTTTAGGAAGACATTACTCCTTTTGGTAGAACTGAAGGAAATATGATAAAGGAAGAAGTAAAATTTAAATCTTTAGCATGAAAAAAAGGGTTTCCAGTCTTCAAAACAGTTTAATTCCAGACACAATTCTGGGGAAATACAGTTACTTAGGTATGGTTGAAGCATAGGGTCACAGGAAAGGAATCTGGTGCCACATTTGGAAATATCTAAGCTATGTTTTTGATCTTTGGCAATGGAGAACTATTGATTTCTTTTGAGCAGTGAAATGTAACGTTCAAGTCTGGGATGAAAAAATCTGGAAACATCATGTACAGTGAGAACTTCAATACACCTATCCATATAATAAAGTGAATAGAACGAAAGTGACAGACATGAGTTGGGGACGAAAAAGAAGATAGAATTCCAAGAGACTGTAAATACAGATTTTAGTCTTTTCAGTGACTAGAAAGGCAGGATCAGAGTCAGGAAGGATATGGATTTGTTATTTACTTAAGAAAAAAGACCAGATAGAGTTTAGTATTGCTACTAGTGAAGTCAAACTGAGTGCCCGAAGAGGATGAACAATTTCAGCAATTTTGGCTCCACTAGTATTAGTATTTTCCTTTTTGAAACATGTTCTTCACACGGCTTACAGGGATGCATCACCTCTAGGCATCTTTCCTACCTCTCTGTCAGCTACCTCTGAGCATCCTTTCTTGCTTCTTCCTCCTAAGAAATTCTGAGATGCACATTCCCCGAGGCTTTCCTTTGAGAGAAGGAAGATGCCTGGAAAATGTCGAGAAGATGGCCTGTCCCCATCCCTCAACCTGTGAGTTTTTGAAACTCTACTTTTGAAAACAGCACTGGCAATAGTTTGGCCACCTTGACTTCACTCCTGCCACCCACTTCACCTTTCATTCCATGAGAGCAGATCTGGCCTTGCTCCAATCTGTCACAGATGGCCAGGTCCTAAGCTCCAGTCACAGTGCCCCTTCAGTTGTTCCACCTGTCCTAGGGTTGGAAGAGATCCTATTATTACTGATCATAAAGACCCTGTTTGGCTCCTTATCAAATGTATAACCAATTTATTAAGTGACTTGGTTAAAAAATAGGTTGAGTGGTTTCTGAAATTTCTCCAAAATGAGTAAAAGCATTTTCATCAAGGGCTATGCCACCTGTCATAAGAAAACACCAGTTAATCCTTACAGAGAAGAGACATAAACTAGATAGACTGTTCAGAATTGAAGAAACATGAACACTAGATAGCCAATCTATTTATTTTTCAAATAATGAAATTGACATAATCAGAATCCTATTTGCTATTATAGAAAAGATCTTTGCCATCTGTCAGGAGGGAGTTTTTCTGCATTTGAAGTGTACTGGTTGCTTGAATAGTAGACTCCAAGAATTCAAGAGGTCATATCTCAAAAGGCAGCTTTATTTCTAGGGTTGGGACTGGGGATGGAGCTAATATTGGTAAAAAGTTTCATTTTTCTGTGCAGTAGTGTTAGGAAAAATTAAGATCTCAATTTTAATATGTCCAAAATGTAATCAGTTAAAGAATGGTTTAAGCAGCTACCGCTTGAAATTTACTACAGAAATTTATAATTAATGGCTATATAATATTTCAATATCTGGAGATTTCATTGGGTCTCATTAAATTATGTTATAGAATAACTTGGCTGAAAATGAAGATAAGCAGGTGCTATTATAGTCATTTTTTCCACAAAATTACATCCTATGTATGACAGCTTATTCAGAGGGTACATATTGACTCTATAACCAAAAGTTCTGTTAGAACCATTATGAGAGGGTGTAATTTTGTATTCAGAGATACTTTAATAGTGATTATTGACCCATAAAATATAGTCATTATAAAGTATAAAGATTTCTATTTTATTATAGGTACATTTTTTAAAAGGGGAAAAATACAAGACAAGGAATCAGAAGAACAGGTATTGACTCTAGCTACAAAAATTAGCAGAGATAGAAGCTTCAGTAAGGCAGTTAAATTCTCTGACCACCCCCATCTTATCTATGAGATGGGACTGAGGTCTGTTCTGACAATCTCAAAGGACTGATACAAATACTAATAATAACAATTCTATATATTAACCTTAGAATTATATGTAAGAACTATATAGTTGTGTGTATATATATATATATAATATATAGAAATTTAGGAGATAACATCAGTATTGCTATTTTTTTAAAGTTTCCATTATATTTAGTGAAAAGGTTTGGTAACTATAAGGATGAAATAAAAAATTCAGCTACTGATTATAAATTTCTGTACTATAGTTAAGCCTGTTCTATGGAAGAAGTTTGACGGACTTATGCTGATTTTCTTTCCCCTTATTTCATTTTTTAATGTAAATGAACAAATAGAATTATGAAAAAACAAACAACTGAAAGAACGAGTAGCTATCGAAATGGGGAATTTTCAAAATAGCAAATGAGCATCATTTATGGGGAGTTGACTGGATTACACTCATATACTCACCGGTTTTATCCAAACCTGCTTTGCATTATTTGAGGATAAATAGCTTGGCAGGGCATAACTATAGGATCTCAGTGTTACAAGTGATTTTGTATTTGGTTGCACATTTTTTAATGTGTTATTTGAACAGTTAGAGGACAGTGAGATATCTGGACCCATATGCTCTAAACCCGTATGATTATGCATGGTTATTATTATCCATTTCATATCAGTTTGATACTGACACCTTAAACATCTCTTATATTCTCTTTAACCTCTTTCATACTTTTCTCATTGACTTAAATCACATAAAAATTAAATAATATGTAATAAAGAATTACAGTACACCCAATCTGTGTTCATATATGAGCTGAAACAAATTTGGCATTTCAAGGTAAGTCTGCAAAGCATATCAGAGAAAACTGTTTCTGTTTCTAGACAATGAAATGACAGTGTAACATTCAGAGAAAAGTTGGTCATATGCTCCCATGTTATATTCTCTGACAGAATGGTTTCATGAGTATATAGATTGTGAAATAGTCCAGTAAGAATTTCTGCCCTGCTCATGTGGTTTTCTATAAGAAGCTATAGATAATATTTCCTTTCCAGGTTTGCTGCTTGCCAACTTTCTTCTCCAAAGAAAGGAAGGAAAGGAAGAAAGAAAGGGAGGAAAAGGGAGGGAGGTAATAAGAAAAGGAAGGTCTAATGAAAACTATAAGCCTTAGAGGATACTAACAAATGTATTGCTGCAGTTTCTCATATGTAGGCTATTAGCCAAATATAAATAGTTAAACATTTAAGGTAGGTATTTCCTACTACACCTCATGGGAAGTTATCATCCTGATACTATGATCATGTTCAAATCTTTAGATGTGCTATTTCAGTAAAATAACAAAAAAAAAAACAAGAATAAAAAAATCATTTGTTCAGTTGGTAAACTATTTCTTTCAATGCACTCTGGTATTCCCCCCACAGAAAGGAAAGGAAATTGTGCTTTCAAGCAGATAAAGACATTAAGTAACTTGCCTGACTAATCTTCGAGAGTTGATATAGATTCAGAAGTCCTGAGACACAAAACAAAAATAATGTATAGAGATGGAGGGATTAAAGATGGCAGCATGAGAGGTGAGACACAGGCTTCCTTCTAAAACCACATATAATATGAAAATATAACTAATACAACTAATCCTGAAAGAGCAACAGGAAAGAGGACTGTGCCAAAATGCATACACCTGGAGAAAAGAATAAACCTCATGGAACAGGATAACATACCAAAGCCATGGCCTGGTGGGACCCAAGCCCTTCCCCACCCCAGCTCACCAGCAGGGGGAAGAGAAACAGAGCAGGGAGGAAGTGGAGGCCTGGGACTGCTGAATATCTAACTCCAGAGATCTGATCTGGGAACACAAACCTACATTTCATGGTGTTTTCATGGTACTCTCATGATTAGGGAGTTGGAAAGCTAAGACAGGCAGAATACCTGGAGAGACTGAGATTCTAGGAGACTACAACACCCTACTCACTCCAAAGGACAGATCAACCAGTCAGAAAATAAGGAGACAGAAGCACTGAACAACACATTAGAACAGATGGACCTAATAGACATGTACAAAACTCTATACCAAAAAGCAGCAGAATACACATTCTTCTCAAGTGCATGTGGAACATTTTCAAAAATACATCATATCCTAGGCCACTAAAAGAGCCTCAGTAAATTAAAAAAGATTGAAATTGTACCAACCAGTTTCTCAGACCACAAAGGAATGAAACTAGAAGTAAATTATGCAAAGAAAATGAATAATCCTAGAAACACATGGAGGCTTCACAACATGCTCCTAAATAACCAAAGGATCAATGACTAAGTAAAAACAGAGATCAAGCAATATATGGAGACAAATGACAACAATAATTCAATGCAAAATTGGTGGGATGCAGTGAAGGCTGTACTAAGAGGAAAGTATACTGCAATACAGGCCCACCTCAGGAAGAAGAACAATCCCATATGAACACTCTAAACTCACAATTAACGAAACTAGAAAAAGAAGAACAAATGAGGCCCAAAGCCAGTAGAAGGAGGGATATAATAAAGATTAGAGCAGAAATAAATAAGATCGAGAAGAATAAAACAATAGAAAGAATTAATGAAAGCAGGAGCTGGTTCTCATCCAATAAGTAACTTCTAGTAGATGTATTATTTTGTTGGTTCCACTTCATGAAATATGGAAAAAGTGAGTAATACCAATTAGCTGTATTTTCTAAAACTTGACATTGTCTATTCAAAAGATAATTTATTAAGACAACATTAAAGTAGGTACTTGCTTTGTTCTTCTAAGTATCTTTGTTTCCTGGTTAATGGAGAACACTCTAAGCATCATATTACTTTAATTTCAATTATTTTTAATGGTTGTTGCATGTTGCCTTAAGTATTACTTACAATTTAGTATTAATGGACATTCAAAATCCTTTCACCAAGAGGCATTCTTAAATAGGTTTTGATATTAAAAGTATATACATTATTATAATTAGTTTACCAAAGATACCAACACTAAATGTACAAAGGTAAAGTTGGTTGCCTTATATTTAGAGATTGATGCATAGTTCATATTTTATCTGAAATCTTATCTTGAATGGTGTTCATCAGTGCAACCATAAAAAAAAGATGTGGTTATATATACATTTTCTGAGAGAAAATTGTTCTAATAAAATGTGATTAATACTTAGTTTCAGCTTGAGAAGTACGATGTTATTTTTATCTTACAAAAATACAGTGATATGGTGAAAATAATAATATAATCTTTCTTTTTTTTCCAAAATTGAAAAACAAGTAGCACAGACAAAATATTTATTATCACTTTTACTCCTTGTCCCACCATAATATGGTCATGTATCAATTTGTTTATTTTAATCTGTATGACAATATTGTAAGAATGACATGGTCTTGCATATAATGAACCACTCTTATGAAATCTGGATTTTCTCATTGTATTGTATTGTATGTGCTTTTAGAAGAAAAAAGTAACCTCATATTCACACACTACAAACTTAAGTCTTTTAATACCTATCATCAAAGAGTTGGATACTAGTTAGTGAGAAGAGACTTCAATGTTTCCTTTTTGATCTCTAAATCTTTCACTGACTTATATTAACTTTTCTCTCCACTTCTGTTCCACATTAAGTGTTTCATTATTCAACAATAAGTCTTTTGAATGTCGCTGTAAATCAGATACACATGCTTTTGATAGTGCCATCATTAACAGGGGTATTACTCATTGACATCTATGAACTTGAATTTACACAGTGCCCCAGAATATCATTACAGCAGCCATGCAAATCATTATGTACTCAAGGCCTGAGGGAAATCAATCTGAGTCTTAAGAAAATTAGTCAGCAATCTGAAGTCCTTCAGTGGTTCCAGGCAGCATTCATAATAAAATCCAAACTCTTTACAGAAAAGCCCTCCTGATTTCAAGCCTCCCTGTCCAGCTTCACCTCTTTCATTTTGCTTCCCTTTTGTACAGTCTTAAATCAAATGCTCTGATACTCTTGGAAATCTATGCATCTGTTCTTTACACAGTCCTTTCCTCTCTGCCTGGAATGTCTCTCCCAATTTTATTCCACTTGAATAATTTCAGCTGTGTCTGCACAGAGGTAAATTTATTGTAAGATAATAAAAGCAGAGTTTCATATACATAGTAGCATGGCACTAGTGTATGACAATGAATAAAAGTAGTTTCTCTCCTCAAGTGATTATCCATTGGGAGAATGATTTTGATGCTTTGCCCTGTAACAGATGGCCTTCTTCTGTTTCCTCAAAATAACCTTTGCATATTTCTATGAAAGTACTTAATTCCTTAATTATAATATTTACATTTTTGTAAGAATCCCTAATAAACTCTGAGGTGCATTCTAGCAGAGAGAATGTCTTTCATCTTTATATCCCAGAACATAGCACAGGCACTGGGAAACAGGCCAACTCAAAATATTTATTAAGGAGATTAATGTATAAATTGAATGAATTGAGAATCACATTAACTAGCACCTAAAGGAGATGGATGTACATAAATAAACTTTTATTTTAAAAAAGACTCCATTTACATGCACCTTTATTTTCATCCATTTTAGGTTTAAATATGTGTAACTTCCTACCAATGTATGTACGGTAACGATGTACAATGTATGTACTGTAATGTAACGATGGTTTTTTTTATGTCTTTAATTATCATTTGTGATGATTATTTAAGAACTCAAACAGTGAAGCCTTTAAGTACATTAAAGTTAATAGGTTATTTATATTTCCATTGATAATTCTGGAGTGTTTTTACTTTGAGACATTTATTTGAGATTTTATTTGTACAATAAGTTCTGTTATTTCCACAATTTCAATATGAATGTGGCACTTGTTTACCATGATGATGCATACCTAGGAATCTCCATGAACTCAAAGATACATATTTTCAAGATACATTTGAACATTTGCTGACTGCAAAAGCACAAAGTACTAAATGAAGTCTTGAAAGGAATGCCTGTTGACACATTGGAAACGTCTGTACTGTGTAGAAAGAGATTTTTTATATATTTATTTTCCCATGCTATCCGACATGCCATAGAACTACTCCTTCAGTAAGACAGGAACTAGCTAAATGTGGTTCTTTAGATTGAGATTAATTAAAAGTAAATAAAATTTTAAAGTTCAGCTCTTCAGTTGCACAAGTCACATTCCAAGTGCTCAACAGCCGCCTATAACTATTGGCTACTGTCCTGGGCAGTGCAGAAATAAAACATTTCCATTATTGTGTTTCCTTCCAAGTAGGCATTTCCAGTCTATCAAAAGTAGAAGTTATTTGGTAAGGGAACTACAAATAAGTAAAACGCTAAACCAGAAACTAGAGCTACTCTATATTTTCATATTTAATAATACTCTATATGAGTTGCATCTTTTATATTATGCACCCATTGTCTTCATATGGGAATAAAATTTTGTTGGAAGTCTTTGATTCAACAACTCATCATATGTAATGCACATAAGCATATACACTATTAGGAATGAGGCTCTTACAGAATTCAAATGGTTCAAAGCAAATGGGATCAAATCTAGTAAAAAATTAAGAATAGATGAACATATTTCCACTTAAAAATATAAATTGTGCTTCATTTATATTCTTTCTCTATGCTATATAATTTTATTTTATGTTTTGAAAACATGAATCGTGTATGTTACAGGTTTTAAAATGTAGCCATATGGCAATTTAAATTTCAGGCTTGATTTTCTAGAATTTTTAAAATAATTATTATAAAATTGAGTATTCAGCCTCCTCAAATATAATTTTTTTATTATTTCAATAACAATGGACCTATCAAAATATTACATGATATTATATCAGACAAGTTCCTTAAAAATGCTGAGCTATTAAGTGAAGGCAAACATTAATCTGGTTTTCCGAATATTGAGATATTGTATATTTACTGATGTGGAAGCCTTTTTTCTGCTTGTTCACTAAAGTATCATGGGAATGAGTAATGAAATAATTGACATCCTTTTAGTAATCTCTGGGACACAATCTATTTTTCTTGATCCCTGAGAAACAAAATAACAAGAGGAAAGAAAAATATTCTCAACAATATATATCTTGTGACAATTGGAGGAATCCTAATAGGAAGACCTGGAGGCATCACTGTGGCCACAGCCCCTCCTCCTAAGTAAAATACCTTCGTCTTCAGAAGTGCTTAGTATCATGTGGTGTTGAGCATCAGTCCATGTTTTTTCCAAATGAAACTAGACTTACAAAACGAGTTCTTGGTGCCAACAAGACCAACTGATTCAATATAGCAAATAAAAACCAAATTATCTGAAACCTATGGACTATTTAGGGGAAAGAGGTTAACCTTACTAAGTATACAAAACTCATTTCTTGTAAGAACATGTCTCTGGTCATACACTATGAAGATGAGCGCTAACATGTGGGCTCTTATGGCCCTCACGAGCCCACCAGTGTTCTGGCCAGTATGTGCTCCTCTTAATCCTCCTGTTCTGCTTATTCTCCTTCTTTTCCTTCATGAAATACTGGTACGCAATGAAAGTTCTGAAAAATAATCACTGCTCCTAATCTAAGGATTTTTCGAAACATGTTTTTCAGCTTGAGGTATATTAGAAAGAAGGTGAAACTAAGAAAAGTTTCTTAAATGCTTTGTATTTGGTAGGCAAAACTCCACTCCTCAGTTACTATGACAGTGTGACTATATGATGATGAGATTTTCTCCTTTAGTCTATTATATACTCCTTTATGGTTGGAGAGGAGACAAATGGAAGAAAAAGAGTGGGTCAGAGAGAAAGAAGGAAGGAAGAAAATGAAAGAAGAAATGAAGGAAAGAAGGAAAAAAGGAAGGAAAGGAGGGCAGAAGGAAGGGAGGGAAGAAGAAAAGAAGGAAGGAAGGAAGGAGAAGTCAGGCTGGAGAGTGTGAGAGAGAAATGAAGAATTTCTTTGGTGATCATGGATTAAACTCTTGCAAGTCACCTCCTAAATATGCACTTAAACAACTTGACAAAACATGACAGGTTTGATCCTCCCACTTGCTATATAGGTATTTTCAATGAGAAAACTGATGCCACTAGTTCAAACTCTACTTATGCGAGCTGAAGAAAAGTGGCAGCTTGGCATGAAATCAGACAGGGTTAATGATAGTGAAGCTGGTGGGCTGACGAATGTAGGCAATCTTTAAACAGCTTGTTGAAAGGTTGGCTGCTGAAGTGGTAGGCAAAGTGATTCACTTGCTAAAAAGGAAAATAAAGTATAATTATTTATACTAAATTATAATTAAGAAAACAGCCTTTAGAAACTAGATTCTGTCTTAATTTGCAAAGCCCTGCCTTTCAGGAACAAAATTAACTTCTCCAAAGTAAATTTTTATCTGATAGGTTTAGCATTTGTCCAAGTAGGATAATTAGATCCAGTTTTTTTCTCTATTCTATAAATTACAGGGTCTTTAATTTGACCTTTAGCTGACTTTGCTACTAAAAATGCTACATAGAAAACAGTAAGAAAAACCAGCTTGGTGATTTACATAAATTGCTGCATATTTTATTGTTCCGTTTAAACCAGCACACTGTAATGTCTACAGTGCTTCACTAATATATATTTGAAAGTAATTGGTTAGTTCTACACAGATGAAATTGGTTACACAAGTGCACCAATGCAGAACATTGCTGTTAACTATGCTTTAATCATCCCTAAGTGGGTTAGTTGGGTTTATTCAGTTGTGAATTATATGCAGTTGCTTCCTTTTTATATTATAGGAGAAACAGTTTCACAAATACTTCAGTTGTGTAAAAAACAAAGAAAGAAATTAATGTGAAATATATGAAAAGAGAAAAACAGGATGAAGTCTCATAAATCTGGCCTATCTACAGTGTGGAAGTAATTGTTCATTTATTCTAAGATGCTTGTTTCCTGTATTTTAGCTATTGTGTGGTACTTTCTATGAAAAGAAGGTCAACTTAATTGTGAAATAACATGGCAACTCATTAAAAGGAAAACTATAGCTTTAAGGAAAAGTCTTTTTTGTGTCACTCGGCCTCACATGAAAATGAATGAGCATAAGAATAATTTTACACTCCATGACCATCATGAATGATAATCATTTTGCCTAACAAATTTTATTTTGCCACTGCCAACTAAGCCTTGTACTACTAATATTAAAACTATTTAATATTTAACAGAGAGCAGAGACAGGAACAGAAGTTATAGCAGTGTATCCCTTTATAATTTCTAAACTCTCAATTTATGTTAGTACTTCCAGTTCTCCCCAGTGTAACAAAATTTGTCAGAGGGAAACTTGATAGAACTTATTGATTTAAGTAGCTTTTGAGGCATATTTTGTGTGCAGATATGAATATCCACTTTGGAAATTCCAAGAAAGACTTTAGTGACTACAGATGAGCGATAAATTAGTGTTGTCAACGTTCTTCAGAAAGGTCTAGTACTGTATACTAATAGTTGGCTAACCTCTGGCTTGACTTCCGCAAGAGATTCTAAAATACATAAGAACAAATCTTTAAGTTCATATCCTGGTGGGAATATACTTCTACCAGGTTTTGCTAATTTTTAAGGACACTGATGTTCTGTATGCTAAAGCCCCAAATATGAACTTTTCAGAATTGTGGATGATTCAATAGAATCTTTTCTATTATAATTCTTATACTTACTTTCATTAATTTTTCAACAAGGATACTAAGTAAACTCAGTGGAGAAAGAAGAATCTTTTCAATAAATGGTGCCTGGACAAATGAACATCCACGTGTAAAATAATGCTGTTGGATAGATTCCTCATACCATACATGAAAATTAATTTCTCACTGCCCTAAATGAAAATATAAAACTCCTGGAAGAAAATCTTAAGAGTAAACCTCATGACCTTGGGTCAGGCAATATTTTCTTAGACAACACTGAAAGCGCAATCAGTAAAAAAGAAAAAACAAAGAATACAGTATATTTCATCAAAATTAAAACCTGGTGTGCTTTAAAAGATAAATATCAAGAAATTGAGATAATTCATATAATTGGAGGAAGTATTTACAAATTACGTATCTGATAAGAGACATGTATCCAGATTATGTAGCAAACACCGGCAATTCAACAATAAAAAGATAAATTAAAAAAGATAAGAGAATTAGAACGTTTCTCCAAAGAAGATACACAAAACAAGTACATAAAAAGACACTCCTCATTTGTAGCCATTTGGGAAATGAAAATGAAAATGACAATGTGACTTCACTTCATATCTACTAGGATAGTTATCATTAAAAGACGGACTATAACAAATGAAATAATTTGGAAATGTAAAATGGTATAGGTGCATTGGAAATTAGCTTGACAGATCTTCAAAAACTTAGTTACAAAGTGATGTACCAATTTGGCTCCTAAGTGTTTATCCTCGAGAAATGAAAATATATATACACACGAAAGCTTTTTCATGAATGTTAATACCAGCTTTATCATAATAGCCCAGAAGTGATAACTCTAATGCCCATCAACTGATGAATAATAAAAGAAAACGTGGTATATTCATACAATGGAATATTATTCTGTGCTAAAGGTGAGGAAGTACTGGAGTTCCTAAAACATGAACTTTGAAAACATTACATTAAATAAAAGAAGCTAGTTCAACAAATGACAGGAGGTATAATTCCAAATATATGCCCAGAAAAGGAAAATCTACGTATACAGAAAGTGAAATAGTCATTATACAGGGTGAGAGGACAGGAAAATGAGTGATTACTAATGGATACAGCATTTACTGCGGGGAGGGGGGGGGTGATCATTAAAATATTTTAAAATTAGAATGTGGTGATGGTTGTACAACTATGTAATATATTTTAAATTACTAAACAGTTCATTTTAAATGGGTAGATTTTTTTTGTATGTGAAGTATATCTCAATAAAGTTGTTAAAACAATTACATATATACATACTCAGAATTTGAATTTGATTTCACTATAAATATCCAATAATTACATAATGTTTTGTTTAAATCATGAAAAATGAGTGAAGTAGAAAATAGATATGCAATAGAGAAAATCAACTGGAACTTTGAGAGAACAGTAAGAAAGGCCCATGAAAAAGGGAAAACATTATTACCCTACATATCTAAAATCTGTGGGTACTGAAATGACTCCATCTTCCTCATTCTCTGTAGTCAGTGAGTTACCAAATCTATTAACAAGTAACACCAAAACGTAAGACTTAGGGGTGGGTATCAAGTATCAAAGACTTGGTATATAATTCTGAATATATATCATAGTGATACTCACAAATCACAGAGTTCTACATATATATTAGCTCATCCTCACAGCCATGGAGGAGGTGGAGAATAATATTTATTTTAGCATAGTGTGTCATACATATTATACTGTACTATCTATATCTATTTGACATTATATCATTTGTGGTTTTTAAAGATTATAAAGAAGATTCAGTGTGACAAGAATATTTTAAATGTTCACGAAAATTATACCTAGTATTTGCTCTGACAAAAAGCAATATTTTTAATATACTGATTTTATCTCACTGATTTGGAATGTTTAAATTGAAGTGTATTTTTTAAAGAACTTCTTGATATAAGTTTTATTTGCTTCCTTTTGTTGCAAGTCTGTTATTTTCTTTACTAACAGAAATCAATATGAATATGAGAAGATAGTCCATGCTCTTGAATGTTCACTTCCTTTTTTCAATGGAAATATGAAGAAAAATATATAGTATTATTTGCATTCACATGTATTTAATTATAATTGATCTTGGTAACTTTAGGAAGCAATGGATATATATTAATCAAATATATCTATACATACAAAGGGAGAGGGAGAGAGATATCCCATTATATTATCTTTCCTATCTTAATATTCCTTAAACCATTATTTTTGAAGATACCTCATAAATAAATATAGCATTCTAATGAACATATTAGACTTTGGTAGATTAGACTTAACAAATTGAAATATAATTTTCCTTTTATCTGCATGTTACAGGTTTCAGAAATGATGAACAGTTCTGAGTCTTCCTAATTAACTGTTTCTGCTATTATCCATATAGACAAGAAATTCTCAAGTTGCCCATCTTGATTAAATAAAGAAAATGTTGGGAAAACTAAGAAAATGACATTGATTTATCATGATTTATTCCAGAATATGAAACTCTCAATTTTTTAATGGTAGAGTGTGGGTTACATTAATGTTGAATTCTAAGGAAAGTAAAAATTGAGTATTATTCCATCCTTTTCAAACGGAAAAATTTTATTGCCTATTCTAGTGTCTATGTCCTTCCCTCCCCCCATTTCTCTCATGAAAGTAAATTAAAAGATAATTTTCCTCACCCAACACCTTTATTTCATCTCATATCACTTGCCCATAAACTTTTTGCAAAGTTTCCAAATGCACGATTTCCCTGTTCAAGCTTTAATTGGCCATGACTTCATTTGTTATTTTATGATTGGTCATCAGTCCTCAAAGAACACTTTGTGAAGGGTGAATCTGTCAGCTCAAATTTCTACCTGGTGATTTCCCAGCAGGCTGACAGATTGGCCTATTTTGTCTTTCTATTCTTTTCCTTTCTCAGGTTTTTGTTTCAAGTTCCCATCTTACTGGTCATGAAGGCATGCTACAAACGATGTGCCATTGATCTGATGGCACTTGTAATATATGCTACTGAAGCAGAAAGCAGAGGACAAGAATGCATGTTCTTTTAGTTTCTGCCAACAACTGGCTTATTTGGTGGGAGAGATGCTTATTATTTTATTTTATTATTCTGAATCTTCTGTGACATGATATCCCACTGGGAATTATTCAAGACAATAACATATTCTTGCTACTTTTAAACATGCATAGCTTGGAGTCAACATTTATAAAGATATTGTTATATTTAAAATACATTTTAATATGTACAACATCCATTTTTTTAGATCAAATAATAATAAGTAAAGCATAATGGCCACACCTGTGAGCTCTTGATGAACTGGAATATTCAAAGTTGATTCTCCTTTCTGTAAGTGACATGTTTATAGTTCTATACAATTTTCGAACAACTATTTAATGAATTCCTACTATACTTAGTAAAAGAAACAAGATTCATGCCCACATACAGCTTTCTAGTAGAGAGTGGTTAAAAAATGAAGTTAAGAAGCAAAATGTGTAGAATATTAGTGATTAGAAGACTAAGTAGAACGGTACATGCCTATGTTCCCCCATAAAAGGGAACATTCCATTATCCACAATAATATAAAATAAATTTGAGTATGAACAAGTGTGGAAAGTATCTGTAAGTAAGGGGATGGAGGGGATGGCGGAGTGGAGAGGATGGGGAGGAAAAGGGAACTATCATTTATTAAGCTCCTATATCAATACATGAAAGATTTCCTGGCAAACAAAGCAGACTAATTGGAATCAGTTTCTAAAGAACATGAATGATATTTATTCTCTGAAAAAATAATGTATATGACAGCAGTAGAAGTACAAAAAATTATATTGAATATAGTTTCAAACTCTTTGTAAGCTATCTTCTTTTGTTACTCATGTAATAGTGCCTAAATGTGAACCAAAATTGCATTATTCCCATAATTTTCATGACTTTGCTTTTCACATGTCAGTTAACTCCTGGGATTTTCTTCAATTTTCGTCTTTTAAAACATTCTCTTGCCATAGTGCCTTGTTGACTGTGACCTTGTTATCAACTCCACTCACAAGATCTGATTTAATCTCCAAGTGAAATGCAAGTTAATTTCAACCCATTCAAATGTGTTGTCTTCTAGGCCTGCTAATATTACAAAATTATTTATTTCTAATTTTATACAGTTAATAGTGAATTTAATACCTGTGCTTCAAAACTTTTCTTGAGGTTTGTCTAAAAATTTTTTTTAGAATATCTTAAACCTCATAGAAATCAAAATAAATTGAGGTAAATTCACTAATTGTTAAAATAAGTAAAAATAATTATTTGAGAAAAGAACCATTACATTCTGTGCTTTTTTAATTAAATCATTGCTAATTGTGCATTCAACTTCGAAATATTAACTCAAGAGCAGTATTAGGCTCTAATATGATGATAGTTCAGGCTGTAGGCAAAATAGAAAGCAGATAACATTTATTCTCTTTTTGGCACTCTAATTCTCCATGAGTCTCTTCCTTCCGTTAAAACTTACTAAATTTGTTCTGAACTACCTAACTGCCAGACATCAAACTGCTAACTTATACATGAAACAATAAATGATATATTACTGAAATAAGGCTAGAGATCTGCATCCCAGGCTGCATTTCATTTTTATTTAAAATATTATATTTTCCTTATTATGAGAGGGATATATATTCATTAAAAAAATATTTAAAATCAAAGAAAAACTATAAGAAAATACAAATGATTTACAATTCAACCAGCTGTCAGAACCTCAGCTGGAGTTACCAATTGAGTAAATTTTATATGCCTAAAAATGAACATTTAATTCAGAACATCTACATACCATTATATATTCTCCTGTCACAATATTTGTGTTGATATTTCCATTTAATACTGTCCAATATAATGATTTTTAGTACTTAATATTAAATTATATGGTTCTTAAAACTATATAATACTTAGTAACATCACATTACTTCATTCTAATATGGCTATAAAATATTTCATATAACTAGTATTTGATTGTGCTAGTTATTTCTCCTCCTAAATTGCTCAGAGATGAGTGCATCATATATTGACTGTATATGTTGGTTTCATCCAATAAATAGATTTGCAAAACTGAATAATCTATTTTTTGAGATAAAATTCTAGTGTTCAGATACTTACAAATGAGAATGCACCATAAACAACACTAAATAATACACTCCAGTTTTGCTAATCTAGTCACAAAAACACACTTCTTTGCTTTTCTAATACTAAAATCAAACATTTTTATTGCCTTATTTTTGTTATTTCTTTTGTGAATTGCCTTTGCATCTAGTTTGCTCATATTTCAATTCAATTTATTGATCTTGATAGTTGATTTTATATATTATGATTATGCATATTTCATGTTTCCAATTTAATGTCTCAATTTTATGTATCAAACATTGCATCATTGCTTTTTAGATTATTTTAAATTATTTTAGATTATTTTAAAAATAATGTATTAAAAAGGCACAACTCATTGCTAAAAACAATCAAATAGTACCAGACAAAAAAATAATAAACCTATTGGAATCTCTTACTTAATGCCATGTTTACAGCTATAAATACACCTAAAACTGCCTATATTATCTATCATCTATCTATCTATCTATCTGTCATCTACCTATCTTTCATCTTTCCAATCATCTAAGATATATATCTGAAACAGTGATATTTGGAAGACATGACCAGCTGAAGTCATATAAGTGGGAAGACAAAAAGCTAAGTGTTCATGACAATAATACCTATATTCACAATAGCTCCCCAGAGCATTTATAAAAATATTGAGTTATTCAAAATGAATATATATTTATAAATAGGTCATTAGTCACTTTTACTCTGTTTTAATAAAGTGATTTTCAGTCAGAATCATGAATTCATATGGTATATCTCATTGCATTTTTACCTTAAGTGGAATAATCTATATAAAAACCTAAAGAAAATTATATTCTTTTATCCTATCTCTAAAAAATAATTAATAACATCCTTGCAAATTAAATATGGGCTTGAAAATATAATTTCTAATGTTTTTTAGTGCTAATCAACACTGTACATTGACTTTTTAAGCTCCATTGCTAACTCTACTTTATTTTTATTTTACTTTTTAGACTTTAATAATAGTGACAAAGAAATAGACCTATATTGAATTTTTATAGCCCTCCAGCTGATTAAAATACTTATGTCATTTACTAACTAGAGATGGATGTGATTATGCATTTGTGCCCTCATAGGTATTCTTACAGTTTTTATATGTACTCTATATTCATTCATTCATTCCATAAATATTTAATAGATTCTTGTACTAGTGGAATGTATGGGGAAAAACTGATAGAAATTAGGTAACCATGTTAACAAATTTAGTTTTCAGGTGAGGTAACTATTCTAGAAAAAAGAGGCAGGATCTATGTGAGCGCACAACAAAACAGCATTATCTAGACTGTTAGAGTAGCTTTGTGTCAGACTTAGGTGATACTGAGCTCTCAATACTAAGCTCCTCATATGTAAATGCTATGTCATATTTACCTTTGTACCTCCGGTCACAAGCACAGTAACTAGCATACAGTAAGCAATCAAATAATTTAATCAATTGACTTTTGTAACAACATTTTAATGACTTGATCTAGTCAACACTATAAGATTGGAAATTATTAAAATTTATGGTGTAAAATACCAAGAGATGAATTTACAGAGATTATTTAAAATGACGTAACATATTTTGTTTCTAAAATGTTGAGAAAATATTTTCCTTGCCTACATCTACATAAGGATTAAACATTCGATTTTTGAAACATAACCAGAAAAAAATCTTATTTGCCATTTTTTGCCCAAATTTAAGTAGCAAAATTCACTGCACTCAACAGAACACCAATATTCACATATAAAGATTAATTACAGCCAGATGCTATCAGTCCCTGTAAATGGTCATAGGACAGATTAATGAATATAATAGTTTACCCTGTAAAATATGATAAATAATAGTGCTTCACCCACTTTATTTTACCATATAATCTTTAGCTCAGCGTGTTGCATTCTGTAAAGGCTGACAAAGTAGACCAGAGCCAGAGAAAGGCGAACTATAGTGTTACGGATTGATTTGTTTCTTTTGTTTCAAATAGATAAGTGACAGAAACTGAGTATTTTAGATTAGATAACCAGTCAGGGACTGTGATATCCTACTTCCCTCACTTCATTTTGATTATCATTAGTAATTTAGTAAAATATAGCCACAGTCAGAATAGGCTAGACATCACTTAGCTTTAATGGAAAAGATATTCCTATTGGGGAAGGACTGGAGAGGAGTGGGAGGGTGTAAGAGAGATCCAAGAAAAGGCTTTCTTTTACTGTTAGATTAATGAATATAACCTGCAGACCTCAGGACAGGATGAAAAACCAATAGGTTAAAAGTGGGAGTAACTGTTTCAAATGCTAATGAAACTAGAAGATTATAAGGCAGAATATCAGGGGTGTACTTTGTGGTACTGCATGTTGGTAATTTACATCACTTTAAAACATGTTGTCAAAAGACATACTACTTATATACATTTAAGATGTTTACAATTCTTCAGTATATCACTAACATCTTTAATAGCAATGGAAGGGCATTTTCTTACAGGATATATTTCAATAATATTCACAGTTCAGTTTTCATGGCTTCCTATTTCAAACACTGCTAGTGGGATGTTAAGCCACATTACATAAATTGGATTCAGTGAAGTTTCTAAGGCTATTTTTTAAATTAATTGAAAAGGAAACATTAGAAAAAAAAACCCTAAAGGGCATCATGCTAAGTGAAATGAGTGAGACAGAGAAAGACACACACCATATGATTTCACTTATATGTGGAATCTAAAAAACAAAACAAACGAAAAAGAAATAGGCCCACAGACTGACAACAGACTATTGGTTACCATAGGGGGAGGGAAATGGGAGGAGGGGTGACATAGGTGAAGTGGATTAAGAGGTACAAATTTAAAATTATATAATAAGTTAGTCACAGGAATCAAAGTATATATAGCATAGAGAATATAATCAACAATATTGTAATGTCTTGCTATAGTAATGAGGTAACTACCACTTACCATGGAACCACTATGTTGTACGTCTGAGACCAATATAATACTGTCTATCAACTATATTCCAATTTTTAAAAAGAGCAATCATAAATTCAAGTAAGGGTTCAATTTTATGTTGGTTATTGAGCCAATGCTGATAATGTTGATGATTGTTAGAGTTGCTTTCTTTGATTTGGGAAATACTAGTAATGTGGTAAAATATATGAGTTGTATTTATCAAAAATTCCAAACTTCAATTTCCATTCATATTTTTTATGTGAATGTTTTAACTTTGTATCCTGTAAATATAGTCAAGTTTGATGGAACTTTAAAATAAAGGGAGTTTTTTTTAGATATATTTATATTAACTGTTAGATTCTATAACAAAGCTTCACAGACAGTATTTTTCCAGAAGTTTTTTTTTTACTATATACACTATTGAAAAAGGTTTGCAAGTTCTAGTATTTCTGGTGACTCCTAGATGGTTGCATATTGGCTATAGGAAGAAAATAAATCAGCAGAAGTTTTGTATGCGTTAAGTGTAGAGAAGGTTAAATTTCAGACTTGGGTAGAAGTTATGGGCCTTTCAGTTTAAGTGAAAACATTCAGTTATTTGAGAGGAAGAAATATACATGGACTCAATCACAACATATGCCTGTGTTTTTCTTCTTTAGATGGTTTTCCTTTTAGAAAGTTTTGAAACTACCTTATACTTTCTCCTTCCTTCCATATTTGATACTATCACATTGAAATAATTTTAATGAAACATTATTCTACATAGTTTTCTTATATGCAAACAAATACTACCTCAAATAAGACTGTTAGTGTCCACAAATGTGAACTGTATTCATTCTGCTTTACCTACAATGCTTGGCAAATGTATTTTAATGAAACATTGTATACTTTATTAGGTTTGTTACTTATTTTTTTTAAAAAAAAGGATATTACAGAATAAGTCAATGGGATGTTTTAAAACACTTTAGGTTGATTTTCTAAGAAAGGTATGAGGCTTGTATTAGCACACTGATCACCTTTTTTAAATATATGGACAATGAATGCCATTTTAATAAAATTTTAATGTCTCTATAACAGAAATTTCCTCTCCAGTATAGTTCATAGTAATAGCTTCTACTAAAGCTGATTGTGAAAAAGACTAACAAAGCATGATATAATTGGTCTTATAACTGGAATATAATGATTTTTTATATTTTCCACCAATTTTTCCTATTGAAATAAAAGGAATAAATGTTGCATTTATTTTTCCTGTGAATTGGATATTCAGTGGGGGGTATCTACCAACCAGATTTCTCTAGGATGTCCATAGGGACATTTACTACAGTAATACCGCCCTCTCCTAAGTCTAAGTTCTATGAAGAGACCCACTTCCAAAGTACTCAACTGACTAGACCAGGGTTGGAGCCATCCTTTGCCAACCTGAGCTAAGCCAATAAGATGCTATCCTAGGAAGTGAGAACAGGGGCTGAGAGACTGGAGTTTGTTCTCTGTCTGTGACTGAACTTACTGCTTACTACCTTGATGCTGGGTATACCACTCGGGGAAGGAAATGGCTTATCCCCAGTATTAATGGAACCAGTAACAAGTCTACCATTTTTAACTTTGTTGTTGTTCAGCGTTTTCTGGATTGCTGCAAACAGTTGAAATTTTTCTTGAGTTACTAAAAAAACATTGTGACATATTTGGCTCAATTTTTAAATGGTTCTATAAAGGGTCAGGTCCCTAGAACTATCTACTCCATCATTTTTCACTGATGTCATATTATCTGATTTTGTACTTTGAAAACTATTATTAGTTGCATATGCATTGAGAATTGCAATAGTTTCTTACCTAATTTATTTTTACCATTTTAGAATACATATCCTCATCTCTACGACTTCATAACTTAAAGTCTAATTAGTCTATGATACATACACCAGATTTTTCTTTGGCTAATGTGTCCATAGTTTAGTTTTTCCCATCCTTTTATGATCAAAATATCTATGTCCTTATATTAAATGTTTATCTTGCATGTATCATATTATTTGTAACTTACTCAGTCTAAAAAAATTCTTTGAAGAGAAATTAGAGGAGACCTGCATAAATAGTAATATCTATTATATTAGTGGATTGCAAGACCCACAATTAGAAAGTTATTATGTGTTTTCAAGTTGATTTATATGTTCAATCCTATTTCACTTAAAATCTGAGCAGGGGAAGAGAAGAGGATTAACAAACTGATTTCTAAAATGTAGCTTTTTGGGGGAAGGAATTTTGCTATGCGTATGCTAGGAGTGGTTTCTTTCTGTTCATACTTATCCTGGTTAAAGTTCACAGAACTTTCTGTAGCTCTGCCTTTATGCCCTTCAGCATCTTTAGAAAATCCTGGCAGTATGATTTTAAGTGTTTTTGCTGCCATGTTCACCGTCTCCTCAGCTTCTGGTGATCCAATAAAGAATATGTTAGGCCTTTTCACTGGTTCCCATACAGCTGTTACAGTATTTTCTATATGGTATCATTTTTTTTCACTGTAATTCAAAACAAATATTTTCCATTGACTTGTTTTGTGCTCATACATGTTTTCTTCTACTGTTAGTTTACTGTTGAAATGCAGTACTTAACTTCACTAATGATACTTTTTATTTCTAGCATTTCCACTTTATTTCATTTTCTATTTTCCATTTAATTTTCAATTTTCTAATTGAGCATTTTATGAGATTCCATTTTCTCTTCTTTCTTAGCATATGAATTATCCTTATTTTTCTACTTTTTTAGTGGTTGCCCTAGAGTTTGCAACGTACATTTACAACTAAGTCAAGTCGACTTTCAAATAGCACTACACCATCCTACAATCAGTGCAAGTACCATATAATAACGCATTATTCCTAGTCCTTCTCTCACCCCTTGCATCACTGCTGTCATTAATTTCACTTATTCATAAACTAGAAAGCTATAATCATTGAATAAATTATTTCTATTATTTTTGAACGGCTATTAGAGTTAAGAATATGAATAATTAAAGTTATTTAACTTCACTTGTTACTTTTCATATGCTCTTTCTTTCCCTGTGTTGATCCTCACATAAATCTTTCCCTCACTCTGCCTCAGCAATGATCCTATAGATAAATTTATATCAGCTAAAATGGTATCTTTTATGCATTATTTTTTCATAATTTATTGAGAACTGATTCACTTCTCTAACCACTAAGTTATGAAGAATGATACATATAAGTGAATATAATTCTTTATTGTATTTGTTTTTTAGTACAGAGTATGCCGACCTGTCTCAGGGAAGGCTTCAGCCAGTACTGGTTGGTTTACTTTTAGTGTCTGTGATATTGGTAGGTTGGATTTTATTTTTTACTCTGTGGTTAGGTTCAAACAGAGTCTCTACCACTTGCAATCTCTGCATCTTTAAATAACTTTGATACCTCTTTAAGCCTGTTTTCTACTCTAAATAAAAGGGTGAAAATATTACCTATCTCACTCTGTTTTATTAATATTTAGATATGCTATATACTATAGTATACTGTTGGAATATACTTAATATATTGCTTGGCAAATATTAACCACTCAATACGTGACCTATTTATGAACAGTACTATAATTATATTCATTGCTAATAATAAACAAGCTTTAGGTTTATCTTCACATAATACCTTAGAGGAAAAAATTAAACATGACATCTATATAAGGTTGATGAATTTTACTCACTTAAAATAAGGACTACCACCTATTCTTAGATCTAAAATCATTGCTGAAATTACTCTGAAATATTATGCGTCTTAGAATACCAGAGATTTGTTAAAAAAACAAAATTCAGCCAAGCAAATATAAAGATCTAATGGACTTTATTAAGCAATTTATAAATCAGGTAGCAGTAAAGTAGCTCTTTAGCAAGTAGAAAGATGCTCCCAAGGGCTACAGAAAGGAAGAGGGTTTTAAAGGCAGGACAAAGATGTCCTAAACAGAACAAAAGGAGAATTTCAGATGAGGTCATTTTCATTAGAGAAAAAGGGGTCTTATTAGGTAGATTCCTTCAGGGGATGGAGAGGACACATGTGACAGATTATCTTATTGATGCTGACCAGAAAATTCCTGACCCAATACATTTCTGAGGAGGCTGAAACTGCAATTAGGTGAGGTGTTAAGCCCTGGTTTGGTGACATGGTCTGGCAGAAGGGACACCAGGTTGGGCCTATATCTTTCTTTTTAACAGATTTTAATATCATAACTTATGTTTTATGCCAGCTTGCACTGAGCAGTGATAAATGCTTATGTACATCATTACATTGTATGCTTATTCTTTTCATTTTCTTAAAATTTTCATACAATGCCAGATTGAATGAGCTATTTCTAAGTGACCAATGTAACAGTTTATTGGGCTAAATGCTTTAGAGGTTTGCAATGAGAGGTTTTTAACTTCAGTGTCAAGATTCTGTGGCTGCTGTAGGCTATTCTCTTCTTTTCAGTAGCAAGGTCACCCAAGAGTCACCTTCCTTCTTAGATGTGCAAACTTCTTGGCAGAAGAGGGGTTTCAAATGCTCACAGCTGGTCAAGAGGTACAAAGTGTCTCTATATGCTGCACGTAACACACACACGTTTTATTTTTTCCCTACGTAGCTGACTTACATCTTCATTTTAAGTAGTCTTACTACATTTGTCTCTGCCAGTGTTTATCCCTTGGCTGATTGACACAAAAGATCCATAACTGTGTTCCAGCTAGTCCAGGTGACATTGAACACAATATAATTTTAGTAATGCATATGAATTTATATAATGTTCATTGTCCTTATATTGGTTTATAAGACTTTCTTGTTTTTACTCATCTATTTATGTCATCTTTTGTTTAACTTTCTGCCATCTGTACAATTTTTTCTAACCAAATATGTGTGTAATCTGCCTGCAAAATGCATGTCCTCACTTGCCAAATTATTACACCCTTGTCTATTATTTATGTTATAAATATTCCCCATATGTGATTTTCATTTTTATTTTTGAATATGCTTTTAAAAATTAATGGCATTATTATTAATAAAGGACAAGCAGTTAATAAATGCACTGAACTAGACAGCCTAGAGATCAAAGGTGATCTTTAACCTGCACTTCTCTCATGTTTTTATACATGAGGGAGCTAGTAGCCTCCATCTTCAGGGTTCACCAACTGTGTGGTTTATAACACAAGCATCAATAGGCACAGAATTAAATAACAGCTTCAGCTGCATATTGGGAAAGTATTTATACATTTTTACAGTAAGTGATCATATGTTCAGATCAGACCCTGTCGGGGTTTTTAGCCCTCCACGGAACCCCCCCGAACCTGCAGAGGAGTGAAGGGAGAGCACGCCCCGGCAAGGCGAGGTCGGGAGAGGCAAGTGCCGGCTGTCTGCCCGATCCCCAGTCCCCGATCTCGAGGACAAACAGACGCGACAGGGAGCTCAGTCAAAGCAGGAACTCGTTTACTGCAGAAACAGCAAGGCATATATAGTACTCATGGGCCAATCAGCACAAGGTCAGGCAGTCACAAGCCCTTCACGCAGGAAGGCACATCATACAGGTAAATGGTGTCCACAAGCTGATCACGTTCGCGGAAGACCTGAGTCGCCAATCAGGAGCGGGAGGCAGGCCTAAGCAGAAAATCACCCTCCTTTTGAAAGCAGGCAGAGCACCGCCCTTTGTGCATCCGGCAGGCGCCATCTTAACAATGATTCAGCATTTCAGGCACTTTCTTTTGGAGTCTAGAATACCCTACAAGACCCCATATTTTGTACGTCAAGTTTAAACCATATTTCAGATGCTTAGTCTCCAATATCCTCCCTTTTTATCACTTTTGTTGTATTGACTCAGATTATTATCTCATATTTCTGCCTCATTTTTCTGTTTCTTAGCATCTTAATTCCTCTCTAAAACTAACTTTTTCATGAACATCAGCCCTGTGGGAAGAAAAGTAAAATCTCTCTTTCTCTGTGGAGGAGTGTAGTTTAGCATTTTCTTGACTCTTGAGAGGTTTTAGTTTCCCTGAGAAAGCCTCCCCTGAGTTGTGCGAAGAGCAAGTTCAGGCTGCCGGCTCCGGATGTGATATGAGAGGAGAGTGGAAACGGGGCTCTAAGTTAGGAAATGTTCCAAGAAAAATGAAAACATGTAAACTGATTCAGACTGGCTGACACAAAGAGAGAAGCCAAGACCATAGAAGAGCTCACGCTGGTGCAAGCTCACCAAGTCCCAGCTCCCCAGTATTTTCCATGTGAGAACATTTACACCGCTCACAATTAACTATTGGCACTCTTGTTCTCTCCATTTTATAGGTGAGGAAATCAAGTCACAGAGAGGAATCGTAACTTATTTAAGGTCACGCAGCCAACAGGTGATCAAGGCGGAATCTGAACTTTCAATAGGCTTCCCCTGTGGCACATGCTGGTCATCACCATTTTACTATGTCATTATATTGGGAGTTGTGACAAAAATCAACTATGGTCAACAAAAGTGAGTGGGAAGGAGATGCCTGTATGTGGCACAGCAGTGATCAGACTGAAAAATTACTTGAGACGGTAAATGTATGGTTAAGATATAGACGGCTGAAACACAGACCTCTGGTTAAGGAGGGTAACAGTACAATTTATCATCCAAACCTCGATACCTTTGAGGATAAACAGGGGACTATTAATAATTAGGCTGTGTCTGCAGGCTTAATTCAGTACCATCCAGGGAATCTGAACATATGATCACTTAATGTAAAAATGTATAAATCCTTTCCCAATATGTCAGGTGCTGAAAATAGGGCCAATTGTAGAAAATTGCTGTGTTGATCTAGACAGTGGGAGAGAGCCAGGAAATAACTGCTTTGTACCAATTTTTATGTAAACATCTTGTACCACAGATGGGTTACCACATCTATTATAGGTTTTCAGACAGTATTACACTTTCCAGACTATCCTTTACAGAATTTAATTTTAATGCTGCTTCCTTGATTTCTATTTCCAGATATGACAAGAAATAAATATATGAAACTCTCACTACACCTGTTTAAAGGAGGGTTCACAGAAAGTGTACATTATACCACCCAGTATCCTTTCTAAAAAAAGCCACAAATGAAATATTTCACTTAGAAATCATTATTTGGAAAAAAAATGTCACCTAAATACTAGGTGGCTTTACTTTTTTCTGATTATTAATATTATTTAACTCTGTTTTAATTTGGCATGTAAAATATGCTGGCTCTTCTAATCTGCACAGTTTTAGTCTCATACATTTGGTCTTCACTTTCTCTATATATTTATATTTCTTCTTGTCTGGATTTTCTATTTCAATTTAATGTTTTTTAAATATTATAAGTGCTTTTTTGCCCAAAGCTTTAAGTCCTTCATGAAATAAGATTAAATAAGGTACCATAGGTACCTTTACATTGTAGGAAACTAGTAGAAATTGAATATACTTTTCCCAATTATCATTCTATAGACAACTGTTGATAATGTTACTATTCTGTTAAAATTATTTTCAGGGAAGTATATAAATAATGTCCACTGATTACATCATCAGTGATTCTATATGGCTAATTTCTATGTATACTCTGTCCTCTTACAGTACATGACCACATTCATTTTAAATGAAAAGCCAATTCTCATTGTGAAATGAATCGTTTGTACCAAATTTATTGCAAGAAAATATATGACTTCATTTTTCAATTTCAATTAACATGGTAATATGTATCCCTGAAACACTCATATTTTTTTTCTTTAAATTCTAACTAACATTAGATAGATTAACTAGTTGGAAGGATGGATGAATTAATGCACTGATAGATAACAGATAGATGACAGATGATAGATAAGATTTGCAGCTTGAACTGCATTCCTATAAAAGATATGTTCAAGTCAAAACACTTAGTAACTATGAATATAAACTTATTTTAAAATAAGGTCCTTGTATATTTAATCGAGTAAATGAGGTCATACTGGGTTAAGGTGGACCCTAATCCGATGACTGGTGCTATTATAAAAAGAGGGAAGTTTGGAAACAGATACAGAAAGGAGAATGCCATGTGAAGACCTCTAGATGTGAACTCAGGGAAAGCAGCATATGAAGATGGAGACAGACTGAAGTCGTGCTGCTACAAGCCAAGGACTCCCAATAACCACCAGCAACTAGGAAGAAGCAAAAAAGGATTTTTCCCTGGTGTCGTCAAAGTAAGCATGGCCCTGCTGCTATCTTGATTTGGACTTCTAGCCTCCAGAACTGTGAGAAAATTAATTTTTATTACAAGCCACCCAGATTTTAGTAGTTTGTAACAGCTCAAGGAAACTAACATGGAAATAAATAAATACAGATAAATTTGGATGACTAGAGAAGGCACATAGTCTTGCCCGGAATTTGATACTTGGATAAAATAATATCCTGCCACTTTCGGTATTCATCATGCTCTACTGGCTTTGCTCCCTTGGGAAACAGTGAGTTTTTGCAATACTTAGTAGACAAAGGATGTGAGGTAGTTGAGCATAAATTGCTCTTGCTCTTGTCCTAGTCTTCAATGTACCCAAATCTACCAAACAACAGGGCCACAAAAAACTCACTGCCTTTTCATAACCACCTCCAGCTGCCTCCCAAACCAGATTACTAACCTCTTACAACCACTACTTTGCTCTTCAGTTCTATAATTCTGTCATTTAAAAAGTGATTACAGCATGTTGCCTTTGGAATTAGCTACTTTTTAAATACAGCATAATCCCCTGGAAATTCAGCTAAGTTATTGTGTGTATCAATAGCTTGTTCCTTTTTGTTGCTGAGCAATATGTATTCATAATATGACTGTGCAAAAGTTTATCCATTCACTCACTGAATGACATCTGAATGCTTTTCCCCCCAGTTTTTGACTATTATGAATAAAGTGGCTATGAACATTTCTGTGTAGTTTCTGAGAGAACATAAATTTTCATTGCTAAAGGATGTGTCTATTAGTGTAATTGTTGAGTCATATGGTACTTGCCTGTTTATAGTTTTGTAAGAAACTGCCAAACTGTTTTCCCTAGTTTCTATGCCATTTTACATCCCTACCAGTAGTGCAGGAATAATCTAGTTCCTCCACATCCTTTCCAGCATTTGGTGTTGCTATTGTTTTTTTTTTTTTTTGAAGCTATGTAGTAGATACATAAATACAACTACACGCTACAAAGTTTAATTGTAGCATGCAGTCATATTTGATGGTCAATTTAATTCACATTCCCCCAATGGTTAGTATGTTGGCTACCTTTTATATACTTAGGTGCAATCTACACAACTTCACTGATGAACTATCTGTGCATGTCAGTTGCTCATTTTGTAACTGGTCTGCTTGTCTTTTTATGGCTCATTTTTGAGAATTTTAAAATATATTCTAGATACTTGTTCTGTTTTTAGATATGTGGCTTGCATATATTTTTATCCTAGTCTGCTATTTGTATTATCGTCTTTACATGGCATTGTTCGAGAGAAATATAGTTCATTTGGGGTCCAGTATATAAAATTTTTTTACAGATCATACTTTTGGAACCCAAAGATTTACTCCTAAGATTTTTTTCTGAAGTTATATATTCTTAAGGCTTTTCTTCATTTGTTTATTATTTTGCCTTGTTTTTGGATAAATCCAATTGATCTGTCCTTGAGTTCGCTGATTCTACCCTCTGTCTTGTCTACTTTGTTATTGTGCCCACTTAGCAAGTTTCTTGTTACTATGTATTTGTTTTATGATTTATTTCATTTTTTATAACTTTTATTTATTTGCTGATATTTTCTATTTTCACTTGTTTAAAGAGAATTTGAAGTTACTTATTACAACATTTTTATGATGGTTCCTTTAAAACCCTTGTCAGATAATTCCAAAATTTCATTCGTATTGATGATGATGTTGATGTTGATGTCAGTTTATTATCTTTACTCAATCCATTTGTGATTTTCATGGTGTCTGTATTACAAATACTTCTTGAGAAACATCCTAGACATCTTGGGTATCATGTTAGAGTAGTGTCAGTCTTATTTAAATAATTTATTTTAGCAGACAGTGACCTTGTTTAGGTTTAGCATGCATGTCTAAGACTACATTTGTAAACTGTGAGTCCAGTGAAACCTAATTTTCATCTGCTTGTTTTATTTCTTGCAGGTGGAGTTACCATTGTTTTCTGCTAGTACTGTCTGTGGAGATGAAAGATGACTCTCAGGTCAGGCTGCCTAGTGCCTCTAGGTAGAGAGAAAGTGTCAATAGCATAGAGGAAACGAAAAGCTCTTTCCCGATCTGGTGCTATTGTGGCATATCTCCACCTTTGGGGGATGGAGAGTACTGCCTAGGCTGTTAACTTGTGACCAGATCAAGCTTTCTGGTGCTGTTTGCCTGGTAGCCTCAGGTTCACAGGGACAAAGATAATTCCTTGGCTGGGCACTTGTGGCAATATTTTGCCTGTATTTGTCACCACCACTGTGGGGAAAATGGAAGTCCCTATGGCCAGGATCCTTACCTGACCCTAAACTACTTAATGATACAATTGGCCTACTGCTAGGCTAATGCTTTCACACCCGTAGGCAATAAGCTATTGACTGAGTCACTATATAAAGAGCTCTGCCCAGTGCTCTGGGCACAGGCAGAGTTGGAGGTGGATTACGGACTTGCAGACTATTGGATGCAGACATGGTCCTAGTGCTCAACCTACCACCATGAGAATAAAGCCAGGTGTAAATCCTTTTACCCCAAGAATATGCTATTGTCATTTTTCAGTCTCACAGAATCTATAGTGAACTTTCCTAGGGCTGAAACTCTCAGGCAAGACAGAGGGGATCTCAAGACTAGTAGAAAACAACAGTTCTTCAAGGGTCAGATTTGCATAATGTGGTGGGAACTCTTTGTAAGGGCTCCAGGGCAATATGCTGTCTCTGAGAGTGGGAGGGACCTCAGTCCCTGAAGTGAAGAGGTGCACTTTCCTGGCTCCTTATTGTCGGCATGGGTTTCCAATTTATCCCCTTCTTGGTTCTTCCAGTTTCACCTGATGTCATGGACTCTCTTTTAATTCTGGGGAGGAATGCACACACTTGAAACAACTTCTCTTGTTAGGTTGGGGAAGTTAGGAAACACCAAGTTTGGATAAATTTATTCTGATTAGTGGGAGGACAAAAGACACCCAGCCAGTTTTTCCTGGGTTATCCGATCGGTTCTCCCACTTACCACCTTTCATAATACTCCTTTGGTTATATCTTGAATTATTTCCACGATTTATACTTGAACTTCACATGGAGAAATCAGGAGATAAAGGTCTTTGACATTTGGTTTAAATAGATAATATGTGGTCACTTTTAACATTTTATCTCTATTTCTGGTTCTGAGCAAGTGAATCATGCTGTATTTATCTTTCTTCAAGTTTTTTGTGTTGGGGTTCACTGAATTTCCTGGATTTGTGAGTGTATAGTTCCCATCAAATTTAGAGTATATTCAGCCATTATGGCTTCAAATATCTTTGAACTTGTCACTCCCCCCCTTGCCCCGTTTACAGACACTGCAGCCTCCATTTGCAGTGTGACGCTGGTTAAAGCGACAGTACAGCTCACTGATGCTCTTTCCATTTTTCAAGTCCTTATTTCCCTTTGTGTTTCATTTTTTGTCTTTGTTTTGCCATGTCTTTAAGTTCATAATCTTTTCTTCTGAAATTGGTCATTACATCATCTAGTGTATTTTTATCTTAACTGTAGTTCCCATCTCCAGAAGTTGTACTTGAGTCTTAAAAAAAAAAACCTGTCTCTACTTTTCTATGTAAGGTAGCAATAATCAAATTATTGTAACAAAAGTGGTTCCAAATAAATACAGAACAATTTATTCAATTATGATCCCTTATATATTGAGCTCAGGGTTTTTTATTTTTCTAGTTTTTTTTAAAAAAAATAATTGGCAAATATCATTGTATAAATTTAAGGCATACAATATGATGGTTTTGTCTTACATATGTTGTAAAATAATTACTACAATAGGTTTAGCTAACATCCATCTTCAAATACAGATACAATAAAAAGAAGAGAAAAAGAAAAGAAAAAAGGAAAAAATCCTTCTTGTGATGAGAACTCTGGCTTTACTCTCTTAACAACTTTCCTATATAATAGCAGTGACAGCTATAAGTTCAGTTTTATAGCTATCAAGTTTGTGTGCTAAACCCACAGAGTGCTATTTTCAGAGTCATACCAGCTAAGGAAGCAGTGAAAATATCAAATGTAAGCAGTATTTATATATTAAAAAAATAATAATTGCAAAATTAAAGGACAACTACATCAATGTATTTGCTTAGAAAATTGAATGCATTTGAAAACACGAGAAAGAAAAAATATATTATTTTTTCATCTTAATTTAAAATAAATACAAAATTAAATGACTATATTGTCAACAAATATTATATGGAGTTTAAATTTGGTGCATGCATATGTTGTAACAGTGCAGTACAATGGCAGAAAAACATTCAGAAGCAGTTACCCAAATTAAAGAGATTGCACCAATGTGAAAATCAATGAATTACTTCCTTCACTGAAAAATTCACAATCATAAAAATAAATATCAGTTGAACTCTATGATGTGATGAATGACATAGTAAATTGGTTAATTATAGTATATATAATGTATTTTATGATTATTCTCTTCATTACATGCTAACATGGAAGCTTATTATAAAGTTCTGTCTAGAAAAATTCTGTCAAGAATATTTATTTATACTAAGAATTATTATTGATTATGCAGGACAAGCAACCAGTTTGGTACAAGCATTTAATCATGTAAATTGGTCAACCAGATCTATTATTTTGTTAATATTGTTGATCATTTTGTCTGATATTGATTTTAATAATCTTAATACTTCTAAGAAAGGTATAAGATATATGTTCAAAGAGCTAAAAGACACAGATTCTTGAAAATATGGAGTTTCTACAATTTATGACATCTTCTATAACTTAGCAATACCATAAATGATGAGTGAGGTTGATAGTATATCTATAAAACCATTACTAATCACTTGACACTTTGCTACTATTTCTCATTTTGTTTTCCATTGAAAAATGATTTATACATAAGAAATGCATGGATCCAGAACACATTTATTATATAGAAAAATAAATCAACTTTAATTGTAAGTTTACAGGATATACTACTAGAATTATTTACTGAAAAAAGGATCTAATATTACTTTTGAATTACCAAAAAAGATCTAACATCTAACACTTTTGAAAAACCTAAATACAGCATCATTTGCATCATTTCAGATAAAAATTACAATCCTGAGCATATTTAAGTAATACTTAAAATTACTTTACCTTCATCAATTCACTTTATCTTACTTATTATTTGCTTCATCTATCTTTGTGAAACTGCTTTTTCTACTACTAGTGTAGTAAAAGAAAACATAATAAATATAAATATTTTCCCTTGAGACTAGCATGATTATCAATCCAATCTATAGTAGATATATTTAAAAACAAAATGTAAACTCAATTTCCACATATTGAGGCATAAATGCAGAAAGTGACTACTTTTTTGTGACTCACAGCTTTTATTTAGATAGAAGTATAAAACAAATAAATAGATATAAGATGGATTCCTTAAAGTATCTATAGACACTTTCAATAAAAATCTTTTTTGTATAATTATTTTCTTTCTATGTTATAATTTGTTCTGTATGTATATTTATTATGTCTTTTTATTCTAATAATAAAATTTGGGTTTGCATTTGACAGCCTTTAATATTTTTGTTTCTTGTAAGTCACTTTATTGAATTTTACAAAATAATTGGGCCATAACATATTGGATATTGAAAAAAGAAACTTGTCCTCATCACCGATAGTTTGAGAACTGTCATAGTGATCTTGTTAAAAACATTTAGTAACAATTATTACACTCTGAGCTGCCCAGTTTGTTAAACATGCAGCTTGACAACTGAATGAATTGGGTATATGTATCAAAAATTAAACAATCAGGACAATTGAAAATAATTCTGGTTCAATTTGTTATTTGAATACATTGAAAAATCATCTATCTAGTTTTATCTCAAGATGGTATATGGACAAATGTAGAAAAATGTTGAATATTGAGATACCCAACCAAGGGAAAGATTTGAAACCCTGGATAGCTGAGCTATTTGGTGCTTAGCACTGTTTGGTTTGTGTTATAATGAAAAGGATGTCATGTTGCTATCATCACTACTATTTTTTTTTTATGACTCCTTTAGCAAAAGAGTATCTTTGGACTTTATTTGTTAAATTTTTAAACTGTTACTTGGAATTGCATTGAGTAGTAGCAGTTTCCTTTAGCTATTGGAAATCATCATTAAACATATTACTCTTATGCAGTAGACAAACTTCGCATAATTGGTGGTAGGTAGCAAGATATATGGATTTGAGATTATACAATATTAATTATTTGAGATATATGATAAAAAGATATACATAGTTTTAATAATGTGGGACACAGGAGTGCAGCCGGCATTAGAATTTGAAGAGCATAATCTTGAATGTAAATTCTGGAGAGGTAGACTATACACTGGAAAACATGCAATTAGGAAAATTTGCTGAAGCACATGAATAGCAAATAAATAACTTACAGGATTCTGTTAATTAAGTATATTACTGAATCCATGAGTTGTCATACAATTCAGTAGAGGCCACTCCAGTTCCATTTTAGTGTATGTATATCTAGCCAAAAATCTTAGACCAGATAAATAGGTGTGATTTGGTATAATGCAAATTAAATATGATGTGGAAATATTGAGGAGATTCTTTAATAAATATATCAATTTTTATTCTAAAGCCTTTATAGGTCCTTTTTACTAAATAGCAAACTTTAAGGCTATATCATAAAATGTTGTATGTAAATTCTTAAAATAACAAATCTGTTCGTACACTTCCCAAAACACTGACTGAAAACTATATGTATTAAATTACTCTGAAAATATTACGGTAAAAAAATGATAGTAAAAACATTTACTGAGCCCTTATTGGGTTAGTCACTGTTCTAAGTACTTACTATAAATTCTTATAACAGCATTATGAATTAAATATTATTATCTTCTCTGTGTACATGAGAAACCCGAGGCATAGATGTACAAGTAAATACCTTGCCTAAGGTCACAGAGCTAGTGATATAGCTAGGATCCAAATGTTAAGTATTCTGGCTTGTATTTCTATACATATTGTTAGGCAAAAACTTTGAACAGTAATTACCAAATTCAGGCACCTTCTGAGGTGAATAGAATAATTTGTGAATATGTAAATGGGTATATCTGATTTAAGAAAAAAATGATATGTTTTGACATAACTAGTCGACTACATATCCTCATTAGTACATGAAAAAGGAAACACATAAATTGGTTTGCCATATTAAGGTAATTTTTCTTGTTAATGTGAGCATGAATGTTTTTTTTTGTCAATGCCAAGAGTGTTTTTGCATTCTGAGACATTTTTATATAGGAAAGAGATTCTTCAGGGCAAATCTGATTTCCTATTTTATAGCACAGTTATTCTCATGGTTTTTACTTTGAGATCATAGGCAACCTCATGGTCAACATTGGAGTATAATGCAATGTCTGTCTCTTTTTAGTTATATACTTCATACTTGGTCTTTTGAAATTACTTAAATGCCTATTAAAATGACAAGAGGTATTTTAAAATAATCATATTCACTTTGGTAAGATTACTCTAAGCCTTTCAAAGATCTTATAATGTTTTAATTTTGCATTGAAACTTTATGAGAGTTTAAAAGGAGATTTAAAACACTAAAAATTTACTGCTTATGTGCCACATTTAAATTTTGCTTACACTTCTCATGTTAGTTTTACAATCCAGTGTAAAACAATTTTGTTTGTTGATTATTATTAACTGACAATATCATCAAATCATATTGAATCAGAGAAATATTGTAGCCAAGCTGAAATCACTTGTGATTATTTGAACTAAACTGAGTGTTTACCGATGTATGTAAAACATTTGTAAGAAAATAGTAAATGCTGTAAGTTTGTGATTATTACTGTGTCAAGGAGTTGTACATAAATCAGTAAAATTCTGCACTGAAGTAAACACCTTTAGTTAGAAAAATATTGATATGCAATGTTAAATGGTAACAACAGATAATAATTATTAACAACATATATTTTCTCAGAAAACATTTTACTAAAGAAAAGTCATTTAAAGATTAAAAATAACTCATTTTGCATTAATGAAATTAAAAAAGATAAATGAATAAAATGTCTTAGATTATGTTAATTAAATACTATATAATCAATTGTTTTCAAGGAGAATACTTTTCAGGGAGTGCACTTTTTTGGCACTTTCTGGTAAATATAATTTCAAAGGCAGACTGGGAAAATTATTTAGGTTAGCAAAATCTATAATATACAATTTTGCAAACATTGGCTTCCACTCTTGATGAAATTTTCACTAATTGTCTAACCATACCTCGGCATTTTAGGCAGAGAATGCCAGGGTGCAAGTGATGTAAAGTAAGAGCCCTTACATACTAAATAACTACTTCTTAAAAACGTTTAGTAGTTCAGTGAAATAAAGACGGCCGTTTCCATACTGGCAATGTCTCTGCTTTTAATAGAAATTTATCATTTCTCCAGTTGTGGACTTGAAAAGTAAGTGCTTAATGAAAATCACCTTACAATCCTGTTTTGTTTGCTCTAAGTTGGGTTGTGAAATACTTTTATTGCTTCATCTAAAAGCAGATTCATAATACACTATCATCACAGGAAGGGAAAATTTTTTCTTTGCTCATTCAAGATATATTTTACTGTGTTTCGTTATCATGGTAAATAATTTCAGTCTTTGAAATTTAGACTTTGCTTCAAAAGGAACAACAATTTCAAGATTATCAATACAGTCACCATTTGGAGAGTAGGAAATTACAAATTAATTAAGTGGAATTATCCTAATATAAAATTTAAGCATTATTTAATTTAGTACTATACCAAGGGCAATTTACATTTACAGTGAGATGTTTATCACTCAAAAATGCAGGAATAAGATAACTGATGAGAGCCAATGTGATAATAGTCAATTGGAACAACATCTGGCATTTTTGTGGAAAACATTATCAAATATTCAAAAGTAAAATATGTGTATTGAACTACTCATGGCAAGTCTTTCAATTTCTTGTTGCTTCAGTCATCTTTCTTTTTGGAAAGGTTGACAAAAGCCAAACAATTGATGGACAGAAATTTAATATGTCAACCCAGCTAACTCATAAATATCTTTAAAAATGTGTATTTCTGGTATGGACAAAATAGTGCAGAGTAATAAATACAACTATAAAACAAGGAAATAATACAAAAATACAACCAAGAGAGAATTCTGAAAGGTGGTGAGGCAGGTCACTCCAGGATTAGAACAAGTATTAGGATGTCTTCATATTTTCCTGCTCAGCGGAAGAAAGAAACTTGGCATTTACTTTCCCCCATTCTAGCAACACAGGCAGCACAGGTAGGATCATTCCTCCCCTGATTCAACTAGGAGTCCCTCTGACAACAACAGTACAATCAGTGTGTGTGTGTGTGTGTGTGTGTGTGTGTGTGTGTGTGTGTGTGTG
>JAQQAC010000477.1:24892652-24972810 GCA_029783875.1 Phataginus tricuspis | reverse complement strand
TGTGTGTGTGTGTGTGTGTGTGTGTGTGTGTGTGTGTGTGTGTGTGTACACACATGTTCTACAGCTAAATCAAGACAGTGTGGTACTGGTGGAAGGATGGACTCACAAATCGATGGATCCCAGTGGGGAACTCTAAAATACAGTCACACAACTATATCTAACTAAATTTTAACACACAGATGCTAAAACAATTCAACGGAGGAAGGACAGTCTTTTCAACAAATGGTGTTGGAGCACCTTAACATCTGTAAGCAAAAATATGTACCTTAACCTAAGTCTTAGGCCTCATACAAAAATTATAATCTTTTATATGCAGACTTAAATGTAAGATGTTAAACTGTAATTCTTTATGAAAATAATAGAATATATTTGAGATCTAGGGATAAGCAAATAATTATTATGCTTAAACACAAAGCTTCATTTATAAAGACAGAATTGACCAGTTGGACCTCATTAAAGTTAAAGCATTTGCTCTGCAGCAAAACCCCCAAGATGGAAGGATGTGCAACAGACTGGGAGAAAGTCAGTATGGATCACAGATATGACACGGGTCTGGCAATTAATATATGAAGACTCTCAAATCTAAATATAAAAAAGGCAAACAATCTCACTAGAAAATGAACAAGAGACAATAATAGACATTTCACTCAATAAGATACACAGATGACAAACACGTGAAAAGATCTTCAATATCACTAGCTGTTAGGGAAATGCAAATTGAAAAACACTACATGATCTCTACATACTAATCAGAATGGCTAATATAAAAAACAGTGTGACAGCAAATTCTGGCTAAGATGTGGGTCACTTGTGAATTGCTCTTGTGAATCTAAAATGGGGCACTCTAGAAAGCAGTTTCACAGTTTCTTATAATCTAAACCTGTGATTACCACAGGATCCAACAAACACATTCTTGTGAATTTATCTCTGAGAAATGACACTTATGCTCACACAAAAAGCTGTATACAGATATTTATAGCAACTTAACTCATAATACCCACAGCTGAAAATAGCTTAGATTTAATTCAATGGATGAATGGTTAAAGAAGTTAAGGTATCTATATATGCCATGGAATACTATACAGCAATATGAAGAAATATACCATTGATCACACAACTTAATGAATTTCCAAGAAATTATGATCAGTGAAAAAAATACTAAAGGTCACACACTGTTTGATTTTATTTACATGCGATTCTAGAAGTGACAAAATTATGAAATGGAGAATAGAGTTGTCAGAGATTAGAATAGTTTGGTGATAGGAAATGGGTATGGGTCATAAAAGGGTATCCTAAGGGAACTTCATGGCCACGGAATGGTTCCTTTGCTTGACTCTGTCAATGTTAATATAATGTTTGCAATATTTTCCAGTTTTGAAAGATGTTATCATCAAGGAAAACTGGTTAAAAGGAACAAAATCTCTCATTTTTGTAATATATATTACAACTGCATTGAATATACAGTTATCTCAAGATACAAAATTTTTATTAATAAATAGCTATACTCTTAAAAGGATAATATATAAAAAGAAGCAAAGATAAAGATGAAAGCAGATTTCTTGTAGAAACAATACAAGTAAGACAATAATGTATATATTTTTAAAGTCCTGAAATGTCAGTATGTCAACCTAGAAGTCAATACACTGTAAAAGTATTTCTCAAATATTAAAGAATAATAAAAAGTTTCAGACACACAAAAACTGAAAGAATTCATCAGCAGTAGATCTTTATTCCAAGACATGCTAAAGGAAGTCCTCCAGGCAAAATAAAAGTGATATGACAAATCCAAATAGGAAAAAAGATAAGTAAAATTGGCTTTATTTGCAGATGACATGATACATAGAAACCCTAAAGCCCACACACACACACGTTTACACACACAAAAAAACCTAACTAAAACTAATAGGCAAATTCAGTTAAAGTTGCAGGGTACAAAATCAATGTACACAAATCTGTTCTGTTTCTGTACACTAAGAATAAGCTTTCAGAAAGAGAAATTAAGAAAACTCATTTAAAATTGCATCAGAAAGAATAAAATCTGTAGGAATAAATTTAATCAAGGTGAAAGATTTATGCACTGAAAACTGTAAGACACTGATGAAAGGAATTGAAGAAGACAAAAATAAATGGGAAGACATTTTATACTAATGGGTTCAAAGAATAAATATTATAATGTCCATATCTCAAAGCAGTCTACAAATTAAATGCAATGCCTATCAAAATTCAAATAACATTTTTCACAGAAGTAGAAGAAACAATCCTAAAATTCGAGTGGAACCACAAGACTCTGAATCGCCAAAGCAACCTTGAGAAAGAAGAACAAAGTTGGAGGCATCGTGCTTTCCAATTTCAAAGTGTATTACACAGCTATAGCAACAAATAGTGTAGTATTATTAAAAACAGACAAATAGATCAATGGAAAAGAATAGAAAGACCAGAAATAAACTCACACATATATGGTCAATTAATTTACAACAGAGAATACAAGAATAAAAACTGGGGAAAGGACAATCTCTGCAATAAATAGCATTGGAAAAACTGGACAATCACAAGCAAAAGAATGAAATTGGATTCCTCTTTCACACCGTGCATATAAGTCAACTCAAAATGACTCGAAGACTTAAATTTAAGACCAAAACCATAAAATTCCATAAGAAAACAGGGGGAAAATATCCTGGACATTGGTTGTTGACAATGATACCATGGATATGACACCCAAACCACAAACAACAAAGACACAAATAAACAAGGGGACAACAGCAAACTGCAAAGCTTCTGCACAGCTAAAGAAACCAACAAAATGAATAGGCAACCTAAAGAATGGGAGAAAGTGTTTGCAAATCATTTATCTGAGAATGGATAATACCCCAAATATATAAAGAACTTACACAACTCAACATCAAAATAAGTAAATAAATAAAAGAATCTCATTAAAAAATAAGCAGAGAAACTGAATGAACATTTTTCCAAAGAAGACATCCAAGTGGCCACCAGGTTACAGAAAAAGATGCTCAACATCACTAATCATCAGGGAAATGCAAATCAAAACTGCAGTGAGGTATCGCCTCATATCTGTTAGAATGGCTAGTATCAAAAACACAAGAGATAACAACTGTTGGTGAAGATGTGGAGAAAAGGGAACCCTTGCACACTGTTGGAGGGAATTTAAATTGGTGCACCCAGTGGAAAACAGCATGCAGGTTCCTTAAGCAATCATAAATAGAACTACCATATGATCCAGCAATCTTACTTCTAGCTATATAACCAAAAGAAATGAAAGTGATACAGAAGAGATATCTGCACCCCCATGTTCAATACAGCATTATTCACAATAGCCAAGATACAGAAACAACTTAGGTATCTGGCAGCAGATGAATAAAGAAAATATTATATATATATATATGTGTGTGCATGTGTGTGTGTATAAAATGTTACAAATATGACATAAACAACAAATAATATGCATGTAATATATATATATATTCTATATAAAATATACATATATTCCAATACACATATTACTATACTATTCAGCAATGAGAAAGAAGAAATCCTGCCATTTGTAACAACATGGATAAAATGAGCATATTATGCTAAGTGAAATATGCCACAGAAATATAAATACTGGATGGTATCTTTTATACTTAGAATCTAAAAAAAAAAAAAAAGAGTCAAAATCATAGAAACAAAATGTAGAAAAGTGGTGCCAGGAGCTGGGGAGCAGGGGAATTAAGGAGGCATGTATTTCTTGACCACTTAGAGCATTCAGAGTTTAGTGACTGAAATTAAAAATTTCTCTAGGTAATTTCAATAAGGAAGGACTTGATACAATAAATTAAATTATGAAAAAAAAACAAGGGAGGGTAAGAGGAGCAGAAATTGAGGAAAACTATTACAATATTGGTTTTATCAATCACCACTCAGGAAGTTGCTGCTGCGCTCGTGCTACGGACCTGCCCCCTCTCCCTCCATGAAGACACTGATCAGGCATCGGAGTGTGGAGTCCAGCCACTGAGTCTATCAGAGTCTGTCACCAATTGCATGGCAGGGAGATGGCCTCTGCCTCACTTCTGCCTTCCCAATCTGTCACACATGAGTGTCCTTCTCCAAACCTTAATCTATCTCATTTAGGACTCAAAAAAGCAAAGATGTCTGAGAAATATGTTTGAGCCTGAGAGTGCCAGCAATGCATGCATAACATAGACGGTGTGAAGGATGCCATTCTGTTTAATGCTGTGCCTTATCCTATTCTCCCTTATCCCATTATTTTGTATAGTATGTACCTTATATCACAGTTTTTCTTTATGTCCATTATAGATTGCTATATTAGTGATCAATCCTCCCCATTATGCTTCATGAAAACAGGGCTTTTTCATTTTCTCATTACTATATTCTCAGGCATATGGTAGATGCTCAGTATATATTCTTCAACAAATATATTTGAATTTTGAATAATAACCCCAAATTCCTTGGTCACTATACCTTCAGACAACAGAAAAGCTTGCTAATAGAATTGAAAAAAAGATGTTTTCCCAACATCACTACTTTCTACTCTACCATTCAGCTCCTTTTTTTTCTTAATTGGGAAATACAAGATTTTGCTTATTACCAAGAAGTCTACTATTTTGTGGAAAAGAGAGTGGTTTGGTCTCCATTCAACTCAGTCTTGTCAGTGCTGTAACTAATACATGTCTGTCAAAGTTTCCACTGTGTGTGCGCCACCATTGCTAGTGCAGATCATACTGGATGTTTTGCCCTCGCCTTTATTTTTCATGCTTTCTAAGTGTATGGCCATATCAGCTCTTGAGGTATCTCTTTGGTTTACCAGGGTATAATTCATTATGTGTCCAGTTCCAAAAAAAATGCTCACCTGTAGAAAGCAATAAATATTTGTGGACAGATGAATGAGCAAACATCTGAATAAATAAATGAATGAACCCATAAGTGGGGGAATCACACTTCCTTGGTTAGGTTACTAATCTTGACCAGGAAGCTTACTCCTCTGATAAAAAGCAGAAAACCTTTTGCCTATAGAAAAGGAAAGTAAAATTTTAAATTTTAAACATAACTTTCCTTCCTGCTCAATATCTATATGATATTTATGTTCGATTATTTATGGTGAATGAATGTTACTTCATTTACTTAAAAAAAACAACCAAAACCTGAAATGAATTATGTAGGATATTTACAGTGAAATACAAATGATTTTAAAATATTATTTTGTAGGTTGATATCATTCTTTAAAAAATATTAATGATTAAAGTCTATGTTTTAGGCCATAATATTTAATTATTATAAGATCATTGTTCACCTGAGTCCAAAGTGTAATGTAAAGAAAAATAAAAATTCTACTTTACTCCCTTTATCCATAATTAAAACCTAAAAGGAATCGGGATGGGAGATGGCAGTGCAAGGTCCTTATGAGCTTTGGTTGCTACTGAGACTGACTGGGCAACTTCAAAGGCAAGGAGAGACACATTCTTGCCAATGGTTAGCTTAGCAGAGCCTCATATACTAATTGTCTTTCTTTTTCCCTGGAATCAAAGACACAGCATAGTCTTTAAATAATAATCCCAAAATGCAGATAAACTGACACGTAATTCTTTTAAGGCTTCTCTACTTATGTTAAGCCTTACCTATTATTGAGACTTGAAAAGAAAATTATTCTTGTTAGTCCAGAATATTTAGAGATGATATTTTCTGTTTTTATCTTCCAAAAGAGAGCAATGATCTACCTTCTTATAATTATATTCAATATGGCTTATTCTGTGGATTAAGAGCTTTTCATTGTAAAACAGGTGTCTTCATATAGCAAATGGATAAATTAGATTGTAGTAAGATTCTAGTTTCAGACATACATTTATAGCTTGTGATTTTTTTAAAGAAGCTTTCTGTGTGCTACTTGTAAAACCCCAAAATTTAGATTTTCAATCATTTTTTCATTGCCATAAAGGCAATTGCTATAGCAGCAAAATCAAAATGACCACAGTTAAATATATTTCATTTATTATATCTACACTATTCTATTTAATTATGAAAACTATAAGCTTTTCCAAAAATATGCAATAAAATTCTTAGCTAACTTTCAGGATACAGGATTTGACTGTATTTTTAAAGTCTAAAACAGTATTTTCATTACATAAATGTAATATATATTCCAAGTCAATATTACTTTTTAAAATTAGTTATCATTGCTTGTCATTTTAAATGATGAATACAAAGCCTTTGGATCAGATTGTTTTCCCTTTGTTTTAGAACTTATTTATTTATCCATAAAAGGATTCAGTCTCTCAAATGTTACTACCCTCACATGTATCTATGCATAGGTCGTTAGAAATTATATTAATGGTGATTATCCACTTACACTCTTCTTAGTAAAAGACATTCGGCAAATATTTTAAATATCTCTCATTTTAAAAGAAGTAAATTATTCTTTTAAAAAAGACTTACTTTAAATATCACTGAAGAGTGTAACAAGTGAAAGGGAAAGAGAAACAGCTATTTTGAAAACACTAAACTAACATCCAACTATAGAGTCAAGTAGTCACATTTCAAGAGGGCATAAAATTATTTTATATAATTAAAAATTCTGGTGTAATTTTTAAAAAACTTTTCATCTTGAAAATACTTTTATCAAGTCATTATAAAAATAATCCTAATAGAGTAGGAAAATCATCCATATTCACAACTTCATGCTTTCTAGAAATAATTTCTTGTGCAGTATGTAGAAACAGAACTCCACATTTTGGAACCACAAATTACTAATGGGGAAATATAGTAGTTCCTACAGATTAACTGCAGTGAGCCTGACATCAGGCAGCTACACTGCTGAGACGCTCTACTTAAGGGCAATTCTCTGCTCATTTTTAGGTTAGTGTAACATTTTCCCTGCACAGCAACTTACTGTGTCCACAGCATAAATTGTTCTGAGGTAGAAAAGAAAAGCCGTGCATTGAATGATGGCAAGGTGAGGGAGCTCACAAACAGAGCCATTCTTCCTTACTCCTTCCCTTTCTCAAGAGGAGCATCTGTCACATACAGCACACCACTTATCAATGGCATGGAGGGAACCTTTTCACCTTAGGTTATCACTACTCTCTGAACTTTGATTTATCCTATATTTTTATAGTTCTGATTATTATAGGTTGTTATAAATAATTCCAGGAAGTTATAAATAAATAAATGAACATCCAAAGTTTCTAGATACAAAAGATATTGCACGAATTAGTTTGCCAAGATGGAATAACCCTGGAATATGCTGTATTTTTTTGAAAGCGCACAGTGAATATTAACAAAGACGATGAGAAAATCTGAAGTCAAATACTCAGTTTGTTTTTTTCCACCTGGATTAGAAGCTGGAAAATACTGGAATGAATGATTTGGTTAATTAATAATCAAACAAATGCACACATATATAAAATTTTTTGACATGATAGATTCATTTCCTGGTGAAATTTGATACAAGTTTTAATAAGGACAGTAAATAATATCATGTGTTTTCAGGCCATCTGCTTGACATGACATATCCATGGGAAATGCTGGAAGGCAGGTTGATACTTCTACTTCCTAGAATGTTCTCTACAGGTATTGTCATTATAGTTCATATTAAGCCAGATGGAGTCATAAGATAAATAATACTACCTATTTTCTTAATATTTTGAATACAATAATCTAGTGTAGGCATAGATTTAGAAAAGTAACCATTAATAGCATGGAATTATATGATATGTGATGCTAAAGATCTAGAGGCAAAGATCTTGACTTTCTCATGTAGTAGGAAGATTGGGATGTATACATGCAATTTTAAATAGCAAGAATGTCTTTCAGTGAATTTTGTGTTCCATCTGTCACAGTCTCCGCATTTTACCATTGACAATATTTGTGATGTGATCTAAGAAATTGTTCCCAGCAGGTCCTATCATATTGAATAATGGCTTCTTTTATATGAGCAGGTTGTTAAATTAGTAACACTCCCAATTATGAAAATCAACACTAAACTTACCATATGATTGGAACTGATGGAATCCTATAGAGAAATCTATGTGTCAATTTAGAAATGTAGTTAATGCAGTGCAGACCATATAAAGAAAAATAATAAAGGAGGGAGAGTTTTTTCAGAATCTCTATTAAAATCTGACTCTACTGAGGAAGGAAAAAAAGTGTGACTCACCTATACATTTTACTGATTTTGAAAAAGTCCATACATATTTTTTTTTTGTTCAGGATCACCACAATTTTAAGGAAAATGCTTGCTGTAGACAAGGGGAATATAAGAAATGTTGTGGCTGGTGCTCTGTTTTGGTCATCTTTTGCTTCATAACAAACTACCACAAAATACAGTTGCTCTAACTGCATTTTTGTAGGTGAATAATTCAAGCTGGTCTCACCAGGTCTATTCTCCTGTATGTGGTAACTACAGGGTCACTCAGGAGATTTCAGCTAACAGCTGGGGGGTGTAAAAGGTCTAAGAAAGCATCATTCATATGCCTGTTGCCATGGTGGGAGGTCTGAAAGGCTGTGCAAGGTTAGGCCCCTTTCCATATCCTTGTATTATCACTGCCTCCCCAAATGGTCTATCCAGCAGGATAGTCTGACTCCTTACATGGACTCCAAAGCAAAAAGGCAGAGATTTATATTCCTCTAAAGGGCCAGTTATGGAACAGATTTATTCAAAGTAATTTCTGAACAAGCCCGGATATACAGGGAGGGAAATTAGACAATTTTGATAGAGGAAGCATCAATGAATTTGTGAACATTTTTAATCTACCCACTGTCTACTATCCAGTCACAAAATATTTACATTTCTCTCAGATGCAACATAGACTCATCCCCACCTAAGTCTCCTGAAGATTCATCTCATTAATGCAAATTTCAAGATCTCAACTTCTAAATCAGGTCCTACTGTTGATGAATCTCCTTGGGTGGGGTTCCTCAAAAACAACTTTTCTCTTCCAGAAAACTTGTGATCTAAAGAGACAATATTTTCCCCTACCAGAGCCAACACCCAATGGACAGAGATAGGTACTACTATTTAAAAAGGAGGAATATGGGAAAAGTGTACTTTCATTTCTGAAATCGGCAGAGCACATAGTGCTAATTCCTTGATGAGGGCCTCATTCTAGTTCATGAGAGTAGTTCTTCACTGATTTCAATTCTACCTTCTAGGATCTTGGCTCCAATCTCTGAATCACCTTTTCTTTTTCATAAAGATGGGATATGTTTTCATATGGCCTGAGTGCTTTCTCGGCCAATTTCCTGCCTATGTAAGGGTTGAGACATCCAGGGTTTTCTTTGATTAATATGTTTTTCAAACCAAATTGATAATGCTTCTGCAAAGAAAATTCTCATAAGAACCTGTGGGTTCTCTATGGGTCATTTTGAGTGTTTCTAAATTAGATGAAGTACCAAATACACAAATCTCCTTAAGAGAGGCCCAGCTCTACTTTGATCTGAGTTATACATTGTGGGGCAATTACTTTAACAATCTTCAAATTCTTAATGGGAATTTCCTTAATTTTTTCTGAGGTGTCAGTGAAGTGCCTTAGACCCATACCCCTGAGATATTTACCTTGATGCTATACTTTATTTCAAGTGTCTTAGAATTTATCTTTGTCTTAAGTCTATTTCTTACTTTGCAAATCTTTTGCCATCTAGAGGGACTGGGACTTAGAAACAGTTTATTTTAAACAATCTAGCAAATCCTGGCTTCCTTGTATTTCCCCTACAGTCTGCTTAAAAACTGAGTATTCCTTCCTTAGCACACATCTGATCATATTTTACATAAAAGTTAGAAGCCAGTTGGCAGTTTGCACAGTCTGTGTGGGAAGTTCCCCAGCCAATCCATGGTTTTTTGAGTACTCTTTATATTCCTTATGCTATTGAATGCCACAGTGTTTACAAACTGTCTGCCACTGCATACCAATATTTTCTAGCTTCCAATAACAATTTTTTCTTGTCTCCTCATGGCCATTATTGCTTCTATTAAGTTTCCTGAAGCTCCTTCTAGCTTCTGCTCATCATCCACCCCAAAGTCAATGTCATATGCTTTCGGCTCTTTTTTAATGCATTTTTCCAACAAGTCACCCATTAAACGGTACCAAAACCACACCAAATGCTCACCACCTGGAAAATGATTCCATTTGGCATTAAATATATTACCAGTAAGTGTTTTCTGGCTGTTCTGAACAGTTTTGCGTTAGGTTGACTTCTTTACAGAATAAAGTAACATGAATTGGTCTAGAGATATCATTGTGATAACAGTACACAATTATGTACAAAAGATAAGGACATGTATCATATCAGGGATTGCAGATGACACTAACTGCTGGTTTTTGGCATTTTCTTCTTTCTTCTTTCATGCCTAACCCATAGGAATGAAGAATAAGATGTTAGCCCTCTTCATTCCTAGTACATGATACAACATATGGCACTAGTTTCCTTCCTATCTCTACCATATTAACTACAAAAGTGACAAGTGCCCATAAGAGTATATAATGACTAACCACGAACATTTACTTAGACATGTTTGAGAGGTGCTGTTCTAGAGTGAAAGTTTGTGTCTCCCCCAAATTTACAGGTTGAAGTACTAGCCTTCAATGCAATGATATTTGGATACAGGGCCTTTTAGAAAGTAATCAGGGTTAGATGAGATCATGAAAGTGGGGTCCTTAGGGCAGAAGTAGTGCCCTTATAAAAAGAGACACCAGTAACTTCACCTTTTCTCACTCTGTGCACATGCACCGAGGAAAAGCCATATGTGCACACAGTGAGAAGGTGGAGAAGGCTGACTCCTTGATCTCAGACTTCCAGCCTCCAGAACTGTGAGCAATAAATGGTTTTTGTTTAAGCCATCCAGTCCATGGCATTTTGTTCTGACAGCCCAAAGTGACTAATACAAGATTTGGTTTACTGCATGGGTATTTACAAATTAAGTTGTGTTGTGCAGTAATGCTAAGGAATATTTACAACAGGAAGTTATTTGTGTGACTAACAGGTGCCTCAAATTATCAAAATTAAATTCTTTAATTCATTTATGAAGGAGTATTCACAAGGATTTGGGGAAAATGGAAGAAAATATGACTAAACAAAATCTTTGTTATGTTTCTTATTGCTGGTTTAAAATAATAGTATTTATAGAAACAATGTTCTCATATTCTTTGTCTCTCATCAGGGTAAAAAATTTTGCTAGCAATTTAACTGTTGAATTGTAAGCTGAATAGGGAAATAAGTAAAATTTGGTTTTGAAACTAAAGTTTCCATTAAAATGAAAGAAGAAATCAAGTATAAAGGATCCTCTAACAATAAACAGATGGATGAATTATTGAAAATTTAGATATTTTTACATAATTTTTTGGTGTCTATATAACCCATAAACAACTATTCAATTGACCTTTTAAGGATGGAAAGATATTACATAATATATTTTAAACAGCAATCATCTAACTCCTTCTAGGCGTTGCTTGGTTTGGTTTGGGTAGTTTTATGGTATAATTCAGAATGATTATGTCTTGTTGTTCCAAGGATTATGTAAATAGTAATAGAAGCTTGTGTGGGTTACTGCAGAAACCTGAAGGTTTCCAAAGTAACCAGAAAAGAGGATATGATGGCCACTTTAGTGGATACATATCAGCAATGCCAACCTCTAAGTTCCTTGCAAAGAAACCAGTCATTTTCCTAATGATTCTCTGATTAGTTCTTGCATTTAAGAAAAACCATTATTTTCTTACTAATTTTCATATATGGGGAAAAAAATACAAGTTCCAGTTTTGGAGCTTCTGCCTGTATATTGGTTCTATAGAAAGAAAGAAAGACAAAAATAGTTAAATGGACAAAAGAGGGAAGGAAACAATAGATATATTTTTGTAAGTTATTTTTCTTATTATTTTACAGAAAACAAAAAGTGAGTTCTTTATTTTTATTACAAGAGACTCATAGCATTACATGTTTATGTTTTCTTAGAACAGATATAATTAAAAGAAACATGAAGTAACAATCACAAATAATTCTATTTTTATAGATAACTAATTGTTATCTATAAAATGGATAAGTAAGTACTGATCCATGCTTACTTAAACTGGATGTTTTTGGCTAAGTGGCCACCCTCTAGTCTGCATGTATACTTACATTTCTAGAAACTGATTTAATCACATTTGTGTCCAAATCAGTTTATAGTTTTTGTAACTATATACTTTTATTTAAAATTTACAAAGCTGCTTAAATAAGTGTAGAAGATATAACTATGAGAATATTATGGAAAATTGGAAAATTCAGTAAATGAAATCTTCAATAGAAAATTGCTATGTAACTATTGATATGCAAACCATATAGAGAACATCAATAAGAATTTGAAAAGCGTCTTGAGATTTCATTTAAAGTAGCTTTAGGACACACTTAGGTATTTGATAACGAGTGTTTGTAGCCTATAAACAAGTGTTGTTTTGGTAAGAAAAAGAGAAAAAAAAACGGGTGGACTCTGAATCAGAGTTACATATACAAAGAACTTATATACAAAGAAAAGATCTTGGTGCTACACCTAGAAGTTGGTGAATAAACACATTATTTGCTTTTGCGTAAAATAAAACTGTTAAGGTGGAAATGTCAAATACTTAATTAAACTGATTATTGATTTAGATTATGTCAGACAAGAGAGTGTCTAGTGTTGCCAATCTGTCCTCCAAAAACTTTAAAAAGATGTAGAGTCCCAGGAGCAGTACACAAAAGTGGCTGTTTCCCAAGCACTGCCAACTCCCGTCATTGGCACAGTTAAATATTTGTGGATTGGATGAATGAGAGGTATCAACCTACTTTATTATGAATTTTATTTATTTCTAATAAAAATTTGCACTTATGTGCATGTGTACAGGCCACAATACTTTTGAATTGTTTATTCATCTCCTCTACCAGTATTTTTATAATTATTTTGATATCTTCCTATTATTTTTGAATTAATTTTACATTAAATCTTTACAATAAAATATTTCAGGAATACTTTATTATATTTCACAGCTTTATTGAAATAGAATTGACATGTTACATTGCACAAGCTTAAGGTGCGCAACATAATGATTTGATATATGTATATATTGCAAAATGATTAACACAGTAAGGTTAATTAACACATCCATCACCTCCCACAGTTACAATTTACTTTTGCGTGTAGTGAGAAGTTTTACAATATAGTCTCTTAGCAACTTGCAAATATATGATACAATATTGTTAATTATAGTGATCATGCTATACATTGCATCCTCAGAACTTATTCATCTTATTACTGGACATTTGCTCCACGGGACAACCTTTACCCATTTCCTTCATCCCCTGCTCCTGGTAACCATCAAACTGTTTTCTGTTTCTATGAATTCAGTTTTTTGATTCTACATACAAGTGAATCATACATTGTCTTTCTCTGTCTGATGAATTTCACTTAGCATAATGCCCTCAAGGTCCTCCATGTTGTTGCAAATGGAAAATTTCTCTTTTTTATTGCTGAATAATATTATATATATATATATATATGTATGTATGCGTGTATGTGTGTGTATATATACATATGTACAATGTATATGTATATATATAGCACTACTTTATCCATTCATTAATTAATGGACATTTAAGTTGTTTCTATGTCTTGGCTATTATAAATAATGCTGCAATGAACACTGGGGATAAATATATTTTCCAGATAGTGATTTCATTTCCTTTGGATATAAACCCAGAAGTGCTAATTGCTGGATCATATGGTATTTCTATTTTTAACTTCTTGCAGAACCTCCATACTGTTGTCCCTAATGGTGGTACCAAAGTAAAACGCTACCAACAGTATACAAGGATTGCCTTTTCTCCACATCCACACAAACAGTTGTTATCTCTTATCTTTTTGATGATAGTCATTGTAGCAGCTGTGAGGTGATAATTCATTATGGACTTGATCTGCTTTTCACTGATGATTACTGGTGTTGAGCACCTTTTTATGTACCTGTTGGTCATTTGCATGTCTTCTTTGGAATAATATTTATTCAGGAATTTTGCCCATTTTTAATTGAGTTATTTGTTGTTTTGTTATTTAGTTTTTCCTATGTATTTTAATACTGACCCCTTATCAGATATATAATTTGTGAATAACCTCTTCAATTCTATAGATTGCATTTTCATTTTGTTGATCGTTTCTTTTGCTGTACAGAAGCTGTTTGGATGGATGTAACCCCATTTGTTTATTTTTGCTTTTGTTGTTTGTACTTTGAGTATTAGAGCCATAAAATCAAGTCCAAAACCAATATCAAGGAACTTTTTCCCTATGCTTTCTTCTAGGAGTTTTATGGTTTCAGGTCTTATATTTGTCGTTAATATGTTTTAAGTTATTTTTTGTGAGTGGTGTAAGACAGGGGTCCACTTACTTCTTTTATGTGAGTAGCCTTTTCCCAACATAGTTAATGAACAGACTATCTTTTCTGCATTGAGTATTCTTGACTTCCCTTTCAAATATTACTTGCCCTGAGTTTATTTCTAGGCTTTCAATTCTGTTCAATCAGTGTATGTGTCTGTTTTTAATACTGGTACCATACTGTTTTGATTACTATAGCTTTGTAATATACTTCAGAATCAAGAAGTATGATACCTCCAGCTATATTCTTTTCTCTAAGGAAGCTTTGGCTATTTGTGGTCATTCTGGGTCAATAAAAATTTAATATTATTTTTTCAATTTCTGTAAAAATGACATTGGAATTTTGATAGAGATCACTTTGAAACTATAGATGACTTTTGGTAGTATGGACATTTTAACAATGTTAATTCTTCTGATTCAAGAATGCAGGATACTTTTCCATTTGCTTGTATATCTTCAACTTATTTTATCAAAGTCTTACAGTTTTCAGTTTACAGATCTTTTACCTCCTTGGTTTAATTTATCCCTAAGTATTTTATTGTTTTTGATGCTATTATAATAAGATTTTTTTGAATTTCTTTTTCAGATAACTCATTGTTATTGTAGAGAAACACAACTGATTTTTGTATGACTTTGTACCCTGCAACTGTACTGAATTCCATTAAGTTTTAAGAGTTTTCTGGTAGAGTTTAGGATCTTATATCCATATGAGCATCTCATTTCAAACAGAAGATTGTATTTTTTCTTTTCTGATTTAGAAGTCTTTTATTTTTCTTCTTGCTGGAGTGTGTTGGCTAGCCCATCTGGTACTTTGATGAATAGGAGCGATGAAAGTGGGCACCTTTGTATTTTCCTGATCTTAAAGGAAAAGCTTTTAAACTTTCATTCACCACTGAGTGTGATATTAGATATGAGCTTGTCATTTATGGCCCTTATTATTTTGAGGTACATTCCTTTTGTTTGTTGAGAGATCTTTATTATGAATGGATGTTGAATTTGATCAAATGCCTTTTCTGCATCTGTCGAGATAATAGTGTGACTTTGATCTTTCATTCTATTATTGTGATGTCACATTGACTGATTTGTGTATGTTGAACCATCCTTGCAGCCCAGGGATGAATCCCACTTGATCTTAATATGTTATCTTTTTAATATCCTTTTGATTTTGCTTTGCCTTTTTTTTTTAAATATTTGTTTCTATTTTTATCAGGGATAGTGCTTTGCAGTTTTATTGTCTTGTAGTGCCTTTGTCTAGCTTCAGTATTAAGGTAATGATGGCTTCATAAAACAATTTTGTGAGTGTCCCCTCCTCTTCAATTTTTTGGATGAGTTTGAGGAGTGATAATTATTCTTTTAAATTTTTGGTAGAATTCACAGTGAACGATATAGTCCTGGCCATTTCATTGTTGGAATGTTTTTAATTAGTGATTCAATCTTATTATGTTATTGATCTGTTCAGATTTTCTATTTCTTCATGATTCAATCTTGGTAGTTTGCCTGTTTCTAGGAATTTATCCACTTCCTCTAGGTTATCCAATTTGTTGGTGTGGAGTTATTCACAGTAGTCTTATAGTCTTATGATCCTTTGTATTTGTGTGTTATCAGTTGTAAGGTCTCCTTTTTGTTTATATTATTTGGTTCCTCTTTTTTTCTTGGTTCACCTAACCACAAGTTTGTCATTTTTATCTTTTCAAAGAACTAACTCTTCTTTTTATTAATTTCTTCTATTGCTTTCCAACTCTACTTCATATGCTTTTTCTCTATTCTTTTGCTAATTTTAGACTTACTTTGAGTTCTTTTTCTCTAGTTCCTTGAAGCATAAAGTTGGGTTGTTTAATCGAGATCTTTCTTTTTTGTTAATGTAGGTACTTATCGTTATAAACTCCCTTCATAGGACTGTTCTGCATCCCATAAGTTTTACAAAATTGTGTTTTCATTTTTGTCTCAAGATTTTTTATCATAATCCTAAGTGTACCTACTACAGGTTTTTCCCTCGTGATTACCATGAGGCTTATAAAAAATATCTTCCCTTTTGTTTTCTTATTTGATCCATTGATTGTTCAAATGTGTGTTGCTTAATTCCATGTTTTGTGAATTTTCTGGCTCTACTCCTGTTTTTGATTTCTAGTTCCATTCCATTGTGGTCAGAAAAGATACTTAATATAATTTGCATCTTGAATTTGCTAAGACTTGCTTTGTGGCCTGACATATGGTCTGTTCTAGAAAATGTTGCCCTTGAGTACAGTGTATTTTCTGATATCATTTCATGGAATGTTCTGTGTAGGTCTTTCCAGGCCATTTGGTCTATAGTTTTGTTCTTTGACTTGTTTATCAAAACCCATAGGGTTTTCCTTTGTGATTACCTTGAGGTTTATATATAATATCTTATAACATCCTATTTTAAGCTGAAAACAACTTAAATTTAATAGCATACAGAAACTTTATAGTTTAAAGGAAAAGAATTTTAGAGTAGCTGAATTTGGACTATGTATTACAATTATCAGTGAGTTTTACAAACTCACATGCTTTTGCAATATTAATTTAGCATCCTGGGGCTCTTCCTCTACCTTCCTGTTCCTCCTTCCCTTTTACCCTTCACAGACATGTCTCCTTCAATCAATCTTTTGTGTCTCATACTCAAAGGAAACCCAACTAACATTATGTAGTTGCTTGAAAAGAAGATACTTTTATACTCTTTACTTTTTGCTACCTAAATGCGGCACTTCCTGTTAAAGATACGAACTTTACCCAGGTTTTCAATACTGTGTACACAGATTATATTTTTTCAGGATATTGATGTGGCAAGCATTTTAGGATATAGCTTAATGAACATTTTACCTTTTAGGATAAACTTCTACCAAATACTGTATAAATTTACTTGTACAATATTTCTAATCATTGATATATTTCAAAGCAAAATAATTTCTATAATGTTATCCCAAATATATCTTCATTCAAATAGTTTTACACAGGAAAATATTTTGAAAAAAATTACAGTGTAGGAAAATCTTGATTAGTTTCTTTAAAAGGATTTGAGAGAGGAAACAATAGAAAATATATTATGTTAAAATACAGCAAAAGTTTTAATCTTATAAATTTATTGACTAGGAAATAGGAAAGGGCAAATAAAGCGATACACTGGTTTATTAAAAGGAAATTTCAAGAGAAACAGCCATGAAGACATGAACTATTTTTTACCCTGTTTCAAATGCCAGAAATGATCATGACTTTTCTTATCAATTTTATGTCACTTGGAATGGACATAACTGTGAAATCATAAACACCTGGAGTGAAACTGCTACAGAATTATTGAGGAACATGCTTCAGGTGAATTGGCTCTATTCCTAAGAGCTATCTATTTAAATATAGGAGAAAGCAAAGTAAAATATTTCATATGTATCTTATTATTGTTTTTTACAAGCAACTTTATATTATAATCTTATACAGTGACAATTTATAATGATGTATTTTAATTTATTTTTAATCTATTTTTAGATTAATAAATTTTTTATAATTTAATAAATTAATTTTAATTTATTTTTAATGTATTGTTAATCTACAATTACATGTGCAACATTATGTTACTAAACTCCCCACCTCATCAAGTTCCCCCCACATACCCTATTACACTCACTGTCCATCAGCATAGTGAGATGCTATAGAATCACTACTTGTCTTCTCTGAGTTGTACAGCCCTCCCTGTGTCCCCCCGTACATTATGTCTGCTAATCGTAATGTCCCTTTTTCCCACTTGTCCCTCCCTTCCCACCCATCCTCCCCAGTCCCTTTCCCTTTGGTAACTGATAATTATATTTTTTATGGTAAGCACTGTAATGTATGTAAATATTTAATCACTATATTGCACACTGGAAACTAGTATGTCAACTATACTCCAATTTAAAAAAGGAACTTTGATTACCCATCTTCATCCAAATTTATGAAATCTAATACAACAATCTATATAAATAAAGCTAAAAATATCCATGTGGATACCAGAGACCACTATATGGTGATACACTTTGTTTGGGACATATAAAAATAATATGGAAGTTGAGCTAATTCACCAATTTTCCTAGGACCCTTCCCTTTTCTTTTATGTATTAGTTCCAATATATACCCAGAGGAAAGAGATAAAGTCCTTATTTTATTTTTTTATTAAGATATTATTGATATACACTCTTATAAAGGTTTCACATGAAAAAATAATGTGGTTACTACATTTGCCCATATTATCAAGTCCACACCCATACTCCAATACAGTCACTGTCCATCAGTGTAGTAAGATGACACAGATTCACTGTTTGCCTTCTCTGTGCTACACTGTTTTCCCCGTGATCCCCCACACCATGTGTACTAAACATAATACCCCTCAATCCCATTCTCCCACCCTCCTCACCTACCCTCACACACCCTTCTCCTTTGGTAAACACGAGTTCCTTCTTGGAGTCTCTGAGTCTGCTACTATTTTGTTCCTTCAGTTTTGCTTCATTGTTATACTCCACAAATGATGGAAATCATTTGGCACTTGTCTTTCTCCACCTGGCTTATTTCACTGAACATAATATCCTCCAGCTCCATCCATGTTGTTATAAATGGCAAGATTTGTTTCTTTCTTATGGCTGAATAATATTCCATTGTGTATATGTACCACTTCTTCTTTAGCCATTCATCTACTGATGGACACTTAGGTTGCTTCCATATCTTGGCTATTGTAAATAGTACTGCAATAAACATAGGGGTGCATATGTCTTTTTGAATCTGAGAAGTTGTATTCTTTGGGTAAATTCCAAGGAGTGGGGTTCTCGGGTCAAATGGTATTTCTATGTTTAGTTTTTTGAGGAACCTCCATATTGCTTTCCACAATGGTTGAACTAGCTTACATTCCCACCAGCAGTGTAGGAGGGCTCCCCTTTCTCCGCATCCTCGCCAGCATTTGCTGTTTTTAGTCTTTTCGATATTGGCCATCCTTACTGGTGTGAGGTGATATCTCATTGTGGTTTTAATTTGCATTTCCCTGATGATTAGTGATGTGGAGCATCTTTTCATGTGTCTGTTGACCTGAATTTCTTCTTTGGAGAACGATCTCTTCATATTCTCTGCCCATTTTTTAATCGGGTTATTTGCTTTGGGGTGTTGAGGCATGTAAGTTCTTTATATATTATGGATGTTAACCCCTTGTCGGATATGTCATTTACAAATATATTCTCCCATACAGTAGGATGCCTTTTTGTTCTGTTGATGGTATCCTTTGCTGTACAGAAATTTTTAGTTTGATGTTGTCTAATGAGTTCATTTGTGCTTTTGTTTCTCTTGCTCGAGGTGATGTGTTCAGGAAGAAGTCACTCATGCTTATATTCACGAGGTTTTTGCCTATGTTGTCTTCTAAGAGTTTTATGGTTTCATAACTTACGTTCAGGTCCTTGATCCATTTTGAGTTTACTTCTGTGTATGGGGTTAAACAATAATCCAGTTTCATTCTCTTCCATGTAACTGTCCAGTTTTGCCAACACCTTCTGTTGAAGAGGCTGTCATTTCCCTACTGTATGCCCATGGCTCCTTTATCACATATTAATTGACCATATATGCTTGGGTGTATATCAGCGCTCTCTAGTCTGTTCCATTGGTTAATGGGTCTGTTCTTGTGCCAGTACCAAACTGTCTTGAGTGGTGTGGCTTTGTAGTAAAGCTTGAAGTTGGGGAACATAATCCCCCCAGCTTTAGTCTTCCTTCTCAGGATTGCTTTGGGTATTTGGGGTTCTTTTGTCATTCTATATGAATTTTAGAATGATTTTCTCTAGTTCATTGAAAAATGCTGTTGGTATTTTGATAGAAATTGCATTGAATCTGTAGATTGGTTTAGGCAGGATGGCCATTTTCACAATATTAATTTTTCCTGTCCATGAGCACGGGATGTGTTTCCATTTATTGGTATCTTCTTTGATTTCTCTCATGAGTGTCTTGTGGTTTTCAGAGTATAGGTCTTTCACTTCCTTGGTTAGGTTTACTCCTAGGTATTTTATTCTATTTGATGCAACTTTGAATGGAATAGTTTTCCTGATTTCTCTCTCTGCTAGGACACTGTTAGTGTATAGGAATGCCATAGATTTCCGTGCATTAATTTTGTATCCCGCAACTTTGCTGAATTCAGATATTAGATCTAGTAGTTTTGGGGTAGATTCTTTAGGCTTTTTATGTACAATATCATGTCATCTGCAAACAGGGATAGTTTAACTTCTTCCGTGCCAGTCTGGATGCCTTTTATTTCTTTGCATTGTCTGATTGCTGTGGCTAGGACCTCCAGTACTATGTTGAATAGAAGTGGGGAGAGTGGGCATCCTTGTCTTGTTCCCGATCTTAAAGGGAGAGCTTTCAGCTTCTCACAGTTAAATATGATGTTGGTTGTGGGTTTGTCATATATAGATTTTATTACGTTGAGGTACTTGCTCTCTATACCCATATTGTTGAGAGCTTTTTTCATGAATGGATGTTAAATTTTGTCAAATGCTTTTTCAGCATCTATGGTGATGATCATGTGGTTTTTGTCCTTTTTGTTGATGTGGTGGATGATGTTGATGGATTTTTGAAAGCTGAACCATCATTGCATCCCTAGAATAAATCCTACTTGATCATGATGGATGACCCTTTTGATGTATTTTTGAATTCAGTTTGTTAATATTTTGTTAAGCATTTTTGCATCTACTTTCATCAGGGATATGGTCTGTAGTTTTCTTTTTTTGTGGTGTCTTTTCCTGGTTTTGGTATTAGAGTGATGCTGGCCTCATAGAATGAATTTGGAAGTATCACCTCTTCTTCTACTCCTTGAAAAACTTTAAGGAGGATGGGTATTAGGTCTTCACTAAATGTTTGATAAAATTCAGCAGTGAAGCCATCTGGTTCAGGTCTTTTGTTCTTAGGTAGGTTTTTGATTACCAGTTCAGTTTTGTTGCTGGTAATTGGTCAGTTGAGATTTTCTGTTTCTTTCTGGTCAGCCTGTGAAGGTTGTATTTTTGTAGAAAGTTGTCCATTTCTTCTAGGTTATCCAGTTTGTTAGCATATAATTTTTCATAGTATTCTCTAATACGTCTTTGGATTTCTGTGCTGTCCATAGTGATTTTTCCTTTCTCATTTCTGATTCTGTTTATGTGAGTAGACTCTCTTTTTTTCTTGATAAGTCTGGCTAGAGGTTTATCTATTTTGTTTATTTTCTCAAAGAACCAGCTCTTGCTTTCATTGATCCTTTCTATTGTTTTATTCTCCTCAATTTTATTTATTTCTGCTCTAATCTTTATTATGTCCCTCCTTCTACTGACTTTGGGCCTCATTTGTTCTTCTTTTTCTAGTTTCATTAATTGTGAGTTTAGACTGTTCATGTGGGAATGTTCTTGTTTCCTAATGTAGGCCTGTATTGCAATATACTTTCCTCTTAGCACGGTCTTCACTGCATCCCACAGATTTTGCGGTGTTGAATTATTGTTGTCATTTGTCTCCATATATTGCTTGATCTCTGTTTTTATTTGGTCACTGATCCATTTACTATTTGGAGCATGTTATTAAGCTTCGATGTGTTTGTGGGATTTTTCATTTTCTTTGCGTAATTCATTTCTAGCTTCATTCCTTTGTGGTCTGAGAAACTGGTTGGTACAATTTCAATCTTTTTGAATTTACTGAGGCTCTTTTTGTGGCCCAGTATATGATGTATTTTGAAAATGTTCCATGTGCACTTCAGAAGAATGTGTATTCTGCTGTTTTGGGGTGTAGAGTTCTGTAGATGTCTATTAGGTCCATCTGTTCTAATGTGTTGTTCAGTGCCTCTGTCTCCTTACTTATTTTCTGTCTGGTTGATCTGTCCTTCAGAGTGAGTGGTGTGTTGAAGTCTCCTTGGATGAATGCATTGCATTCTATTTCCCCCTTTAATTCCCGTTAGTATTTGTTTCACATATGTAGGAGCTCATGTGTTGGGTGCATAAATATTTATAATAGTTATATCTTCTTGTTGGATTGAACCTTTTATCATTATGTAATGTTCTTCTTTGTCTCTTGTGACTTTCTTTGTTTTGAAGTCTATTTTGTCTGATACAAGTACTGCAACTCTTGCTTTTTTCTCCTTATTAGTTACATGAAATGTCTTTCCCCATCCCTTCACTTTTAGTCTGTCTATGTCTTTGGGTTTAAAGTGAGTCTCTTGAAGGCAACATATAGATGGGTCTTGTATTTTTATCCATTCAGTGACTTTATGTCTTTTGATTTGTGCATTTAGTCCATTTACATTTAGGGTGATTCTCAATAGGTATGTACTTACTGGCATTGCAGGCTTCAGATTCGTGGTTACCAAAGGTTCAAGGTTAACTTCATTACTATCTAAGCGTCTAACTTAACTCACTTAATATGCTATTACAAACACAATCTAAAGGTTCTTTTTTTGTTTTGTTTTTTTCATCCTCCTTTTTCTTCCTCCTCCATTTTTTACATATTAGGTATTGTACTGTTTGTCTATCCCTTGATTGACTTTAGAGATGGTTAATTTAATTTTGCATTTTCTTAGTAATTAGCTGTTCTACTTTCTTTACTGTGGTTTTATTACCTCTGGTGACAGCTATTGAACCATAGCAACACTTCCATCTATAGCAGTCCCTCCAAAATACACTATACAGATGGTTTGTGGGAGATAAATTCTCTAAGCTTTTGCTTATCTGGGAATTGTTTAATCCCTCCTTCAAATTTAAATGATGATCTTGCCAGATAAAGAAATCTTGGTTCAAGGCTCTTCTGCTTCATTGGATTAAGTACATCATGCCACTCCCTTCTAGCCTGTAAGGTTTCTGTTGATAAGTCGGATGATAGCCTGATGGACTTTCCTTTGTATGTGATCTTATTTATCTCTCTGGCTGCTTTAAATAGTCTGTCCTTATCCTTGATCTTTGCCATTTTAATTACTATATGTCTTGATGTTGTCTTCTTTGGGTCCCTTGTGTTGGGAGATCTGCACACCTCCATGGCCTGAGAGACTATCTCCTTCCCCAGATTGGGGAAGTTTTCAGCAATCATCTCCTCAAAGACATTCTCTATCCCTTTTTCTCTCTCTTCTTCTGGTACCCCTATAATGCAAATATTGTTCCGCTTGGATTGGTCACACAGTTCTCTCAATATTCTTTCATTCTTAGAGATCCTTTTTTCTCTCTGTACCTCAGCTTGTTTATATTCCTCTTCTCTAGTTTCTATTTCATTTATCATCTCCTCCATCGTATCCAATCTGCTTTTAATACCCTCCATTGTGCTCTTCAATGATTGGATATCCGACCGTAATTCTTTCCTGAGTTCTTTAATATCTTTCCGTACATCCATGAGCATGTTAATGATTTTATTTTGAACTCTCTTTCAGGGTGAGTCATGAGGTCAATATCATTTAAATCTTTCTGAGGAGTTGTATTAATAATTTTACTCTGGACCAGGTTCCTTTGGCATTTCATATTTGTGTATGGTGCCCTCTAGTGCCCAGAAGCTCTTCTCTTCGGAGCTATTCAGCCCCTGAAGCAATGTCCGGGATTGCAGGGGAGTGGTATTAGTGCCTTGGGGGATGAAAGAGCTGTTTCCTGCTTCCAGGCTGCTATGCTTGTCTCCACTTCCTGAACCAGTGGGCAGAGCACACTGGTATAAGCCTCTGTGCTTTGCGATTTTAGTTGCTGTAGACAGATCTTCCCTCTGGCTGGCCTAATGCCAGTGTAGGGTTTCCCAGTTTGCAAGCCCAGTGGGGCTGGCCAAGAGAAAGTCGCTGTAGGCTGCCTTTCATGGAGGGGGTTCTTGGAGCTGTGTAGGCAGCCAGGGAGCTGGAGCACCAGGGAGCTGGAGCAGCTGGAGCTACCTGTCCTTTCTCCTGAGCTGTAAGTTCTGGGCAGTCCTTGCCCCTTTAGCAGCCCTCTTGCTAAAGGCTTCTTTGTTAGGAAGTCCCTCAGACTGCCCGCCTTTCTTTTGTCCCAGAGCAGCTGGATATGGATCCCTGCTTTCCACAAGCAGCTGGAATCTTCGTCTCTTCAGGAATTCTGCCTGTCTTAGCTTTCCAACCCCCTAATTATGCAAGTATCATGCAAGCACCATGAAATGTAGGTTTGTGCTCCCAGAGCAGATCTCCAGAGTTAGGTATTCAGCAGTCTGAGATCTCCACTCCCTCCCTGCTCCTTTCCTCTTCCTCCTGCCAGTGAGCTGGGGTTGGGGAAGGGCTTGGATCCTGCAGGACCACAGCTTTAGTATGTTACCCTGTTCTGTGAGGTCTGCTCTTGTCTCCAGGTGTATGCAGTTTGTTTCAGCCCTCCTTCCTGTTGCTCTTTCTAGAGTAGTTGTATTAGTTATATTTTCATATTATATGTGGTTTTAGGAGGAAGCCTCTGTCTCACCTCCCATTCCGCCATTTTTAATCCCAAAGTCCTTTTTTTTACATTTTTAACAATTTTTACGTATGTGACCTTCACATTGTAGCCTAAGGAATTTTAAATTGCACATAATATGTAATAACAGCAATTCTTAGAATAAAAAATAAAAATTAACACAAACTAAATGTTTAACACTATAGAAATGATAGATATATCATAACAAGCCCCAGTTTTTCTCCTTACACTAAAACAAATCCTTGATTTTGAAAATTCAATAAATACAAATATTGCTGTGAGAGAATTTGTAATTTATATTTCTGAATCAAATTATTTAACTCAGTCATTACCTAAGAGAATTCAGACTCACCCATCTACTAGGTCACATTTAAGTATATGTTGGTATGTCAGATAATAATAATACATTCTAGATATAACAATGTTAAATACAGAAGATGCCTAACATATATAAATAAAAACCATTGACTGCATATCTGAATCATCACCTGGGCTTTGAGAAGTGTATTAATGGCCTAAAATATACTCTATACACTGAAGCTAAAGATGGTTGCTGCTTAAGAAAAGAGGAAGAATTCCTTTCTTTCTTTTTTTCTTCACTTTTTTCTTTTTTGGTAGGAGGTATTTTGTGGATGTGAAAGAGCTGTCTTCAAATAGGTTTCTTCTGTAAATTTTTAGACTTATTTCTTGTTTGGACCAGTGGTTAGAATGAGGACAGATAAGGATTATCTAAAGAGTTATCATCTTAATAATGGATTTACACCAATAATTGTTAGAAGAAAAATAGTGTCATATTTTATTATTTTTACAAAGTTACCTTAATTACATCATCATAATGTACCTTGCCCCATTTTTTATAAGTAATATGAATGGCAAGTAAATACTGATCACATATTATTTCTAGGTCTAGAATTAGAATCATTCTTTAAAGAACTATCATATGTTAAAAAAAACTTAATGAAAATTATGTAATAATGCAAAAAAATCACCCCATTTAAACATATAATGTCACAGAATACAGAGTTTGTAATATAGCATAAAATTTATGTTGTTCACCCCAGTCTTCTAATTCTTAGATTTTCTCAGAAGCACATTTGCCAAGTGGTCATTGAATATATATATGCAATATACCCAATTAGAGGCAGTCAGTTTGTCATTGTCCAAGGCAGGCAATTAGGTTTTTAAATTAATAGTAAATATAATTGCTAATGGGAAACTATATATGCAACCCCAGATTTTCACATTGTTTCCCTGTGGTCAAAAGACACAATATAAATTAAAATAATTCAGCTTAATAGTTGGGTATGGAACTGAACAATTGATTCCACATCTACAGTTGATTTTAAATTAGAAAATATTCACTCCCCTGAACCACCTGAACTCCACAGTGTATTTCCTTTCCTCATTACAACTAGGCTTAATTATATAAATTGCTTTGGTCAATGGGATATTAGCAATTATGACATGACTGGTGACTTAAATGTATTAGTTCTACTGAACTTGTACTCTTGTCTTGCCCTTTATCATAAATGAAAGGAACTGGTCTTAGAAGAGTGAGAAAGAAATGGAGCATACCTGGTTTAAACTTAAAAGTTTAAGACAACATTTGGTAAGTTCACGCTATACCTACTAAATGCTAGCTAAGATACAGATATATCATAAATAAACAAATAAATACTGTATTAAGACACATTTTTAGATGTTACTTATACAATATTCATATGATAATGGCTAAATGATTCAGAAATCAGTGCAAAGTAGGGGGTATCAAAATATGTGATATTAGGTTGTAAACTGTCTACATGGAACCATTACTTTAGGTCAGATAAGCAATGACCAGTGCTATGTAGCTGAAAAGTATTTATTAAAAATTGAAACAGGGGGACTTCCAGTTTATGGCTACACATGCAATGAACTTGAATGTTGCCATCCTATCCTAACACCAAGTAAAAAGGCTGAACAGAGGACCATGAACATTCAAGCACTATGGGACAACTACAAATGTGTAATAGGAATACAAGAAGAAAGAAATGAGAAAGAAATACAGAAAAGAATAGAATAAAAATTTGTATCCACAGTAACTTAGATTTCCCTAGAATTAATGTCAGACACCAAATTACAGATCCAGGAATCTCAGAGAATAAGCAGGGTAAATATCCAAAAAAACTACAGAGGCTTATCATTGTCAATGGCAGAAAATCTAAGATAAAAAAAACTCCTGAAAGAAACATGTGAGAAGAGAAAAATAACACCTTACCCAAAGAAAAACAAAAATACAAAATCCATACAAGTTCTCCTTGGAAACTATGCAAGGAAGAATAGAGAGGAGTGGAATATTTAAAGTGTTGAGAATAAAAAAAAGAAAGCACAAACATGCAATTTTATTCCCTATAAAATTATCCTTCAAAAATGAAGGAGAAATAAAAACTTTTTTAGACCAAAAAAATAAATAAACTTATATATATATATATATATATATATATATATGAAGGAATTTGTTGCCAGTAAACCTGTATTGCAAGAAATTTTAAAAGTTCTTTAGACAAAAGAAAAATAATACAGATTGGAAACCCAGCTCTACATAAACAAAGAATTAGGAATAAGTGAGAATAAAATAAAAATTGTACTTTTGTCATTCTTAATTGAGATAACAGATAAAAGTGTTCAAAATAATACCAATAATGTATTTGATTATGTATGCTTATGTATATAATATATATAACTGAAATAAAGGACAGCAATGACACAAGGATGGAAGGGAGGAATTAGGGTTGTTTTGTTATTATAAAGTTATACCATTTCACAGTTACATTTAAAATGTAATAAAAAGAAAGCACAAACATGCAATTCTATGCCCTATTATTATGTTATTATAATTTTTATTTTATAGAACTGTATTTATAATAATAAAAATTTTGTAATAGTAATAATTTGTTATTATTACTATGAAGTGGTATTGTCCCGCGCAGTTTTCCGCCAGCAGAAATAAGCACAGGACAAATAGGATTCTTCTGCAGCAACAGCTTTAATGCATCTTGAGAGCGAGATCACAAGCTGACTGTAAGGTAGGGAGGAGGACCCCGAAGTGAGGGAGGCGACCCCTTATATAGGTCCTACGCTCCGCTTGTGGCGTGGCCCTTCTCTATAGGGCGTCCTAGGATCAGGCCAGATGACGGTGCCAGCGCTACGCCTCGCGCATGCGCAGCGCGGGTGTTTACCAAACCAGCAGCCGGAAATGGGCGCCATCTTATGATGGCGGGGAGCGGCTCCCAACATGGTATAATTTTTTGGAAAATAGATATAGAAAGTAGATATGTTGCAAACTCTAGGGCAATGACAAAAAAATTAAAAAAAATAAAATTGATATGCTAAGAAGGTGGAGTAATATAAGATTTTAAATTATAACCACAAAAGGCAGAAAAAGAATAAAAGGCAAAAATAGGAACAAAGATCAAGGACAAAAAAATAACAGTAGTAAGTATGGTACATATTAATCCATCTATATTAATAATTACTTTGATCATCAATTGTCTAAATGCACCAATTAAAAGACAGATTTCAGAGTGGATTAAAAAAATAGACAGACCCTACTTTATGTTGTCTACAGGAAATATACTATGAATATAAAGACACATATAGATTAAGAGTAAATGTATATAGGAAAATATATTGTGCTACCACTAATAAAGAGAAAGCATAGGTAGCTATATTAATTTCAGACAGAGAAAACCTCAAAAAAGGAAAGTCATCAGGCACACATAAGCACATTACATAATGATAAAGGATTCAGTTCTCCAGGAAGACATAAAAATCATTAGCATGTACATGCCTAACAACGTAGCATCAAACTATGTGAATTAAAACTAAAAGAATCATAAAGAGAAAAAGATCAATCCATTAACCTAATTAGGGACTACAACACTTCTCTCTCAAAATGGATAGATCCAGCAGGCAGAAAAATCAATAAGGACATAGTTGAACTCAACAACACCATAATTCACCTAGATACAATGGACATATAGAGACCACTTAATACAACAGTGGCACACACATTATTCACAAACTCACATGGAGTATTCACTAAGACAAACCAAATGCTGGGTCATAAAACACACATTAACAAACTTAAAACACTAGAGATTCTAAAATGTTTGTTCTCAGACCACAGTAGAATTAAACTAGAGATCATTAACAAAAAGATAATTGGAAAAAATTTTAAAAATGTGGATAAAAAGTAAACATCTATATAACACATGGGTCAAAGAAGAAATCTCAGTAGGAATTTAAAAATATTTTGAATGAAATGAAAATGAAACACTATTTATCAAAGTATGTGTGATGCAGCCAAAGCAGTGCTTAGAGGGAAATTTATAGGACTGCATGCATATATTAGAAGACGATAAAGATTTTAGTCAGTAAGATAAACTTCTATGTTAGGAAACTAGAAAGAGAAGAATAGATTAAATCCAAATAGGCAGAAGTAAAAACAAAACAATAATAATTAGAGCCAAAATTCAATGAAATAGCAAAAAGGATACCAGTAGAGAAAGTCAGTGGAACCAAAAATTGGTTCTCTGAAAATATCAATCAATAAGTTTCCAGCAAGGCTTAGTCGAAAAGAAGTTTGAACACAAATTACTAATATCAGAAATGAAGCCAAGAACATCCCTACAGATCCAATGGACATTAGAAATATTATAAAGGAATACTCTGAGCAACACTATGCCCACAAATTTGATAACCCAGATGAAATGGACTAGTTTCTTGAAAGATACAATGGGTCAAAACTCATAAAAGAAGAAACAGTGATCTGACTGGGCCTATATCTAGTAGAGAAATTTAATCACTATTAATAACTTTCCATAACTGAAAGTACCAAGCCTATATGGGTTTCACTGATGAATTCTACCAAACATTTAAGTAACATATTATACTAATTCCCTATAATTTTATAATCTTTTAAGATAGAAGCAGAGCAAATACATTCCAACTCGTTCTATGTGGTCAGCTGTACCCTACTACCAAAACTAGGCAAACCCATTAAAAGAAAAGAAAACTACAGATCAATATCTCTTATGAACATAGATGCAAAAATCTCAACAAAATATTAGTCAATTGAATCCAACAATGTATAAAAAGAAATATATACCAGAAGCAAAGTGTGATTTATTGTGGGTACATAAAGCTGGTTCAACAATGAAAATCAAATAATCTAATCTATCACAGCAAAAGGCTATAAAAGAAAAATCATATCATCATATCGATAGGTGCAGAAAAAGCTCCTGACAAATCCAATGCTCATTCTTTATAAAGACGCTCACTAAACTAGGAATAGAAGAGAACTTTCTCAACTTGATAAAGTGTATCTAAAAAAACTCTATAGTTAACATTATACTTAATAATGGGAAACCCAAAGCTTTTTCACTAATATTGGGTACAAGGCAAAGTTGCTCCTTTTCACTACTCTTTTCAAGATCATACTGGAAGTCCATGCTAATGAGTAAGACAAGGAAAGGAAATAAAAAACAGATTAGGAAGGAAGGAATATTTAAAACTGTCTTTGTTCACAGATAACATGACCAACTATGAAGAAAGTCTGAAAGAAATGACAAAAAATTCTTGTAAATAATAACTGATTATAGCCAGATTGTAGAATACAAAGTTAATATACAAGTTAATCACTGTCCTATATATTAGCAATGAACAAGTGGGATTTTAAATTAAAAACACAATACAATTAATGACATTAGCATCCCAAAGGTATAGATCTAATAAAAGTATGTGCAACATCTTTATGAGGAAAATTAAAAAATGACTAAGGAAATCAAAGAATAAACAAAGAGATATTCAATATTCGTGGGTAGGAAGACTGAATGTTGCCAAGATGTCAGTCTTCCCAACTTGATCTAAAGATTCAATCAAACACAATTAGAATACCAGCAAGTTATTTTTGTGGTATTCCTATGAATGTTCATAGTTTTATTCATAACTGCCATTTGTGGATACTGACACATTGATCTTAAAGTTTTTATGGAGAGACAATACAGAATAGTCAACACAGTACTGAAGAAGAAAAAAGTTGGAAATCTGACACTACCCAGTTTCAAAAAGACTTACTATAAAGCTACAGTAATAAGGAAAGTGTGGTATTGGTTAAAGAATAGACAAATAGATCAATGGAACAGAATAGTGCTCCCAGAAATATAATAAATTATATGAAATAAATATAGTCAACTGATCTTTGACAAAGGAACAAAGGCAATACAATCTAACAAAGAAAGCTTTACATGCTGCTGGAACAAGTGGCCATCAACATGCAAGAAAATTAATCTATATACAGACTGGAAACCCTTACGAAAAATAAACTCAACATGGATAACAGACCTAAATGAAAAACACAAAATATAAATGCCTAGAATGTAACATGGGAGAATATATAGGTGACTTTGCATATGTTGATGACTTTTAAACATAACACTAAAGGCACACTTCATGAAATAAATAATTGAAAAGCTCCAGTTTATTAAAATTGAAAACTGCTCTGTTAAAGACAATGTCAAGAAAATGAGGACATCAGCCACAGACTTGGAGAAAATATTCACCAAAGACATCTGATAAAGGGTTGGTATCAAAATATACAAAGAACTCTTAAAACTCGACAATAAGAAAATAAACAATCCAATGAAAAAACTGAGCTAAATATCTTAAGAGGCATTCACCAAAGAAGCTACAAAGACAGCAGATAAGCACATGGGAAGATGATCCACATTACAGGTCATCAGAGAAATGCAAATTAAAACAAGAGATCCAACTATACATCTATCAGAACGACCAAAATCAGGAACAGTGACACCACCAAACGCTGACTAGGATGTGGGGCATCAAGAGCTCTCATTTACTGCTGGGAATGCAAAAGGAACAGCTACTTTGTTATACAGTTTGGCAGTTTCTACAAAGCTAAACTCTTACCATATGATCCAGCAATCATGCCCTTTGGTATTTACCCCAAGGAATTGAAAACATGTCCACACAAAAACCTTCCCATGAATGTTTATAGTTTTATTCAGAACTGCCAAAAGCTGGAAGCTACCAAGATGTCCTTCAATAGGTGAGTGGATAAATAAACTGTAGTACACCCAAACAATGATATTATTCAGCACTAAAAAGAAATGAGCTATTAAGCCATGAAAAGATATGAAGACATCTTAAATGCATATTATTGAGTGAAAGAATCTAACTCAGCTACATATTCTGTGATACCAATTGTATGACATTCTGGTCAAGATAAAACTATACAGATAATAAAAAGATCGATGGTTGCTAGAGGTTGGGGGATGAAGAAGAATGAATAGGCAGGACAGAGAGAAGTGTTTGGACAGTGAAAATACTCAGTATGATACCGTAGATACATGTCATTATACATTTTTGCAAGCCCCTAAAATATACATAACCATCAGTGTAGAATGCCCCACTCCTGCGGGGGATTTTGATAATGGGGTAGGCTATGTTTGTGTGGGGCAGGAGATATACAGTAAATCTCTTTACCTTCCTCTGTTTTGGCTGTGGATCTAAAAATGCTCTAAAAATAATCAATAATTTCAAAAAAATTTTAAATGGGAATATGTATTTACTGAACCTGTAGCATTTGATGAGTAAGTTCTGTGGCCAAATATCAAAAGTACAATTGATTTTATGTGCCAGGAAAGCAGGAAATAAAGAGCACCAAAAGGAATGGCCAGTTTACAAGCAGGATTTAGAGGAAATATAACTAACCTAAAAATTTCAGAGACAGAGAATAATCAAATTGTGACCATAAGGGACAGCTTCATAGGAAGATAAAATCAAGCGTGGCTGTAACACCCTTCTCAGACCTCTGAAGGCATCGAGTGGCTATTTCTAAGTCTACATAAAAGCTCCCAGAAAATTTTAGGGCATTGTGCCTTAGAAACTTAATGTACCAAAATTACCGATAAGTATGTCTAGAGAAGAAGGACTGTCTCTTAAAAAACAAAAAAAGTGTGACTCTGAGACTGGAGTTGACCGCATTGTTGCACTCTTACATTCTTGGGATTTTCCCCCAAGAAAATGACTGGGGACTTTTGGCTCCAAGGAGGATAAGAAACATGAGATGAAAATCCAAATCTTATCTGCAGTTTGGAGCCAAATGCTGCCACATTCAACTAAATTGGGTGACTCCCAATCTAATTTAAAGTAGGTGGGCAAGAAATAAACGCTTACTGCTGTAAAGCAGTGAATTTAAAGTTTATGCTCTATGCAGTAATCTAGCAACTGCTACCTGACATAAAATCTCAAATAAAAATTTATTAAATATCTGTAAAGTGCTACCTTTCTGTTAGATATTATGGATATAAAGATATGTGAAAAACTCCCCTTGCCTTTGAGGAGATGTTAATCAATTACTAATGATCTCACACTTACATATCATCCATTTTCACAGTAGGATTTTTGATAGGAGAATGATCAAAGAATTAGACACCTTGATGCAGGTCATTTTCTCCCTTCAAACTAGTTAGTGTATGAAATTATCTCAATGATTCTTCCTTTATCTGAGCATACAATTCAGCAATCCATTCAGAAGAGCATGGTCTTAGGAATATTAAGAGCTTGTATCAGGGTTACAGTTAAATCTTGATAGACTAGTAGATATTATACACACGAAAATGACGTTTGGAAGCTGAGATCTCATGTTATGAGAAAATTTATAATTTACTACTGATGTGAAGATTATTTTATTTCTAAATATATGACTGGCCAGTGCCTCAATATTCTTTTAAGGCACATAAATATTACTCTAAATAAGAATACCTGAATAAAAGTAAAAAGAATGAAGAATAACTAAATGAATATATGCTGATAGTTTTAATCCTGTGTAGTTGCTTATTTGTTTAATGCCCTTTTATATGCTTTTGGGTTGTCAAAATGATTTGTAATAGTAGAAACCTTAAAGGAAAGAACAGAATAAATAATAATGTATTTCCCATCACAATGTTGAAAAACATTAATGACTTTGAAATGAATAGCTATAATATAATACATGCATTAAGAATGTATACATAAAAGTTTTGTTGTATTTTTGTCATCTTAATACATATATATTATTTATTGCATATATTATATATCATACATATAATCTAAATCATTCAATAATTTCTATTAAGTGTCTAAAACATAACAGAAATTTTTTTTCATTTCAGAGCTTTTATTTTTCTCTTCAAACTTACTTTAATTTCTTATCCAGCTTTCACTGGCAATGGCTACCTATATGAATAGACACCTCAAATATCTCCTGACTTTATGATGAAAATGACTTTGATGAGTTATGGTGGAGCATATAAGTAGGAAATTTTTCTATTTTTTAAATTGGCTAAGAAAAGAATCACAGTTTATACTTTATTTTAGGCTTTAACAATTGTATTAGAAAATCACATTTCATGTGTTAAATCATAGAGGTAACCATAAACTTAACTGAAAATGAGAATTAACTCACTTAACAATTCTCAACCCTCCATCCCTGAAGTTCTTAATGATTTTTTAAAGACAGGATAATCAACATAGTAATACATCAATGTCATTTGCACAATTAATTCAGTCTCAAGTTTCTAATATATTGTTCATCTTCATTATTTGTCATATATTATACAGATTTATTAGCTTTTTTATTACTAGTTTTTGCATTATATCATTAGCCATTGACAGTTAAATATTCATAATACTTTTACATAGTTAATAATATATTATAAATCATTAAGTAAAGGCAATGTTAAATACCCCTAAATTCCAATATACGAATTAACAATTACAGAAAGAAAATTCCAAAGAGAATAACAATGTAAAAAGTAAGGTCGAGAGATTCAAGATGGTGGCTTGACAGGTGACATGGAGAACTCCTCCCAAACCCAGAAATAGTACAAAAATATAGTTAATTAATACAACTAACCCTAAAACAGCAACAAGAAAGAAGGCTGAACTAGACTGCATACAGACCTCATGAACAGAGCAGACCTCACGAAACAGGGTAAGGTACGAAAGCCTTAATCCGGAGGGACCCAGGCCCTTCCCCCACCCCAGCTCACCAGCAGAAGGAAGAGAAATGAAGAGGGGAGGATGTGGAAGCTTGGGACTGCTGAGAACCTAGCCCTAGAGATCTGCTTTGTGAGTGGAAGCCTATATTGTGTGGTGCTCTGGACGTTGGAGAGCTCAGACGGGTGGAGTGCTTGGGAGACTGACATTCCGGCATTTCTGGAGAGTGGGATCCACAGCCGGCCGCTCTGTCAGAAGAGGGACAGGCAGTCTGATAGGCTTCCTAGCAGCCAGAGGACTACTGAAGGGGTGGGTTTGCACGGAGCTTGCTGCATGGGAAAAGGGAGAGCTGGACAAGGTTCTGGGTGTGCTCAGCCCAGCTGGTTGGGAACTTTAAGGAGCTTAATGTGCTCCATCCAACTGGCTGCCTACTCAGCTCTGAGGACCCCCACTGTGACACGCAGCCTGCTGCACCCTCCTCCTAGCCTGCCGGCATCAATTCCCAAACTGGCAGTCACTCTGCAGGCGTCACGCCAGCCAGAGGGAGGCGCTGCCAAGAGCAGCTAGAGATGCAACGCACAGAGGCTTACACGTGTGTGCTTGGCCCACTGGCTCTGACATAGGAGACAGGCACAGCAGACAGGAATCAGGAAACAGATCTTTCCTCCCTCCAGGCACCAGCTCCATTCCCCTATGACCCCCAACTTCACTCTAGGGGATGAGCAGCTCCAGAGACTGGAGCTTCTGTGCACTAGTGGGTACCACACAGAAATATGAAACATCAAAAGGACATGGTTCAGATCAAAATCTCACAAACTCCAGAAAAAGGGCCAAATGAAACTGAAAACACCAATCATCTTGAAAGAGATTTCAAAATGAAAGCTGCAAACATGCTTATGGAAGTACAGAAAAATATTCAAGAACTCATGAACGAATTTAAGTTTGAGATTCAATCATTAAGAAATTCCATACCTGAAATGAAACATACAATGGAGGGATTTAAAAGCAGATTAGACATAGTAGAAGAGACGTTAAATGGAATAGAAATTAGAGAAGAGGAATATAAAGAGGCTGAGACACAGAGAGAAAGAAAAATCTCTAAGAATGAAAGATTATTGAGAGAACTGTGTGACCAATCCAAATACAATGATATTTGCATTATAGGGGTACCAGAAGAAGAAGAGAGAGAAAAAGGGATAGAAAGTGTCACTGAGGAGGTAATTGCTGAAAACTTCCCTGATCTGGGGAAGGAGATAGTCTTTCAGGCCATGGAGGTACGCAGATTTCCCAACACAATGGACCCAAGGAAGACAACATCAAGACATATAGTCATTAAAATGGCAAAGATCAAGGATAAGGACAGACTATTAAAAGCAGCCAGAGAGAGAAATAAGATCACATACAAAGGAAAACCCATCAGGCTATCATCAGACTTCTCAAAATAAACCTTACAGGCCAGAAGGGAGTGGCATGATGTATTTAATGCAATGAAGTAGAAGGGCCTTGAACCAAGATGACTCTATCAAGCAAGGTTATCATTTAAATTTGAAGGAGGGATTAAACAATTTTCAGATAAGTAAAACCTGAGAGAATTTAACTCCCACAAAACACCTCTACAGTGCATTTTGGAGGGACTCCTATAGATGGAAGTATTCCTAAGGCTAAATAGATGTCACCCAAGGGCTAAACAAAGAGTACAGAATATGATACCTAATATACAAAGAATGGAGGAGGAAGAAAAAGGAGGAAAAAAAAAAAAAAGAAGAACCTTTAGGTTGTATTTGTAATAGCATATGAACTGAGTTAAATTAGACTGTTAGATAGTAAGGGAATTGCCCTTGAACCTTTGGTAACCATGAATCTAAGTCCTGCAATGGCAATAAGTACATACCTATCAATAACCACCCTAAATGTAAATGGTTTGAATGCACCAATCAAAAGACATAGTTACTCAATGGATAAAAAGATAAGACCCATCTATATGCTGCCTACAAGAGACTCACTTCAAACCCAAAGACATACACAGACTGAATGTAAAGAGATGGAAAAGGATATTTCATGCAACTAATAATGAGAAAAAAGCAGGAGTTGCAGTACTTGTATCAGACAAAATAGACTTCAAAACAAAGAAACTCATAAGAGACAAAGAAGGACATTACATAATGGTAAAAGGGTCAGTCCAACAAGAGGATATAACTATTATAAATATCTATGAAATCAACACAGGATCACCTACATATGTGAAACAAATCCTAACAGAATTAAAGTCGGAAATAAAATGCAATGCATTCATTCTAGGAGACTTCAACACACCATTCACTCCAAAGGACAGATCAACCAGACAGAAAATAAATAGAGACAGAGACACTGAACAAAATATTAGAACAGATGGACCTAACGGACATCTACAGAACACTCCATCCAAAAGCAACACATCCTTCTCAAGTGCACATGGAACATTTTCAAGAATAGATCATATCCTAGGCCACAAAACGAACCTCAGTAAATTCAAAAAGATTGAAATTGTACCAACCAGCTTCTCAGATCACAAAGGTATGAAACTAGAAATAAATTACCCACAGAAAACAGAAAGCCCACAAACACATGAAGGCTTAATAACATGCTCCTAAATAATCAATGGATCCATGACCAAATAAAAACGCAGATCAAGCAATACATGGAGACAAATGACAACAATAATTCAACACCACAAAATCTGTGGGAAGCAGCAAAGGCCATGCTAAGAAGGTAGAATAAAGCAGGGGGAATTATGGTCCCTGACTTCAAGCTTTACTAAAAAGCTACAGTAATGAAGACAATTTGTTACTGGCACAAGAACAGACCAACAGACCAGTAGAATAGAATAGAGAGCCCAGATATAAACCTAAGCATGTATGGTCAATTAATATACAAGAAAGGAGCCATGCATATTCAATGCTGAAATGACAGCCTCTTCAACAGCTTGTTTTGGCAAAACTGGACACTTACATGTAAGAGAATGAAACTGGATTACTGTCTAATCCCATACACAAAAGTAAACTCAAAATGGCTCAAAGACCTGAAAGTAAGGCGTGAAACCATAAAACTTAGGAAAAAACATAGGCAAAATTATCTTGGACATAAACATGAGCAACTTCTTCATGAACATATCTCCCTGGGCAAGGGAAACAAAAGCAAAAATGAACAAGTGGGACTATATCAAACTAAAAAGCTTCTGTACAACAAAGGACACCATCAGTAGAACAAAAAGACATCCTACAGTATGGGAGAATATATTCATAAATGACATATCCGATAAGGTGTTGACATTCAAAATATATAAAGATCTTACGCACCTCAACAAACAAAAAGCAAACAACCAAATTAAAAAATGGGCAGAGGAACTCAATAGACACTTCTCCAAAGAAGAAATTCAGATGGTCAATAGGCACATGAAAAGATGCTCCACATCATTAATCATCAGAGAAATGCAAATTAAAACCACAATGAGATATGACCTCACACTAGTTAGGATGGCCAACATTCAAAAGACAAACAACAACAAATGTTGGCGAGAATGTGGAGAAAAGGGAACCCTCCTGCACTGCTGGTGGGAATGCAAATTAGTTCAAGCATTGTGGAAAGCAGTATGGAGGTTCCTCAAAAAACTCAAAATAGAAATACCATTTGACCCTGGAATTCCACTCCTAGGAATTTACCCTAAGAATGCAGCAGCCCAGTTTGAAAAAGACATATGCACCCCTATGTTTATCACAGCACTATTTACAATAGCCAAGAAATGGAAGCAACCTAAATGTCCATCAGTAGATGAATGGATAAAGAAGAGGTGGTACATATACATAATGGAATATTATTCAGCCATAAGAAGAAAACAAATCCTACTATTTGCAACAACATGGATGGAGCTAGAGGGTATTATGCTCAGTGAAATAAGCCAGGTGAGGAAAAGCAAGTGTCAAATGATTTCGCTCAAGTGTGGAGTATAAGAACAAAGGAAAAACTGAAGGAACAAAAGAGCAGCAGACTCACAGAACCCAAGAATGGACTCATAGTTACCAAAGGAAAGGGACTGGGAGGATGGGTGGGAAGGGAGGGATAAGGGGGAAAAGGGGCATTACGATTAGCACACATAATATAGCCAGAGGTGGGGACATGGGAAAGGCAGTATTTACAGAGAAAACAAGTAATGATTCTATAGCATCTCACTACACTGATGGACAATGACTGTAATGGGGTATGTGAGGGGAACTTGATAATAGGGGGTCTAGTAACCATAATGTTGTTCAAGTGATTGTACATTAACGATACCAAAATAAAAAATATTTCATAAAAGCAAAAGCAAAAAGTCAGGTCATCTTATGGGGATTGGGAGAATAAATAGAAAATAAAATTTCCCAAGATTTTTTAAATTACTGTAATTAATTTGCCACTCTCTTGAGTGAACAGTTTTTTTTCTGCCTAAATTCAAGTTGGCTGACACCTGTATTGAGTAATTTCATTTTGTCAAAACACATGTTCTTAAGATATAGAAGCTTTTATATTGGTTAGTCTGAATTACTAACTGAAAACAGCTGCAGGGTAGAATGTTTAAACCAAAATCAATATTGTGTTGCCAATTGTTGATAAATAATACTTTGCTAGCCTCCACTGCTATGAATGGCCGCTTTTCTTCCTTGGCAAATAAAGCACAGGGACTAAGGATACTTACTGTCAAATACTCCTTGACTGCCAGAGGTCAACAGAAAAATGAAGGTAGTCAAAGAGATGCTACTAGCTGATGTGCCAGACTAGCAAGATTTCAGATTTAGGTTATGTTTATGTGACATTTATCTAATAATGAAGGCCAAGCAGAATGATAAATGCTTTTCACTGTGTCTGTGCAGAAATGGGTTTATAAACAAGCACCTGCCATAAATCACAAAAACAGCTTTGTCAAAAGTAACTAGGGACTAGATGCATCTTTATAATTACTCAAGACATCCTGTATCCTGCTTTCATATCTTCCACTGTGCCCTTAGTTCAACTATTTTATCCTGCTTTAAACCTGAATTATTTCCAACTCATTTAAAACATGGGTTTATGGACAGAATGCTTTTAGGGTAACTCCTTGACTATTGCATTAGTATACATATGTCTGGGTATAATGGTCAGATGCCCAATAATAAAATACTACAGATGGAACTAAAATCTTCTCTCCAATTTTCCAGCTCTTTCTCCCTCACTAAACATCTTTCTTGCCTTTAACACAGTATTTTATCTTTTCACATTATAGTATGTTAGTGACAAAAAAATTGTGTTTGGAAGCTTTAACTATGTTAAGCAATATGTAGAAGAATAGAACAAGTGAATGCTTAACAACAGAAATAACACCAAAAAGTTCAAAGTATTTCTTTGAAAAAGTATGTTATTTTGAAAAGTAATATATCAAGTCCTAGCAATTTTTCACTCTACAGTATTATCAACCATCAAGAAATGGTCTGAGTGCAAGAAAATACTCAATTAATAATAGCACAGCATAAAGAAAAAAAGATTAGAGAGAACAACAGCCTGAACATAAAAGCAGATTGAATTTGATTTCCTTTAAAAATGTGTTTGTGTTTCTTCCTGTGGCTACAATACTTAATTGCTGCACAATTGCTCTAATAGTGTTCCTCCATAGTGGTTTACAAAGGAGCTTTCCAGTAATCATAGAATAAAGTGCAGAGCTACACAATAATGTCTTAACACTTGGGTCAGCCCATTTAATTTCCTTTTCAAATCCAATCGCTCACCTGCTGTGCTTATTAAATACAAGCCTACTGTCTGTGTTTGAATAAACTGTGTCATTTGGGCACTATCTACCTACTGCCTTTCCCATTTCTAATGAGAGCCGCCTTTGTCAGAATAAATCCTCAGAATTTAAATTAGGTATACTTTTCCACATGCATTTTTTAGTTATTTAAATTACCATATAACTAATTTATAATCATGGCATTCTACTGGCTAATCAACTTACTGTTTTTATAGTAGCTTGAAGAACAACATACATTGCCAAAGGGAGGATTTTAAATTAGTCAGTTTAGTGAATTATGTGAGTTGCTTAGTTATTATGAAAAATTAGGAACACTTTTGGATTTCAGTACACTTAATGTTTGGATACTCAGATATTTGTTGATAGACTGATAGAAACAGTATATAAAAAATATAACTTTTTTATTTTAAGATGGTCAGGATCAGTAAAAACAATCACTGAAAGTCTCTGGAGATTTATAAAATGGCTTAATCAAATTAGAAGATAGTTATTTAACAAGGACTACTGAAACTTGGTATGAACAGTGGGAGGTTTTAGCATTCAGGCTAGAGCCTTCACCCCTCTCCCCCAACCTCCCATTCTCCACGCACACACCTCTGCCTTGCTCTAGAGGCTCAGAAGCCAAGTAAAAATTTCCTTTTTCCTCCAGCTCCCTGAAACGAAAGAGTCATCCTAGATGGATTCATTAGCGACTAAGCAGAGGCATATCTTGTTTTCCACAATTAAAAGGGGAAAGAAAAACAATATTTTCAACAAATGATTCAGGGACAATTGAACATCCACATGCAAAAGAATAAAGCTGGGCCACTTCTTCATAACACACACAAAAATTAACTCCAAGTGGACCACAGACTGAAATTTAAGAGCTAAAGCTAAAACTATAAAATCATTAGAATAAAAGACAGGAAACAATCTTTCTAACTTTGGGTTAGGCAATGGTTTCTTAGATACCACACCAAAGCAATAGTGAAAAAATTTAAGAAATAGATAAATTGGACTTCATCAAAAATTTAAAAAACTCTGATAAAATAATACAATCAAGAAAGTAAAAATGCAAAATACAGAATGTGAGAAAACACTTCCAAATCTTATATATTATGAGGGAACTGTATGAATCATTAATAAAAGGATAAATAACCCATTTATAAATGGGCAAACAATGCAAATAAACACCTCTCCAAGAAGATATACCAATGTCCAATAAACAGGTGAAAAGCTGTATATCATTAGTCATTAAGGAATGCAGTCAAAACCTCATTGATACCAATTCTCACACACTAAAATTTCTATAGGATAGACAGTAACCAATGTTTGTGTTATGATATGAAAGTCTCCCTCCCAAATTCATATCTTGGGGCCCGAACCCCAGTATCTCCAATTGTGACTTATTGGAGATAAGGACTTTTAGGAGTTAAAATGTGGCTATTAGGGTGGTCCCTAATTCAGTATGACTGGTCCTTATAAGAAAAGGAGATTAGGATACAAATACCACAGACTGAGAGACACCGACTGCATGAGTGTAGAGAGGAACAGCCATGCGAAGAGGCAGCAAGAGGACGGCCATCAGCAAGCCGGGAAGGGGGTCCTCAGAAGAAACCAAGTGTATTGTCACCTTGATCTTGGACTTACAGCCTCAACAACTGTAAGAATATAACCTTCTGCTGCTTAAGTCACTTAGATTGTGGTAATATTTTTATGAGAGCCTTGATAAACTATTAGAGTTGCCAAGGATATAGAGAACTCTCATACTTCTAGAGTGAATGTCCAAAGAAGCAGCCGCTTTGAAAAACATCCAGAACTTCCTCAAATTATTAAGTATGGCATTATCACCTGATTCACCATTCTATTCCCAGGTATATACCCAAAATAAGTGAAAACATGTCCATGCACAAACATTACACTGATGTTCATAGTAGCCTTATTTCTAATAGCCAAAAGTAGAAACAACTCCTGGGTTCATCAACTGATGAATGAGGAAACAAAATGTAGTATGCTGACATCGTGGAATATTTGTTAGAAATAAAATAAATGAAGTACCAACACATTCAGTAACATGGATGAACCTAAAAAACATTATACTAAGTGAAAGAAGCCAGTCACAGAATACCACATGTAGTATGAATCCATTTTTATGTAATTTCTAGAATAGATCAATCTATGGAGGAGACAGAAATTAGATTAGTGATTGCACAAGGGTGGAATGGTAGCGAGGAATGAAGAATGATTACTAACAGGTACAGGGTTTGTTTGGGGGGATGGGGTCTGGGTTGGGTGGTGCATATATTCTAAAATAAAGGATGATAATGGTTGTACAACTCCAGTGAATATGCTAAAAAACACTGAATTGCACACTTTAAAAGAGTAACTTTTCTGAGAATTATTTCTCAATAAAGTGGTTGAAAATTATAATATTTTTTAGAGTTTTGCTCAAAGGTTTAAGAAAGTAATAACCATTCATTCATGTTTCAGATATTGACAGATTTTCTCTGAATCGGTGAACAATGATTGTATAAGATCTGAAAGAAGAAAACCTATAGAATTGAGCCGATTACTTAAAACTAAGAAGCTGAGCTTTTAAATACCTCATGATCAAGAAAAGAAAAGGAATGTCAGGGTCTGCAAAACAAATGAAGAAAATCAAACATTCTCGGGCTTGGGTTGTGACCACATGGCTACACCATTGTTGGAAAGCTTTACTGAAAATAGACCAGCTTTCTCTACAGACACTAAAATTCTTGTTCAAAGCAAGTCAATCTTGGTAAGATTACAAGAATTTTGAAATCCTATGATCTTAGCCTACCCATCTTGTAGAACAAATTAAATCCTCTCTAAAGTGAAATTTCACCACTTAGAATATTATATCCTATGAAATCTGTCATCTACAGTTTATTGACCAAAAGGAAAAAACTCACAATACAAACAATTGAAAGGGATCCAGTAGTTATAAAAAGGAATTTTGAAATGACTATCCTTTTTATGTTCATTTAACTAAAAGACAAAAGAGGCATTTTTATCATAGAATTGTAACACTATAAGATAAGAACAATAAAATGTAGAAGCAATGTGTTAAATTCAGTGGATAACTTTAACAGTATTTTAGTCACAGCTTATGAGAAAATGAGTGATCTGGATGATAGCCAAAGAAACTACCTGGAAAGAGAAAAAAATTAATAATATAGAAAAGAGCATGCAGTTCTTTTGCAATATGATGAAACATTACAGCATACATTTATTTAGATTTTCAGGAAAAATGGGAAAAAAGGAGGAGGTGGATGGAAAATTAAAGAGATAATGGCTGCATATTTTACAATATGAACAAGTCATCAAACTACACATTTAAAAGTACTAGAAAATATAAAGTTTACATATAGCTCCTAGAAGAAAAATAATATGTACATGTATAATCTTCAAAGAAACAAAAATGACGGACTTGTCAATGGAAACAATGAAGTCCAGAGAAAGAAGTTTTCTTCAACAATAATATAAATAATTGCCAACTTTGGAAGAAATAAGCACTTATTCTAGCAAACAAAACTAAATCAATTCACCACTATTAGAACCATATTAAATACAATACTGAAAAATGGTCTTGGACAAGAGACCAGAAAAAAGCTCAGGAATAAAGAAAATAGTAATGGAAAGGTAATATATGTAAGAAATTTATACATTAATTGTATGAAACAAAAATGATGCTTTTGATGTCTAAAATATTGTATAAAACTTGGTCATAGACCAAAGTGGTATAAAAAAATGTATGTGTTCTGAGGTCTTTTGCTCAATGGCAATTTTCACTCTATGGGATTTCTTTTAGTAAGTAAATGAAAGAATAGTAAGTAAACACAAATTGATATGAAAGACTTATATTCAAATATATATTATATAAATAGATTGAATTCTCCAATAAAAGATGAAGACTTTCACACTGGCTTAAAAATGAGGCTATTCTTAACAAAAAATATGTTGAATATAACATATTTAGTAAGTTTCATAAATACAGAAAGATTTAAAGTAAACTTGGATACAAGTAGGGATATTTCATAAAGGAATCAACCCACCAGAAATCTGTAATAATTCTCAATTTATGTCATACAGTAAGTCTAATTTACATGAAGCAAAAGTTGAAGGAGCTAAAAAGTTGGAGAAAATTATAGAGATAGATTTTTAATAAAGCCCTATTGATACTAATAAGAGAAGGCATCATTAATACATAAAATAATGCATTCAAAAACTAAAGAATATACACTCTTTTTTTTGATGCACATAAAACATATACAAAATGTAAAATGACTAAATGATGCTGGGCCACAAAGCATGAAGTACATATGTCTCTGACCATATAATTAAGCTAAAATTAATAGCATCAAAAGTAACTAGAATCCCCTGAACATGGAGAAAGTAAGAAGTACATTTTAAAATAACCTCTGGGGCTTCTAAAAGACATTAAAAGAGAATAAGTTCAAGAAATTTGCATAGGCAATGTTGTCTTAATCAGGAAACAAAAAAGTACTAAACAAAAGGAAAAATTAATTAGAGAGCATTTGAGAAATTATCTTAATAGTAAACCATTTAGAAATAATTATCATCAGGTTTATAGATCAAAGAGTAATGGCATAAGTTTCTCTTTATAAAATACTTTCAGCTAATAATTGAAGGCATCAGAGAATTAGAAAATCACCATTTTGTAATCTGTAATAAAATAACAGACCTACACATTGGCCATCAGAAATCACTAAGATAATAAAAAGAGTGATGAGCATATATTTATCACACTAAGTACAGTGCAATATTTTATATGTAATTTTTCATTTTCATATGTCAAATTTTGATATAGCTTTTCTAATGTTCAAAGAACCATTATTTCTAGACAACTGAAAACAATAGATATTCATCAACAGTAGAACAACTACACATATTCCATTATATTCATGTAATAGTATATTAAAAATATACATGAATAAACTATAATTAATGATAACATTGAGAAATAAAAATCAAATGCAAAATAGTGCATATGTGTAATCCCATTTATATAAGGCTTAGAAAACGAAAAGATAAAAAGAAATAAAGATAACGGATTACTTTGTGGTAAAATGGAGGACAATGATTAGTGCAGGCGTCAAATGGATAATTGCACCTCATAATAATCTATACTTTATTTTTAATTTGCATAGTTTTCTCAACATATTTTACGCTTCAATAAAAATTATAAAATGAATAATTTCCTCTATTAATTTGCATTAATGCATATTATCTTTGGCTTGACTTTACACAATCTTATTTGCATTTCGTTATTTTTAATATATCCAATTCTTGTAGCAGAATTTAACTTCATCTATAATCTACATTTTAACCACTTGCTAATAACTTGAAACCCCTGAGTATCACATTTTCTACTAAAATTTATCTACTCTTACAGAATTTATTCTTTTTTACCATTAAGAAATGTAAAAAAGTGATAAATGACTACTTGGCATTTTTTCCAGTCTTAACATGGTTTTATAAATAAAGTCATGCAAATACAACTGAGATAAAGAAAAGAAAATGTTTTCCTCTGTCCAGTTGCAAAGGTGCATCAATAAAACTTCAACTGTGAAAACAATCTACACATTCATTGTATGTCTTGGATATGCTATAATTATGGCCATTATATATTTATCTTAATTATTGTAATTTCTTTTTAGATCATTTTAATTCTCTACAGCTGTTCCAATAATTGTGTTTAATAGCTATCATACAAATGATTTTTCAAGAGTAAGGCTATGAGAGCAGTAATGATCTTGTTCTGTGATTCCATTTAATTCTGTGCTGAAATTAGTGCCAGAATTTGAAAAGACCGAATATCTTTTTCTTCTTAATTTGAGGTATCCTAGTTTTATTTTTGTTTAAACAACTGTTTGAATGTCCATGATTAGTCTTATTGCCATCGAGACTATAATAACAAATATTGTTAAAACTTATATAGCACTTACTTTGAACCAGAGTTCTAAAGATCTGCGTATCATCTCATTCTCACAGCAACTTCACAACTATTATGATGTCCATTTTACAATTGAGGAAACAGACACAGGAAATTTAAGTAGCACCCTATGGCACACTCAATGTCCAAGTGAGATTCTTGTTTAGGAAGTCTCAGTTGTACTTAGTCTTCAATCTCTCCCTAATCCTTAAGGAGTGGTAGAGACTGGCCTTACCGAAATAGGGTTAGAAAGGCCAATACATGGCTTAGCAGAAGGAGCCATCATTTGGCTGCCCCCACCTGCATCTGTCTTCAGGCTCAGTCACTGAAGAGCATATTTCATTACCTTTCAGTTGTAGCACTGGCAGTCAGAGACTTTGGCTTTGCAGAAGACACAAAAAATAAATTAATTTCCATGAAATATGTGAGAAGTTAAAAGGTAGTTTATATGTTGCAAATGAAATGCCCAAGTGTGTTTGGCACACCCATTTTTGTATTTGTGGATCACCAAGGCTCAGCATGGTGGGGGTGGTGGCGTGAGAGGTGGAGAACTGTTATATTTGAGGACATTTGGCAGAATTTAGCAGTCCAAAAGGTGGGAAGGGAGATTTATCCCCTGCCGCCTACTGAATGTCTAATTGTTCCCCTTGTCTGTCATCTGCTACTCACTTGTTCTACTTCTTCTGTGATTACATCCTATGGGTTTTGAAAATTCTGGTGGAAGGGGGAGGCTTTTAATCTCTGGAAGAATTCTGAAGACAGCATGTAATAGTAGAAGGAAATTACACACCTTTTCAAACGGAAATTGTCTCCCTATCTCCTGGGATGTGTCTTAATACTAAGATTAATGGAAGTAGTCAGTTTTAAAGTCTAAATTAAAAAGAAATAGTTAAATGGACATTAACATATACAGAGTAAGGATAGATAAAATGGAGACCTTATTTAAACACTGCTTCAGCTTGTGTGCAGAGCACCAGTAAATTACAGTCACTTCTACCATATCCACTGTGTAGTGCAACTTCAAGGGGGCCAAACCAAAGGAAAGGGGGCTGAGGCAGGGAAAACAGGACAGAAAAGGCAAGGTGATACATTACTCCTCCTGCTACAGCTGACTGCTCGGTTTGGGGGAGGGAATAAAGATAGGCTTTATAAACTGCTGCAAAGTCCATCTGGGTGCAATAGGGAGAAAACAATCCATGAGTATCCTACCTTTCCCTGCCTCTCATGGTTCCAAATCTGTCCTATGGACAGACATCCATTCCTCATATTTTCAGACTGCAGCATCTGGACTCTCCAGGTAGCAGCTGGGGAAGCCGGTGGACAGTGGGCAGGCAGAGCAGTGCAGACTTGGTTCTGCTACTATGGGAACAATGTCTAAAAGCTTTTTGGAGGTCACTTCAAGTCACAAAACAAGTGACATGCATGCATTTGTTGTAGTGATTACTGAATACCATACACTAAGGTACAACCTTCCAGAAATATCTGGGTAGGAAAAGGAATACAACTTATCTCTCCATAGGCCCTCTGAGAAACAGTCAACTGTCAGGGCACAGATTTTCATCCTGCATGCAGAACAGATCCAAGAGGTCCTGGATTAAAGGGAAGGATGTCCCCACCCCTAATGCTGGTGGTGCATTGCCACCAGACAACTTCTAACAGGGTCAGCCTTCAGAATTTCACAGTTATCCACCTTGTGTAATCCACTTTTCAATTCATGGACCTAAAGGTTGACTAGATTTCATCTTCTTCCTTATCATCCATACAAATACCATATTCTACCTTTGGCTTTAACATTTGGCTTTGATAGTCCATTAAAACACCTGAAAATAAAACAGGTAAATAAGAGAATCAACTTTTATCCTTCCTTGCAAAAGTTGGAGTGTGCAGACATAACTCTTCTTTGAAGTTTAGAAAATTATCATATGGAAAAATCACAAAAAAATTATAAATAGCTAGTACATTTATGGTAATGTATTCAATCTCAGAAGTAATAAGGGATATGCAAATGAAAAAAAATACTTATATTTTTTGCCCAAAAGTTTGCTAACAATTATGTCGGGAAGCATATGGTGAGATGGGTACACTTATTTGTGTGGATGCAAAATATTAAAGCATTTTTGGAAGAATTTGGCAGCATACCTCAAATTTAAATAGACAAATCCAAGATTATAACTTGAAACAGGCATATGTGTGTAATGTGTGTGTACATATATATGATGGTTATTGAATTATTATATAATATTGATAATAAATTAAAATATCCTACATAGCCATTAACAGGTACATGGCTATAAACATACTTTGGAAAACTAAGAACATAGCAATTCCTAATAATGGGACAAATTCATATGAACTAATGTGGAAAATTTCCAAGAAAAATGGTGATGTGTTAAAAGGAATTTAAAGTAAATTTAGAACTCCATTTGGGTTAAAAAATGCAGAACTTCATTTAGGAAAAAATAACAGGATAAAAATCCCATTCCTTTTGGTGATTAAACATATATGATTGTGTCTATTTGGGATAGAAAGAGTTACTTTATGCAATAGGTACTTCTATATCACTTTTAATAATAAATGGACATTTATGTATTACTTATAGATTAGTAAAACTGATTAAGATGCAAAAATACTAGAATAGGTATTAGGATGAAAAGGAGGGGGCAATAGTAGGTCAGAGAGACTTCACGCTGTACTGCAGGTCTGGCGCTTGTGAGTGGAGAAAGGAAAGATTGAGCAGGAAGGGACTCAGACCGCTGCCAGCTCTGAGAAAGTCTTGGCCAGGCCAAAGGGGAGATCCCAAGCAAAACTCTCCCATTAAAGAAGAGTCCCAGCAGTAGCATCCTAATCTCACTCAGTCACTGGCTAGGAGTTATTTGCCTGGAGAAAGCATTGATTCGGTATTCCTAGGAGTAGCAGATGGAGCTACTCAGACCTCTCAGGTTCCCTGAAGCAGTTTCTCTTCAAAGAAATTTAAAGGGTGCATCTCGTTTTTATTGCCTTTGCGACTTTAGAATCAACTTGGAATACACATATTCGAGTTTACTTCTGTTTCTAAAATTTGTGAATTTATTGTATTTGCTTATTTTCTTTTACAGGGGTACCTCATCATCAAAACAGATAAAAAGAACACTGTATAATCATAACATCTGCAGACCAGATAAAGAACAAATTATCGTTTTTTCAATCAAGTACATGATGTATGACTCAGAAAAATTAGTAAAAGGAGTAGTGTATTAACTATTGGGTAACTCTGAAAATAAGATTCTTAGTAAATTCCTATGAAAATGCTTTTTCTACCTTAAATTATTACATATATCAGTCATTTTAACACTCCTAATATGTAATTTATCAACTACAACATAGGTGAAATTTAAAAGCATAATTGCTTTTGCAGAAGTGTAAAGAGTTTTATATTGATTTCCTTTATTGACTCTACAAAGAGGTCAGTATCCTCTTTGTTTCTATATTTCTAAAGAAGACAAAACAGAGATTGCCTAAGGCATATTTGAGCTGCAGGTTGAATGGAAAGTTACCACAATAACAACAACTATAACAGCAAATACTACATGGATATTTATGCTACACATTGCTAAATGTTAGTTGCATTGATATCTACATCTACAGGGCATAGGTCTATAAGTTCTAGAGAAAGACATTTAGAAGACAAGACCAACAGAGCACTACCTTGATGTTGCGTCCTCAGATTTGGCTGCTGGTGATCGAGGGCCTGATCTTGAAAAGTCCTTATGCCTTAAACTAAAGCATGTTGAAGGCCAACTACACTTTAACTCCAGGCAAATTAACCCTTCCTCCCAGGTCTCTAGAGCTTGTGTTAACACTCTAAGTATTACTAACTTTCTCATAAAGAGAACCAAGAAAAATGAACTCAACATAATCTTGGTAATAAATTATATATTGAACAGCAAAAACAGAATTTGGGTGCAAATAATGACCTCAAAGAAAGGTGCACTGAAGAAAAGACCCAGAAGGAACGTTTCTTCTTAAGCCCACAGCAGCAGAGCTGAGAGATCTACTAAAGAAGTCCTTTCCCTTGCAGTTTACTAAAACTTGTATATTTTTACAACATGCACAATAACTCGAAAGCCTTTATTGGTGTTTCTCAAACCTGAACACATATTAAAATCACTTGAGGAAATGCTAAAAAAACCTCAGTGCACAGGCTACACACTAAAGACTGATAACTTGAAATATAATATCCTGTACACTAATACCTTCCATCCTATTGTTTTGATCAGCCACTGATGATATATTCTTGAATCAATGATTGTCTTAGGAGTTAAAAAATGATATTTTTCTAATTTTGTCATTTTTCCTAAATTTATTATGTAACCTGTTGAAAAGAAGTGTTCCCTGCTTTCTATTTTTTTAGGTCATTATTTGTTCCCAAATTCTGTTTTTGCTGTTCAATATAGAATTTATTACCAACATTATGTTGATGTTTAACTATGGCAAATTTGGTCAGTGAATTTTCTTCAGTTCAGCTCCTGTGTCCCTGACATGTTCAGTAGAATCAGAAACAAGATAAGAATTCCCAACATCTCCATAACTCTTAACATAGTATTGACATTATTAACCAAGCCAGTTAAACAAGAGAAAGCAATTATAGGAATAGGAATGGAAAAAATAATTTAAATCACCTCTGTTTGCAGATTATATATATTTAAAGCAGGAAATACTGGAAGTAATGCATTAATAGTTAAACTTAAGAAGCTAGACATAAAGCAATAAAGCCTTTATACTAGGAAATATTAAAATAAAAAGGAATTAATAAATAGGTGAAAATCAACAGAAGAGATCAATAATATATAAGCCATTTTTAAGAACATCACTACAGGTGACAAACTGTAAAAATACACCTTACACAGGTATGAATGGAGCTACTGCAGGGCAGTAATCATGGAATATTGAGTATTCCTTGACTCACTTCCCCATCTCTTCTTAAGCACTCAGGACTGTGCTCAGTTTCTTGCCTGTGCTTGGTGATAGAGACACAGCCCAAAACTTCAGAAGTAATTGGATGGACCACAAGGATAAGAGAAACCTCCAGAAAATGAATGAAAGACACTATGAGATCTGCACCAGGATCAAGCTACTGGGAGTCTTTATGATTTTATCAAGATGTGTTTGCTTCTCTGAAGCAGAAATTGTTGCTAAGTCTTGAGTATCCTCCTTCAAACAGTGATGTGATTGCACACTTTACCTACAACGGGGTGGGTAGGTTTAGTCTTTCTTTCATCACTTACCATCATGCTTATGCAGCCTTTCAATCCCTTTAATATATCTTATCAAGAAAAAGTGTAAATGATCAGATAAAAAAAAATCCTACGATAGGCAAAGGTAATTGTTAAATAATATATTGAAAAATATGCCAATAATTTTTTTAAATGTGAAATATTTTTAAAATTCTAGAAAATATAAATTAATAAGACTGAAAGAGAAAGAATCTGAATATATCAATGAGCATTAAAATGAAATACAATTCCATACCAATTGGAAAACTGTACATCTTATTTCTTTAAATGACGATTAAATTTTGGTATCAAAAGTCAGGATGGGGGAAGTACAAAAGGCTTACTTCAGACTAATCTCACATATAAACATAAATACAAACATTTTAAATAACACATGAGCAAACCAAACAGAGCAGCTTATTACAAAGTAAGTGACTATGGCTTCTACCAAAACACGATCATTTTAATATCTATATGATTATGAAGATAACAATGGTGTGCCCAGCAAAATATACTTATAAAAATGTACCTAGTTCATACATTTAAAATAACTTCTAGCAATCTGAAACTTAAAGGGAATTTCCATAAGGTGATACATATCTTCAGAAAAAAGCTGTGGCAAACACACTTAAAGGATCAGTCTAGAAGCATACTTACGGAGGTAAGAACAAGACAAGTGAGTTGAGAAAATGGAAGGGAAAGATCAACTATTCATATTTGCAGAGTCTATGATTGTTTATGTAGAACATCAAAAATATAGAATATTTAATTACTAAGAATGTAGTAAGGTTCCTGGGTGCGAGATAAAAATAACAGTACGACTGATATCAATTTTTTTCCTCATAAGGGAAGGTAACTCCAGACGGCACAGGAGGCTCCTTTCCTCTCCCATTAAACTACATCATCAGTTTTCAGTTGTCTCGATCACGCAGAGGTTGCTGCCAGCACCTGAACTTAGCTGGCTCCTTTTTCCTAAGAAGACCATCTCCTTGATAAGGGGTTTTTTATTTGCTCCCCTACTTAGAACCTCTAGGGTGGTCCCCCCTCACCTGGAGTATTTTCTATGGTGCATCCTGATAGGACCGGCCTAAGGGCAACTGTTTTGGGGTAATAAGTCAGTGGAATGTTAAGTGCTTTGCTGCTCCTCTGAAAATGTACCTAAGAAGCTTATTTTAACGTAAACTGTGTGGAGTTAACATGTGTCAGTGATTCTGTGGATGGCACCAGAATTATGCCTTTAGAAAATGTAATAGGGAAAAATATATACATAACAAGAGCAATTCTATAAATTAGGAATAAATCTGCAGATATGAAAATCTCCTTGAAGAAAATTACAAACTATTTTGAAGAGAAAAAACAAGACATACATGAATGAATATGCATAGATTCTAATGTTCATATCGCAAATTGAGAATTTTCCCATAGAAATCTACAAATCTATACATAAATTAACCCAGAAATTAACCTATTCAAAAGAAAATTCTGTAAGTTTCATGGATATTCTAATACACAGTATAGCATTTGCTCTAGTTCACTGAAAGTTTCCATTGGTATTTTGATAGGGAATGCATTGAATCTGTAAATTGTTTTGGGCAGGATGGCCATTTTGACAATATTAATCCTTCCTATCCATAAACATATTATTCAGCCATAAAAAAGAAAGAAATCTTACTATTTTCAATAACATGGATAGACTTATAGGACATTATGTTAAGTAAAGTAAGCCAGGCAGAGAAAGACAAATACCATTATGATTTCACTTATATGAGGAATACAAAAACAAAGCAAAATAAAACAAATAAACAAAACTCATAGACATTGAGAAGTGATTGGTTGTGACCATGGTGGAGGGATCGGGGTGGGTAGGGGAACTAGGTGTAGGGGATATAGAGGCACAAAATCTCAGTCATGGAATAAATTGGTCACTGGGATGAAAATTCAGCATAGAGAATACAGTCAATAATTCTGTAACATCTTTTTATGTTGATAGTAACAATACAAGTAGAGGTAATCATTTAGTAACTGTTGAATCACTATGTTATATACTTGAAACCAATATAACTTTGTATATCAACTATACTTCAATTTAAAAAATACATAACATAATAAAGAATAAAAGTACAGCTGACCCTTGAAAAACTCAACCAGTGTATCAACTGAGGACAAAATTTGTATGTGAGATTTAAAACCAGAAATAGAGATAACTAAATGACTCATGTGGTGTTTGGGTTTGTTTGTTTGTTTGTTTTACTTTTTTTAGAGCAATTTTAGCAGCAAAATTGAGGGGAAAGTATAGAGATAGGCCATATAACCCTCTACCTTCCCACATGTATGACTTCCTCCATTATCAACATTTCCCATCACAATAATACATTTGGTAAAATTAATAGTCCTATATTGACACATGATTATTGCCTAAAGTCCATAGTTTCATAGTTTACATTATAGCTAGTCAACTTGTTTTTGTATATTCTATGACTCTGACAAATTATCACTACATGTATCTACTCTGGTGGTTTTTTAAAATTAAAAGGAAATCATGCTTTTTTCTGACCTAAGTTTCCTTATTTCTTTGGGGACTATAGAAGATACACTGAATAATATAATGATATGACATATAGCAACATAATAGAGAAACAAATGAGAACAAAATTTATATTTGAGATTTAACATAAGCAAAATGTAGGACAGAGAGAACTACATGACTCTGATGGTAATATTATGCATGTGGATTAAAAAGTAAGTCAGGATTTTCCTGACTAATTTTCTTTGAGGACTCCAGAAGATATATTGAAACTATAATCAATAATATTCTCAGTAGGAGCTACAAGCTTCAAAAAATATTTTCAAGGGTGAACCACTTATGGCTGTGTCCTATTTCACCTTTAATAAAATATGATTTTGTAATTTTCTTAAATTATACTTTCATAAAATAGAATTTAGAAGTTGGAATTATTGTTAGCTTTGTATCTGAATTTTTGTTGATCTTTTTAACTGAAGTGTATATCTTACAGAAACTTGAGAAATATATACTTAATAAGCCATGCTAACTCTCCCAAATCCCCACCATCTTTGCAGACTTGACAGCTGCTGGAATGTTAGCCAGGCTGCCAGAAATGAAATAATGTAAAGGGCTACTCAGCACACTAGAGACTACATGAAAAAGGGTATCCAAAAACTTACACTATGGGGATTATGCTAAATCATTACATTTATGAGTAATAGAGGAAACTAGCTTATGGATATACAGATATGACTAAAGCCAGTGAAATAATCTCATTATAAATAATGAATGGATCATTTTAATAGGAAAAAGAAGACCTTTGTTCTCTTAGTATTATCACTGGAAGTTGTTTTTATTTAGGTTCTTATATATAAATATAATTAAACCAGTTATGTTTGGACTTCCTATTAATCAAAAGAATATTTGTGAGACCCTGATTTCTTAGGAGTGTTATGACAAAAATTATTTGTTTTAGTTTATTCCTTCCTAATATTCCATATAAATTTTCTTAAGTTAATAAATGAATTGCCTATGCCAAAGTAACAATAACAAAAATAACATTTTCATTCTTATCCAGTATGTCTACTTCCTAGTGATAAAATTAAGATAATTTGAAGAGTGATTTGTTTACATCCATGAGTAACATTTTTGAAAAATCACAGCATTTTTTTGTAGCAAAAGTTACTATTTAAATCATTACTTCATGAGCTGTCATGTTATCTAATCATGAACAAAAAGGGGGAAGTGGAGGTGTCTGCCATGTTGTTTATATAAGTTTTAGATACTCTTTCTAGCAGCAAATACATAAAGACTACCAGCATCTGAGAAAATTGTAAACCAGCTATAGTACTTTCTGCTTTATCTATTATATTTTTTTAAATAAAAGATTTAAAAGTGTATTTTTGTCTTTACATAAAAATGTGCACGTTGGTTTATGAAATGCAACAAGTATGCTGGTTAGGATCTTGTTTTGGGGTAGTCAGTGATTAAGGATATACACAACAGAGGAAAATTTTTTATGTTACAGCTAAGGCAGCAAATTCTGCCTGACATTTCCACAGCACAGACTCCAATTAAGAAGGCAGCTGTCATACTGACTGAATTGATAATCTGTTCATATGTCACCAGAGAATGAGAGGGTTCAAGTTTAGAAATTAATGTTTCCTTGGATTTTTGTCACTGGCAACAAGAAAAATACCCATCTTGATTGTCTTTCTGGCTTTGCAGAGTTTGCCTTGTTTTTGTAGGTCTGAATTATTAATACTGAAATAGGGAAGGGGTCTTAAAAAGCAATAAAATAAAAGTAAAGACTATTATCTGTCCTCTGCCCTCTGTGAAAAAATATAAAAAAGACACACGTATGATAAAATTGTTATGTTTGAATGAAAATACCTATAATGAGGGCTTGTGAAAATTAAGTAATACCAAAATTGATTTTAGAAATAAAATTAAAAAGTTGATGTAATAGTAGCACATATATTCTATACTTTGGTCCCCAAATATTTTTAGACTGTGTCTCTGGGTTCTTAATGCTTTGATACTAACTTCATGCCATGAAACAGAAATGCACACACACACACACACACACACACACAAACGCACACACATACACACAGAGTGAAGATAAAATCAAATTTGCTGTTTTTGCATGATTTTTAATATGTTAATTCTTTTTACCCTCTATCCTCTTTTTTATTTCTTAGTTTCAAATCCAAATTTTGATCTGAAAGAAGTTTCAGGTTAAAAATATTTATAATGAGGAGAAATCGCTGATAATATGAAGAGGGAATGCAAGAAAGAAGAACCAAACTGGGTGAAAGAAAAGGAAGCCGATAGCGAATGAGGCCAAGAGAACAGGAGAGAACAGAGACTAAGAAATATTGAAAATATGAGTGCTGCCAAGCCCTCATTTGGGTGAAAGCAATTCTGAAGACAGCTCAAAAACTTTTGAACCAAATTTTACTTGGTTTGGAAAATTTGTATTGTTTCTACTTAATCTTTTTAAAATATCACTTCCCGACAGTGCAGCACAGAGAAGACAAGTAGTGATTCTGTGGCATCTTACTACACTGATGGACAGTGACTGTAATGGGGTATGGGGGGGACTCAATAATAAGGGTGAATGTAGCATCCACATTGTTTTTCATGTGAAACCTTCATAAGAGTGTATATCAATGATACCTTAATAAAAAAATATCATTTCCTCCTTATATATTAGTTTTCCCCACTACATTTCTCCATAATCTGCATATCACTCATTTGAAATATATCTTCCTAATATAAAAACATTTTAGATCTTGGCAAATACCAGAAATGCAAATGGAAATAAATTAAAAAGTCAGTTCTAAAAATAAAGAGCGTTTCTACCTCCAGGATAATGTATGAGTGAAATAAAGTATAAATTTATGTGGTTATATTAATACATGAATATCGAGCAATTAAAGAAAGTGACGAAGGTAAAAATATGATTTCATTAATGTAAGCAGAACTGGAAAGACACCCTGGCTCACAGAGACTTGAGGCTGGATATGTCACCATGACATGAGTCCGAAACTGAGCGTAACACTGTCCTGCTGCTGCAGCTGGATGCAGCGGTGGCGGAGCAACTGTGACACAAGATACCAGGACATACCCGGGATAGGAGTTAAGAACGACTGCAAAGATGTCTGGCCTGAGTAGCTGGAAAATGGAACTTCTCCCAGCTGAAATGAGAAAAGCTGTATATGGGGTATATATATATATGTATATATATTTATATTTATATTTATATATCTCTATATATTTACATATATATATTTTGGCAGACTAGTGATGAGTTCAGTTTTAGACAAGTTAAGTTTAAGACGTCTACTTTTATTCAAATGAAGATATCAAATATTTAAATCTGAATTTCAAGGTCTATGTCTAATATCAATATATGGATTTAAATGTCACCAGCAAGTTGACAGTATTTAAACACATTTCTACATTTTTAAATAATTTAATTCTGCCTTTTTCTTGATTCTATACATACATTCCCGCAGTGTTCAAATTTTCCTAATCTACCAAACTAATGATGACACCATTTATATTTAAGCTCCATTACGGGTACCTTGAACTCACTGCTGTTCTCGATTGGTTTTAAGTTCTTATTTGAGTATCTCTCATGATTTCTAGTGAAAAATTCCTGGCCTTAAAGAACTCTATACTTTGAGTTAGCCATGCTAGATTGCCTGTAATTTGGGTAGATGGTAGACACAAGCTCGTGTCTTTAGATTGCACATATATATATAGCACGGCTGCAGAATACATACCCAATTCTTGACCTCCACATCTGCCTAAGATCTAGGTCCCTGTACCCAGTCTAGCTGGGCTCCTTCTCATGGAAAGTCTCAAACATGAACCACTACTTTTATTTTATTTTGCCTATTCTCAATTCTTTGTCAGTGCTCTATGTTATCTATATACCGATATCATCTATATACCTGGTAATCAATTACTTAACAGTTTGTCACTGAGTATAGGATAACCATACTCACTTAATGTTTAAAAGAAAAATCATTTTCAGCCATTTTCAATGCACCTTTTGTTTTATAAAAAAAGTTTATAGATTCATATTTCACTTTGAATTTGTCATTAAGTGATTAAAAATTATGCAAAGTAATTGAAATATTTTATAAACTCAAAATATTCTGATATTTGTATAATCAAGTTCATCTAAATACACATAATTCCTGAATTCACAACTCTAGACAATTTTTAATATAGCATTATTGTTTAAAAAACTTAGCTGTAAAAATTTTCATTCCATTGGCCAGTTGACTCCTATATTATCACTTGTTATTTCTTAATGGAATTAAGTGAATGGTACAATTTAAGGAGAATCTCAAAAGTTCCTCTCCAAATGTTATAATTTCCATACATGGAGATCAGGTTTCATGGAAGCCCCTGAATAGAAGACCAGGCTCAGTAAGCAGAAAAGAGGAAACCCATATATATATAGAATAGGCATCTGTTCTTGTAAGAGAGAACTGAAGGCTGTTTGAGAATAGATGCAGCCTTATATATTCAATTTGCCACCAAGTAATCAATGAGGGTCCTTGATGAATTGTCCCTTATTGGAAATTCAGTATTATTTTCTGTTGCTGGAGAATTGAGCATTGTGATTCGTCCAAATTTGTTCTCCTTTTTCCAAAGTATTTCAGCTAGTCTAGTTCCTTTACATTTTTGTATAAATATTAGATTCAGCATGCCTTTATCTACAATAAATCCTGCTGTAATTTTGATTGGGTTTGTGTAAAGTCTATAGATATATTTTGGGGAAACTTATATCTAATGTTGTTTTCCTATTCATGCACACATGTGTCTTTCCATTCATTTAGATTACCTTGCATTTCTATTTGAATCATGATCATTAAGTCTTTCTCTTTAGTTCATTAATATAGTAGATTGCATTGATTGATTTCAGAATATTGAACCAGGTTTATTTCCAGAAAAAAAGCTACTTGGCCATTATATGAATAAGTGTATAAATACACGTGTGTGTGTGTGTGTGTGTGTGTGTGTGTGTGTGTGTGTGTGTATGTGTGTGCGTGGTTGCTAAGTTTTATTTGCTAACTTTTCAGGGGACAGGTTCTTCCTCTGTGTTCAAAAGGAATATTTTCTGCACTTATTTTTTTAAGAGCCTTGTTCTTATTTTGGCATTAAAGTTGGCTTCAGATACTGAATTGGGGGGTATTTCCCTTTTTCTATTTTCTGAATGAAATTGAATTGAACTGGTGTTATATCTTCTTTAAATGCTTAGTAATATTTTCAAGTGAATATATCTGGGAATGAAGGTTTCCTTTTTGGAAAATTTTAACTAGAAATTCAATGTCTTTAAAAAGTATAGGAATGGTCAAGTTATTTTCTTGTATCTTAGGTGAGTTTTTTTGCAGTATTTCCTTGTAGTCCTTTTTAATATCTGCAGGGTCTTTGGTGATATCCCCTCTTTCATTCCTGATATAATACTTTCTTCTTTTTTCTTCTTTCATCTACTGTGAAGTCTACTGTTTGGTGACTGAAAGGTCAAGGTTAAAAAAAATAAGGTTGAAATGTGAAAGTAACATAATATAGACATAGAAACATGTCATTTCCTATCATAATGGATCATTAGAAGAAGTGACATCACCAAATGAATGAAGACCTGGATTCTGGGAGGTTTAACACAGGTTACATAGGTCCTCATTCTTTCCCTTTATCTATAGTTCTGAGAGTAGGAAAAAAGAATATAAAAGAAATATTGTGAGATATTTATATTCCAAATATTTTTCTTGTAATGTTTTATAGTTTCTACTACTCTCGCAAAAGAGTGAATTAAGGTGCTAATTCTATTCAATAATCAATCTTATGTCAGAATTACCATTACTACCTCTTTATTTTTTCTTTCATACAGGGTTTTTAACTTTTTAAGGTTCAGTGAAGGAAATCATTCACCTGTTCTGATTAGTGCAATTACAAATGAATTGTTTCCTATTCTAATTGGTATGTAAATAAAACAAAGTCATTATATTTATTATATTTTTATTTTTAAGTTGCCAGTAAACCCTCTCTCCTGTTTTCTGTCATGTCAAAACAACCACAAATATTGTAAAGAACTTTACATCTAAATCCCTTTTCATTTTCTCTCATGACAGTTAATTTCATTTTAGCAAATTTTGAGAATTTTAAATACCTGATATTTTCTATAGGGATAATGGGCCTCTGAGTGTAGAAACTTCTCATACTTCAATAGGCAATCATCAGAATGGATAAAGAAGATGTGGTACATATACACAATGGAATGTTATTCAGCCATTAAAAAAAGAAATCTTGCCATTTGCAACAACCACTGTGCTGTATACTTGAAACCAATATAAGATGGCATATCAATGATACCTGAATAAAAAAAGACAATCACCAGTCCTTTATATATCTACATCCATGTATTTTATCTTATTGAGAAGAAAGCCTCCCTTTTCCCTTATCTAGGGCAAGCCTGTCATATTGCTATTATCTCCTGGAGGCTTTTACTCTTTCAAACTATCCCCTCTTCCTTTTATGTCATAAATGTTTTCACTTGAAGCCTTGATCCCACTAGGATTAAAATCCCCCAAAATACCCTAACATTAAAGAAAAAAAGGAACTCTCGGTCTCCCTCAAAATGTAACCATGTTCTTAACATACTTAACCACATTCTCTTTACTTCATAATTCACACCTTCACTTCATTTTAGTATCCTTAACATTATTGTTAACTTACCATCCACTTACTCAAAAACACAAAACTGTTGGAATTTACTATAGGCTCCTGCATTTTTCCAAAATTTCACCTTCACTACTTAAGTCATTTTCAGAGGTATTAGTTGCATTGTTAATGGTTCATGCTTGATATTTTTCCTGTTTGTATTTTTTTCCTTGGTTTGTATTTTTTCGTGGGTGTATTTCCTATTTGTCATGATCTTAATTAGGGTCTTCGCGTCCTCATCTCTCTTTTTTCCAATAATACTATAAACAAGTCTCCTTATCTTCAGCATCTTCTGCCTTCAGCTTACCACTGCTAATAGGGTAGTCTTTGTAAGAGAGAGACATATTCTGTTTCAAATATTCAGTGGTTCTCCTTTGCTAAATCTATTCTCATGGTGAAAACACCCTCCTCTGACTGTGCATTTCCTATCTCTAACATCAGATCTTGCTTTAGCATGTGCTGTAGACTAGCTTGATTCTTTCTCGTTCTACAAGATACCACACTTTTTCATATTTCCAAGCCTTCTTACTATAGCTTGTGCACAGATGCGTAATATACCTAAAGGGAAGTATACTTTATTTTACAAAATAATATGGAATAAGGAATACTGGAGGGCATTTCAGAAACTCAGTAACTCAGAGTGCCACTTGGCTGACACTTGAGCTCTTCTCTCCCAGTTTCATATATGTAAATTAGTATGTCATATCTCATATTACTGAATTATTGTGAAATGTGTAATGAATTGTGCAGAACTCATTTATGATAACTTTTCTATTTATTTAGAAAGAATCTAGTAGCCAAACATACTAAATAAAACTATGTGTTTAGTTCAACATGTAATTTTTTTAACAGACTGGCATATTGTTGTTGGGCTTAAATTAGTATTTACAAATGCTATTCACAGCACTAACTCCTTACTCCCTACCTCTTAGCATTTACTTACAGTTAATTCTTTAATGTTCTGCAAAGGTATTTGCATGCAGAAATAATAATATTGGATTGTGTGAGAGAAATATGTAAATTTTGTAACCCTAAGTGCCTTGCCATTCTGTGTCAGACTTCTAGAATAAAATGCATGAATTACTTTTTGTATTATCTCAACCATTTAGAAGTCAAAAGTTTTCAAATCTACTCACACCCAACAAAAATATCCATGCACTGTGGCCACTGATTCACATTACAACTATCACAGCATAGTGTGTCTTCTGGCTAAATGATTAGTAGGTTACTTAACCAAAGGCATAATTGGTGAAATTAAACTCAAAATAGTAGGCATTAGTACACTTATTAGAGAGCACTTTTAATTATATCTGGCATTATTAGCTCAAGCAATTAAGTTTCTATGGACTGCAAATATTTGAGGAAAACAAACACACGACAATTTAATAAAATTAGATACTTGTGTTAATTTGGTCTCCATTCCCCACAGTATTAACTAACATGCTGCACTGTAGTTAAGAGTTTGATAGAGTATTCACAATGAACTGTGAACTTAGAGACAATTAAAATATAAGTTGAAAAGGGAAAAAGCCTTATTTTGAGATAAACTCTGGACATAAATTTTTATCACTGTATACAGGCAAAATTCTTAGCTACTACAAATACTTGGCCTATTCTCTGTAATTCCAACAGCCATAGATCCCAATGTATTTTTTAAAGAAAAAGTATATCATACATTTCTCAAAATGAAATAAGTCTAGAACCCTCAATATTTTCTGTTGTAGGAAAGGAGAGAGATAGCTTGCTTTATTTTCATAGCAGACAAACATATACTTTTGCTTACACTTTGTATGTATTTATACATTCCCTGATATTAAAGTCTGTGTGATTTAAATATTTCCAGATGTCTAACAAAATCTACCCTAATTAATAGAAGATATGTAGAAAATAATAAGATACACACCGTCATTTGCGTTTCATAATTTTTTTACTTGCCAATGGAGCTTTGGGTCACATAATTTCCAATGAAAACAAACTGACTGAATTTCCTAAGCTGTCTTTATAGAATTCACAAAACCCAAAAACTGGAGCTAAAAGCTGGGTAACACATATTTTGAAGAAAAAATGTCATTAAGACATTTAATTTTGTGAAGATTCAAAGCACCATTGGATGAAGTGACAGTAATGAATTTACACTCCCCAAATGACAACAGACAGGGAATACATGTAATTTTATATGTATATTAGGTGAGAGAAATTATGCAACTAAACATAGGATTGAGAGGGACATTGTAATCAAAGCTCTATAATGAAAGTATATTTAGGACACTGTTTACATTATACTGGTACAATTAAAATATTTAAAGGTAAATGACTCAATAACATCAGGGAAATATAGTGAATGAGGCCAGTGAGTGTTAGGACTATGTAAGGTCAGTATGATATTGACTAAATTCCACCCTCATTTAGAATAAAAACTATATTATACACTTTTGTGCACAACTTCATAAATGAGGACGAAAGTAATGAAGGCAAGTCGCCAAAGTTCTTACAAATTGTAAATGACAAAGCTAGGGTGTGAAATCACGTCTATTTGATTAAAGAGCTTGTCTTTTAACTTGGAAACTTTGTTCCAAGGTTGGTCCCTTATACTAATATGAAAAATCTAAACTTTAATAACATCTTAGTAATTACTAAGTAGTTAGAGGCCCATAAAAGAAGCCATGTTGTCTGCGGCTATTGCATAAAGGCTTCATTATCAACATCCTGCTGTAATATATAAAAATGGATAAAATCAAATGGGATCAATTTATTTACTCATTCACTAACTCTGAAATATTACTATTGCTGATTTAAATTCATTTTCTTTGTAACAGTCCAAGTATCTCACAAGATAAAAGCTGCGTAATTATTTAAATTTTGTTTTGTGCAAATTGTATTTGTTCTTTCTGGCGTTGATTTTTTTTCTCAGTGTATATCCTATTTATTTAATAGACATGAGAAAAAGAATATTAGAAAATACTCAAGTCATTAAGTCTTTCCTATATAGTCACAAAAATGAAGTATATAAGCAATTTCTTTTGGTACATTAAATCTTAGGCTAAATCTCAATCCATTAGTTAAATGCTAGTATGGCTGAGAAATTCTTTATTGATCCTGCCCTTCCACAGATAACTCTAAATTCTGGAGAGACTTAAGTCAAAAAAAAAAATCCCTGAAGTCATGGGAAAATGAACAAAAACAGGAGACAGATTCTGGAGGATAATAAGCAGTCAGCGCAGGATGACTCACTTCTTTATATTCCCTTTTGAATGAAGGAAGGCCAAGTTAGTACAATAAGGAGATTGACATTTCAATAGAAAACCTGCAGTCTTCCTGCTGGGAAGAAGCAGTGCACAGAGTTGAGGCAACCATATATGTTGGATAGTGAGGTGGGAGACCCAGGGAAAGAGATTCATATTCTGTGTACAAACTCTGCTCCGATATTTGACTAACATCAAGCTATGCATGCACGGGACAGGATGAAAGAACTCAACTGAGATTTCAGGTACAAAGACACAGAAACTGCATCCTGAGGCAAACTCAGTTAATTGTCTACTTAAAAAACTGAACAACACTCTTTTAAAAATATAACAAATCCAGGCTCTCAATAATAACATACTCTAGATAACCTGGATATCTCCAGAAGCACTCATTAAGAATTAAAAACAACAACAAAAATGTGGCTATTCTCAAAGAAAAGACAATGAGCCTCAAGATGACACACATGTTTGCATTACCATACACAAATTTAAAAGCACCCATGAGAACTGTTCTTACAAACAAAAATAGAAATAGGCGTAAAAAAGCTCAACACTAAACCCCACAGTATATAGCTATGAAAACTTACAAAACAAACCTATGAAAAAAGAGAGCCTGTGTTCATGAGCTAAAATATTCACTGTTGTTAGGAAGTCAGTTCTTCACCAAATCACCTACAGACTTAATGCATTCCAAAAATGATTATAATATTTATGTGGAAATTAAAGGTTTTTGATATCTAAAGCAACCTTGAAAAAGGAGAAAAAATATCAGGGAGTTTATATTACCACTTTATATTACCTTACTTCAAGGACTACAGAAAACAATAATAATCAAGATAGCAGGACACTGACAAGGACTGAAAAGTATCAGCGGAAAAGGAGAGAGGGAGACCAGAAATAAACTCACAGTTACATGGTCACTTACCTTTGGATAATGGTGTCAAACTAACAGATAAAGGAGAGTTCTTTCCAAACTTTTCTGGAAATAACAGAGTAACCAAAGGAAAAAGCAATCTTAACTTTACCTCACACCCTACTCAAATTAATCTGAGGTGGATCATAAACCTAGCCTTACAAGATAAATCATGAAAAATTTAAAGAAAAATAAAAGATAGACAAAATTGCATTAAAATTTATGATATTAAGGAATTCAGGCTCTAAAGTAAAAATTACCCAAAGGTTTCCTAGAAAGAACATCAATACTAAAATATGGACTGTGTACTGGTGCTGATTCATGAACTGGATTTATTTTATATCTATGAAAAAATAAGTACAAAAATTGAGAATAAGTGTTTTGGAATTTATAGTAATATGATATTACCAGTATATTATCCAAGATTCTCTCAGAAGTTTCCCAAGAATTGTCGGGAAATCATCTGAAGATCTTCTAAGATAGCACTACAAAGTGCGGTCTAGGCATGGGTGCTGACTTGTGAAGAATTTTTTTTTAACTTCTCCATGACAACATAAGCCTAGACATTGAACATAAATATTAAAAAATTTGGGTTACAATTTGACATCACCAGGACATTGACTGGTATATACATCAGTTCAGGTGTTGTTCTGCGTGGTGAGTCAGTGTGGGGCGATCTGCATACTAGTTAAAAGCAGTAGGATTATAATACATTGTTTTTTTCAGGGTACTATGTTAGTTGTATCCCAAAAGCATATGAAAATTTATTCTTAAGTATAATTGGTTATTTTATAAGCTTTCTAAATTTAGAGGCTTTATAGTTAAAAATTAATAGATAATTCAGGTAAAGAAAATGCTATTTAATTTAAATTCTAATTTTAAAAAGGCTAGCTACAATTCAGTGGTATTATTTACCAGGAAAAAAAAAAGACATGTATTTCTGAGTGTGATGGTAACAACAAGCCAAAATATATTAATGTGAGGAATTTTGAAAATGTAAAGACCAAAGTGTGCTGGTTTAATCCAGAATGTGAACATTCACATTTTTAGTTTTGTAACTGTAAGTGAAGTGCTAAAAGCACTAAGTTTTCTTGCAGACATGCGTTAGCTAATGAAGCAATGAAACCATGATAACTTAAGCAGCACTTAGAGACAAATCATGAAGAATTAAATTCAAAACAAAGCAATGAAAAAAATTATTGAAACAATTTTTAATTTAAATGCTACAGGAGGGAATTAAGAGATACAAACTTTCAGTTATAAAATAAATAAGTCACAGGGATGAAAAGTACAGCATAGGGGTTATAGTCAATAATATTGCAATAACTCTGTATGATGACAAGTGGTAATAACACTAAAATAAATAAACAAACAAATACTACAGTAGCATATATGCAAAGTACTTTACTGGCCTGTGAAAATATTAGTGGAAGGCTATACCAAAGATATTTACTTGCAATGTTTAGTGATACTGTAACAAAATATGAAATTCAACTCACTAACAACATGGAAGACCGATTCATGGAAGAAATAAAACTAGCAAAGTGTTTTTCTTTGCACCTTGCTGAACCTACATATGTTGATAATGTCGTCTTGCAGTTCAGCTCACACTTTTAAAGTGTTGGAACAAAACTGATTTCATTATTTTATTCCATAGAAACTCTGTTCTTCCAGCACTCTAATTTTTCTTTTATCTGCCATTGAAAACCACATGGCTTTTCTTCTTTGAATAGGTGTGTCCAGTTTGGTTATTGATGATTTTGATGGTTGGGAAACTTCTTTTTAAGGAATAACAGAGTTTCTGCATAACAGCATCTTGTCATATAATTTAACAAAAATTATCAATGAAATAGTAGATGCTCTCAATCTTACACATGTGCAAAACGCTATTATTAAACCCCTTAAGTCACATCTATTTTATTTTTTCTCAAGAGAAGATCAACACACAGGGGTTTAATGGATCCAGTATTTATTTGTTTCTCTCATTTAAAATTATTTAACTATAATTTAATAGGATGATTTTTTGGAATATGCTACCAATAAGTGATTAAAGATGCATTATTAAAATCAATATTTCCTGCTTTATTTTAGAAAAAAGATAACAATGGATAAGCAGGGCTGGCTTAAATTGCGTATGAAACTATATCATGAGTATTACTAAAAAGTATTACCTATAAAGAATATAGATGCACAATATTCCTTATGATTAATGTTATCAATCCAACCTAAGTTGGATATTAAGCAAGGAAGCAACAAGTTTGTCACAATTAATACTTTTAACTTCATATACCCTCAATATTATTTTAAAGTGTGCATGTAGATACATAAATGGGGAATTGCTAGTCCCCTCATAACTTTTTCTTCAGGCACAATAGCAAGATGACAAAATTTTTGAGTCTGATAACAATCCTCTTTATTAAGTGCCTATATGCACACTGTGAACAATGTGTAGAGGTTTGTATGAGTTTTGTTCTTTCCTATGTTATGCTTCCTTTAATTAAATTTCTATAGGGTATAGATCTTATATGTATATATGTTTATCTGTTGCATCTAAACTCAATTTTCATTTTATTTTTTTCACTTTATCTTACCTAATAGTTTTATTACATTTTACAAAAGTATCAGATCATGGTGGATTAGAAGTTTAAAACAAACAGTGAAACAATTATTCCTAAAACAAAAACGATTTGACAAATTTGTCTATCTGAAAATAAAATTTGTATTAATATAATTAATGTGCATCAATGTAATGTGATATAATTAATTGCAAACAATTGTATTAACAGTCCGCTAAAATCTCCTGGCCCAAATTTGCATAAATTTGTGGATTAGTAGTTTTTAAAATCAAACATATGGAACATTAGCAATAATTTTATAAGTTTTTAGGCATATACCTATCAACAATCAATATGTTATTTCACTTTTATGCAAAATATAGAACTATTTCTTTGAAGTTACATATTTATCTCTCTTAGGTTTTAATAGTAAACAGTTGGCATATTTGTTTACCTTTGACAAAGATGGAAAATTGTGTGTGGCTGTCCATAGAGTGTTCTAAATTTACTCCTGTACCTGTTAGATACCCTGGAAGGTGATTTCTCAGATTTGAGTATATGAGTAGCCTTTAAAGTGAAATTTTTCCTATATATATTTCCGTTTGAATATAGTTGATTGGAAGGAAAAAATGTAGTCCATCTAAACAGCAGTTCTGGCTGTGACAGCCTCTGCATAGGAGCATTTGTGACTGTAGATGCAGGATGGTTCAAACAGTCTTAAGGGCACAGCTGACTTCTTAGTATTGCCTGTAGCTTGTCAATGCAGAATGAGCCCAGTAATTTTATAACTTTCATTTACTTCTTTTTTAAAATCTCCAAGAAAATAAGCAATAATGGCTGTTTAGATTAAAATTTAGATAAATGCATACTTTTTCATGTAAAGCAAAGAATTTATGAAAAACATTTTAATAGTATTTGTCACATGTTAATCATTTACTACCTATAAATTCGGGGATAAGAGATCTACAAGCATTATCTTTTTTAATCTATTTGTATTTTTTTATGCAGATATTATTAGATATTATATTTTATCCATTTGTATTATGCAGGTATTATGCAGGCTATTATATAGATATATAAAATAAATAACCAGAATATATAATATAAAATGTATCTATGTCTATATTTAAAATTTATCTATTCCAATATTTATAGCTATAGCTACACCTTTATCTATTTCCATATAACTACAGTATATCTATATATTTATGAGATTAAATTCTACAATAATCATACCTGAGACTGTTAATTTCACAGCTAATAATTCTGCTACTATTCTTTTTTATCTCCTCAGAAGAAACATTTAAACATATCCAATAAGCTATATGGCTGCTAAGTAAATATTTTCAATGCAAAGTACATTTCCAGATTATATATAGTTTTGTATATGAAAAATGTAAAATATATAATACATATTTCTGAATTATATATATATATATATATACATTCAAAATATACTGAGTGATATAGTTTAAGTGCAAATCCTTCACAAACTCATTGTAAAAACAAAGAGATCCTAATAGCCGTTCACTGTCCAGTGTGTGTCTACCATACTGTGGAGATTTGTCTTTATTATGCTTTTGACAAGTAAAGAATGGGAAATATAAAAATCCCTGAAGCTCTTGTCTGAAAGACTTCTGGGTTTATTCAGAAAATTCAGCCTCTCAGTGGATGGAACTTCGGAAGAAAAATAAGGACACATTTATCTCCAATTCAGCATCTGAAAGCCAATGCCAACATATTCTTTGCATTCTTTGGAGTTTCACTCTGCACGGTGCCAGTGCACTAAGCTGTTATGGGTCCGTATGTTCTTTAGTTATTTTTAAGTGTTTGGTTTTGGCTACTTCTGCTGTTGTCTACTCAGTCAGATGAGTGGTTATAGTTGTAAGGTCAATGAAAAAAGTTGAATTTCAGAAAAGAAAGAACATTAAAAAATAGGTAGAATGCAGTTTTTAAAAATGCATTTTGGATTGATTTAGTATTTGTTAAAATAATAAATGTAAAATACTGGGAAAAATATGCTTACTACTTGTATTAGCCAATTATATTTGGCTGCAAATCAAATTCCCATGATTTTAATATGATCTTGCTATTGACATTCATTATCAAATTGCATAAGTACCTCACCAGACTAAAATTATTTATCAGAATTAAATGTCATAAGAAGATAGATTAAAGATAGTTCTTTGTGCAATGATAGTATAAAGCATTGATATATGTTATGGACTGAAATTTTGTGTCTTCTCCCAACCCCCAAATTTATATCTTGAAGTCCTAATCTCAAGTGTGGACGTGTTTGGAGTAAGTAATGGTCTGCCAACTCTCACCTAGCTAATTTGAATACCCTCCTTTGGGGCATAGGTGAACATGACTCTTTCCCAGGTCTCTACAATTTCAGGAGACAAATTATGGTCTCCATAGGCCCTCTCTGTCCTTACCCATATATATATATTATTATTATTATTATTTTTGTATATTTTAATACCATGCTATCACATAAAACCTTGGAATGACTTTTGTTCTTCATGGTAAAAATGTATCATGGTTTTGCTTTTAAGGGATACTAATTACTCATTCTCATATTACTTACTTCAGTAAAAACTAGTTTCATCCTTACACTAGGTGTGGTCATGTGACCTAGTAGAAGATTATCAGTTTATATTATTTTTCTGGAAACACTGATTGTTCAGAGAGTGGTTGGTTGATCAGTCAGAAAAAACAAAGGAATCCCAGTTTTATTACTTTATAAAAGCTATTTGGAAATAAGAGATTTGTTTCTTAAAACAAAGCTGATAAGATTTTTTTTTTCTGAAATACGGTTGAATGTTTTATTAGGCCTGTGGTTTACACTTCCAACTTGTGAAGAAAGCCTTAAAATCAACTAAATCTAATGAATTATACTCTAATATTTCTTTGATTGATATTTCTTTCTTTTTTGCTCAGTGGGGAGCTTTATCATACAATATTTGACCGGCTAATTTAATTTCAGTGTCCACTATTCCATAGTTTGTACTTTCGCTTTGTGATATAATTCTTTGAGACTCCCACTACATCCATGTTTGACAGTGTCCATTCTACTCTATTTCCTCAGTTGCTTTTTATTTCAAAACATATTTTAAAGAATTTAATCTTGTATTTGTACATTCCATCTGAGTAACATCCTGAATATTAAAAATTCAGTAAATGTATGTTTAATTTTCCATGAAATTTGTCTTAATATGATACACTTTCATAATTGTTTTGCTTAGTATCATTCTATCAATTTAAATCAGTGTTTTCACAGTATTGGCTGCCTGCTGGAATCAACTAGAGAGTTTTTAACAATTCACAGCCTGGCTGTGCTCTGACCAGTTAAATTAGAATCTCTGGGTGTAGGTCTTGGACATCACAATTTCTGTAATTCCTCCCGCTGATCCAATACTCAAAGAGAACAACTGTGCTGTATGGTGAGTAATCTTCCTTTGACTACATACTTACATATTCAATCATACTGAAAAACAGCATCACATAAACCAAGTGATCATTTAAAGCTGTTGTATTTTTCTGGGTGGTTGAGTTCGGCAAGCAGTGAGAAGGGTGACTTCTCCCTTATAGACTATCAATGAACGTGTGTGTGCTTGAAACTATGGGCTTATACATATCCTTAAATGTTTGCGGACTGTATGTATAATTGAGAAAGGTCATGCTCTGTCAGTTTCACTAAAGGGGAAAAATATTATTTTCCAATGTTAGTGGCATTAGTGTGTTCCAAGATTGTGGGTGCAAATCATCCCCATGTTTCATGGAATTCAATTCATATCAGTCCACTGTGTTCCTCTAAAGCAGCTATGAGATTGGTGATTTTTTCCATCAACTGCCCACAAAGAATACAGCAGTTTCTCCACCACTGGCTAGTGACTCTATCACTAATTCTTGCTGTGCATCAAGATATACTGAGATTTTGCCATTGTTTTTACAATTTGTGCTTATAATATGATTGTTCCTGCTAAAGTTGCTAGAGAGAGGGAGTCATAAACACGTGTCTCTCACCTACCAACTTTCCTGACTTTTCAGCTTTAATATATGTATGCCATTTTTTGTTAGTTTTGTGTCTTAAAAACAGCATATATTGGTCCACAGCAGTGGTTTCAATGTTAAATCTTTAATAAAATGTTCGTTTGATAATAGTTGTGGTTTATTACAATCTGGAATTTACACCAGATTATAATAATTCAAACACTATTAAAGGCTTTCCATTCCAAGAATTTATTTTAATATTTGCATTAATTTTGTAATCACAAGCATAGAAGTCATTTTAACTGCTTTAATATTCACCATGAAATTTTCTTGTGCTATTTCATTACTCATAAGTTACAAACTTTGTATACTTGAAAAGTGTTTTCATATATTTCCACCAAGAACATTAAGACTGATTCTTTTCTGATACTTTACCAGCTAAAAAATGTATTTTTGTGATAATAATGTGAGAAGAGCAACTTAACTGCTTCTTTTTGAAAAAAGGTATTGAGCATTGACTATAGAAAGTCAGTGTGGTTTCTTTTGAAGTGATAAGGTACTAATCACTCCTCCCTGATGCCTGGATTTTAATATTATGTTTTATTTTTACTATTTAACTAGGATAAGACTTATTCATTTTATATGGAATGTAAAACCCCTGACATATATTCAAAATATTTTAGCATCTAAATGTTGCCCTGATAATTATGTCTTTATTTCTCTTATTTTTATTTCCATATACATTTTAGATTTAATCTCCATATACATTATGTTTTCATACCGGTTTTCATCAAATTTACTGGGATATAATTTATACACAATTAAAATACCCCTTCAATGAGTTCACTGAATTATGCCATTGAGTATATACCGGTGTAAGCATTGTACAATCAAACTACAGAATATTTTTTCACCAACAAAAAGTTCTCTCTTACCTATCTGCAGTCAATCCCCACCACACTAGCCAAGGTGACTGTTGACATATTTCTGTCAATATGGATTAGTTCTGCCTATTCTAGAATTTCATACAAATAAATCATGTAGTTAAGTTCTGTATTTTGTCTGGTTTTCTTTCCCAGCATACAGTTGCCATTTGAGTTTCCCTAAAACTTTTCCATAACCTTTCCTTTTTTAGCTTATTCTCCTTGCATCCTATGCCACTGCTTTACATACCCACGTTACTTTATCATATCCTTGCCTACTCCTTTTTACTAATTCTTTCTCAGTGTCTCTGATAGAATCCGGACCTGACTACCACCTTTTGAATAAGACCACCCACCATATCAGAGAGACAGGTTTTATCTTACCTAGGCTACAAGCATTCTCCAGAGGACACGTCAGCAAGCCACAAGCCCACCTTTCCCCTGACCCTTCCCCTCAAAAAGCCCGCTGAAAACCCTGGCCATAAAAAGCCTTTAGGGCCTGTTAGAGACCCCTTTATTCCTTTGTTTTGCTAGCCAGAAAAGAGGGGTGGGTCCCTCTCAGGTTTAGCAAGAAACCTGCTTGGACTGTTGAGTTCTCATCCCCTCTTTTTTCTTTCAGTCTCAACCTAAAATTTTATTTTATTTATGTTTCTAGTTTCTGTAGCAATGTACAAATATATATTTCAGAAATGCTTATTTTATTTATCAGGATTATATTCATATTTGTTTATTTTGTATTGCTTATTTATTTTCACCTAGATTTATTGTTAATTCACCTGTCATTACTGATAACTGTTAATAGACTAAATTTTTGCATTTAACTTGTTATCACAAAGTCTCTTTAGATGCCTGTGAAATCTATCATATCTGAATAGTTAGTGGTTATTTATATTTTCCACCCAAGTTTCTATTGTTACCATGCCTGCATGTGGAGAAACTCTGCCTTATCACAGAGGAAATTTGTATCCCCACAAATACATTTAGCAGTATTCTTATCTTTGTTTCAATACCCAGCAATTAAGTTTGTGGAGCTATGCCTCCCATAAAACTATATTACTGCCTGTCTTCCCATACCTAATTCCTTCCAGTTTCCCCTCTGAAAAAGTCTCTAAAGGTAGAAAACATGAGCCTGAGTTAGAGAGTAAAGTAGTCAGATCAACAATAAAAAAATATATTGGAAGATGGATAAGAACAGCTGTTTGGTGTTTCTGCAGATCATGAGAGGAGGATGTGTACTTCTCATCTTTTCAGGAGATCAAAATTATCCTATGGAGATTAAGATACTTTTTTTTTCCTTCAAGTCTTACCATCCTCTAAGTTATCAGCTATTCCTTCTGGTAATGTCAATATACTACCTGTCTGTTTTTGTCTAATGAGAATTTTATTCCTTTATTTTATTTTATTTTTACACTCTTAAGAAAGTTTCACAATGTGGTTATTACATTCACCCTTATTATCAAGTCCCTCCACATACCCCATTGCAGTCACTGTCCATCAGTGTAGTAAAAAGCAACAGAGTTCCTATTTGCCTTCTTGAGCTACACTGTCTTCCCCATGAGCCCACATACACCATGTGCACCAATCATGATACTTCACAGTCCTCTTCTCCCTCCCAACCCACCCGCCCTTCTTCAACCCTCCCCTTTGGTAACCACTAGTCCCTTCTTCGAGTCTGGGAGTCTGCTGCTATTTTGTTCCTTCAGTTTTGCTTCATTGTTACACTCCACAGATGAGGGAAATCATTTGGTACTTGTATTTCTCTGCCTGACTTATTTCACTGAGCATAATACACTCTAGCTCCATCCATGTTGTTGCAAATGGTAGGATTTGTTTCTTTCCTATGGCTGAATAGTATTCCATTGTGTGTATGTACCACCTCTTCTTTATCCATTCATCTACTGATGGACACTTAGGTTGCTTCCAAATCTTGGCTATTGTAAATAGTGCTGCAATAAACATAGGGGTGCATATATCTTTTTGAATCTGAGAACTTGTTTTCTTTGGGTAAATTCCTAGGAGTGGAAATCCCGGGTCAAATAGCAACTCTATTTTTAGTTTTTTTGAGGAACCCTCATATTACTTTCAACAATAGCTGAACTAGTTTACATTCCCACTAGTAGCATAGAAGGGTTCCCCTTTCTCCGCATCCTCGCCAGCATTTGCTGTTCCTAGCCTTTTCTTTGTTGGCCATCCTAACTGGTGTGAGGTGATATCTCATTGTGGTTTTAATTTGCATTTCCCTGATAATTAGCAATGGGAAGCATATTTACATGTGCCTGTTGGCCAAGTGAATTTCTTCTTTGGAGAAGTGTCTGTTCATATCTTCTGCCCAATTTTTAATAGGATTATTTGCTTTGTGGGTGTTGAGGAGTTTGAGTTCTTTATATATTTTGGATGTTAACCCTTTGTCAGATATGTCATTTACAAATATATTCTCCCAAACTGTAGGACGCCTTTTTGTTCTGCTGCTGATGTCCTTTGTTGTCTGGAAACTTTTTAGCATGATGTAGTCCCACTTGTTCATTTTTTATTTTGTTTCCCTTGCCCAGGGAGATGCGTTCAGGAAAAAGTTGCTCATGTTTGTATTCAAGACATTTTTGTCTATATTTTCTTCAAAGAGTTTTCTGGTTTCATGACTTACATTCAGGTCTTTGATCCATTTGGAGTTTACTTTTGTGTATGGGGTTAGACAGTAATTCAGTTTCAATGTCTTGCATGTAGCTGTCCAGTTTTGCCAACACCAGTTGTTGAAGAGGCTGTCATTTCTCATTGTATGTCCATGGCTCCTTTATCATACATTAATTGGCCATACGTGATTGGGTTTATATCTGGGCTCTCTAGTCTGTTCCATTGGTCTGTGGTTCTGTTGTTGTGCCAGTACCAAATTATCTTGACTATTGTGGCTTTGAAGTGGAGCTTGAAGTCTGGAAGCATAATCCCTCCAGCTTTATTCTTCCTTCTCAGGATTGCTTTGGCTGTTCAGGGTCTTTTGTGGTTCCATATGAATTTTAGAACTATTTGCTCTAGTTCATTGAAAAATGCTGTTGGTATTTTGATAGCAATTGCATTGAATCAGTAGATTGCTTTAGGCAGAAGGCCATTTTGACAATATTAATTCATCCTATCCATGAGCACGGGATGTGTTTCCATTTATTGGTATCTTTAATTTCTCTCATGATGAGTGTCTTGTAGTTTTCACAGTACAGGTCTTTCACTTCTTTGGTTAGGTTTATTCCTAAGTATTTTATTCTTTTTGATGCAATTGTTAATGGAATGTTTTCCTGATTTCTCTTTCTGCCAATTCATCATTAGTGTATAGGAATACAACAGATTTGTATCCTGCAACTTTGCTGAAGTCAGATATTAGATCTAGTAGTTTTGGAGTGGATTCTTTAGGGATTTTTATATACGATATCATGTCATCTGCAAACAGGGGCAGTTTGAGTTTTTCCTTGCCAATCTGGATGCCTTTTATTTCTTTGTGTTGTCTGATTGCCGTGGCTAGGATCTCCAGTACAATGTTGAATAATAGTGGGAAGAGTGGGCATCCTTGTCTTGTTCCCGATCTTAAAGGAAAAGCTTTCAGCTTCTCACTATTAAGTATAATGCTGGCTGTGGTCTGTCATATATGGCCTTTATTATGTTGAGGTACTTGCCCTCTATACCCATTTTGTTGAGAGTTTTTATCATGAATGGATATTGAATTTTGTTGAATGCTCTTTCATCATCTATGGAGATGATCATGTGGTTTTTGTCCTTCTTTTTGTTGATGTGGTGGATAATGTTGATGGATTTTTGAATGTTGTACCATCCTTGCATCCCTGGAATAAATCCTACTTGATCATGATGGATGATCTTTTTGATGTATTTTTTAATTCAGTTTGCTAATATTTTGTTCAGAACTTTTGCATCTATGTTCTTCAGGGATATTGGTCTGTAACTTTCTTTTTTTGTGGTGTCTTTGACTGTTTTTTGTATTAGAGTGATGCTGGCCTTGTAGAATGAATTGAGGTGTATTCTCTCCTCTTCTACTTTTTGGAAAACTTTAAAGAGGATGGGTATATTAGGTCTTCACTAAATGTTTGATAAAATTCAGCAGTGAAGCCATCTGGTCCAGTGGAAGGTTGTATTTTTCTAGAAAGTTGTCCATTTCTTCTAGGTTATCTAGTTTGTTAGCATATAATTTTTCATAGTATTCTCTCATAGTTCTTTGTAGTTTTGTGGTGTCCATAGTGATTTTTCCTTTCTCATTTCTGATTCTGTTTATGTGTGTAGAATCTCTTTTTTTCTTGAAAAGCTTGGCTAGGGGTTTATTTATTTATTTATTTATTTTAAAGAACCAGCTCCTTCTTTCATTGATTCTTTGTATAATTTTGTTCTTCTTGATATTTTTTAGTTCTGCTCTAATCTTTATTATGTCCCTCCTTCTACTGACTTTGGGCCTCATTTGTTCTTCTTTTTCTGTTTCCTTAATTGTGAGTTTAGACTATTCATTTGTGATTGTTCTTCTTTCCTGAGGTAGGCCTGTATTGCAATATACTTCCTTCTTAATATGGCCTTTGCTGTGTCTCACAGATTTTGCAGTATTGAATCATTGTTATTCGTCTCCATATATTTCCTGATCTCTGTTTTTTTATTTGGTCATTGGTCCATTGATTATTTAGGAGCATGTTATTTATTCTCCAGGTGTTTGTGGTATTTTCCATTTTCTTTGTTTATTTCTAGTTTTGATCTGAGAAGCCGGTTGGTACAATTTCAGTCTTTTTGAATTTACTGAGGTTCTTTTCGAGGCCTAGTATATGATCTATTCTTGAAAATGTTCCATGGGCATTTGAGAAGAATGTCTATTTTGTTGCTTTTGTATTGAGTGTTCTGTAGACGTCCGTTAGGTCCATCTGTTCTAATATGTTGTTCAGTGCCTCTGTCTCCTTACTTATTTTCTGTGTGGTTGCTCTGTCCTTTGGAGTGAGTGATGTGTTGAAGTCTCCTAAAATGAATACATTGCATTCTGTTTCCTCCTTTAATTCTGTTAGTATTTGTTTCACATATGTAGGTGATCCTGTGTTGGGTGCACAGATGTTTATAATAGTTATATCCTCTTGTTGGATTGACCCCTTTATCATTATGTAATGTCCTTTGTCACTTGGGACTTTCTTTGTTGTGACATCTATTTTGTCTGATACAAGTACTGCAACTCCTGCTTTTTTCTCCCTATTAGTTGCATGAAACATCTTTTTCCATCCCTTTACTTTCAGTCTGTGTATGTCTTTGGGATTGAAGTGAGTCTCTTGTAGGCAGCATATAGATGGGTCTTGTTTTTTCATCCATTCAGTGACTCTATGCTTTTTAATTGGTGCATTCAGACCATTTACATTTAGTGTGATTATCAATAAGTATGTACTTATTGCCATTGCTGGCTTTAGATCCATGGTTATCAAAGGTTCAAGGGTAATTCCCTTATTATATAACAGTCTAATTTAATTCACTTAAAGCACTTAGTATGCTATTACAAACACACCCTATAGGTTCCTTTTTTTCCCTCCTTTTCCTTCCTCCTCCATTCTTTATATATTAGGTATCATATTCTGTACTGTTTCTCTATCTCTTGATTGACTTTGGGGTAGTTGATTTGATTTTGCATCTGCTTAGTAACTAATTGTTCTACTTTCTTTACTTTGGTTTTATTTCCCTTTGTGACAGCTATTTAGCTGTAGGAACACTTCCATCTATGGCAGTCCCTCCAAAAGGCATTGTAGAGGTGGTTTTTGGGAAGTAAATTTTCCCAGCTTTTCCTTATCTGAAATTGTTTAATCCCTCCTTCAAATTTAAATGATAATCTTTCTGGGTAGAGTATTCTTGGTTTGAGGTCCTTCTGCTTCATTGCACTGAATATATCACACCACTGCCTCCTGGCTTGTAAGGTTTCTGTTGAGAAGTCTGATGATAGCCTGATGGGTTTTCCCTTGTATGTGATCTTTTTTCTCTCTCTAGCTGCTTTTAAATTTCTGTCCTTATCCTTGATCTTGCCATTTTAATTATTATATGTCTTGGTTTTGTCTTCCTTGGGTCCTTTGTGTTGGGAAATCTGTGGACCTCCATGGCCTAAGAGATTATCTCCTTCCCCAGATTGGGGAAGTTTTCAGCAATTACCTCCTCAATGACATTTTCTATCCCTTTTTCACTTTCCTCATCCTCTGGTACCCCTATAATGCGAATATTGCTCCATTTTGATTGGCCTCCCAGTTCTCTCAATATTTTTTCTTTTTTTTTTCTTGGATTTTTTTTTTTTTACAATTAATTTTATTTTAGTATCATTAACACCTACAATTACATGAGCAATATTGTGATGATTAAACTACCCCCTTCATCAGGTCCCCCCCACCAACCCTATTACAGTCACTGTCCATCAGTGTAGTGAGATGAGAATCACTACTTGTCTTCTCTGAGCTGTACAGTCCCCCCCCGTGCTCTCCCACCGTATGTCTGCCAATCGTAATGCCCCGTTTACCCTCTTATCCCTCCCTTCCCACCCATTTCCCCAGTCCCTTTCCCTTTGGTAACTGTTAGTCCATTCGTGGGTTCTGTGAGTCTGCTGCTGTTTTGTTCCTTCATTTTTTTTTTTTCTTTGTTCTTATACTCCTCATATGAGTGAGATCATTTGGTACTTGTCTTTTTCGGCCTGGCTTATTTCACTGAGCATAATACCCTCCACTTCGATCCATGTTGTTGCAAATGGTAGGATTTGTTTTTTTCTTATTGCTGCGTAATATTCCATTGTGTATATATACCACCTCTTCTTAATCCATTCATCTACTGATGGACACTTAGGTTGCTTCCATTTCTTGGCTATTGTAAATAGTGCTTCAATAAACATAGGGGTGCATCTGTCTTTCTCAACCTGGGCGCTGCATTCTTGGGGTAAATTCCTAGGAGTGGGATTCCTGGGTCAAATGGTATTTCTATTTTGAGTTTTTTGAGGAACCTCCATACTGCTTTCCACAATGGTTGAACTAATTTGCATTCCCACCAGCAATGTAGGAGGGTTCCCCTCTCTCCACATCCTCGCCAACATTTGTTGTTGTTTGTGTTTTGGATGTTGGCCATCCTCACTGGTGTGAGGTGATATCTCATTGTGGTTTTAATTTGCATTTCTCTGATGATTAGCGATGTGGAGCATTTTTTCATGTGCCTGTTGGCCATCTGAATTTCTTCTTTAGAGAAGTGTCTATTCATGTCCTGTGCCCATTTCTTAATTGGGTTATTTGCTTTTTGTTTGTTAAGGTGCGTGAGTTCTTTGTATATTTTAGATGTCAACCCCTTATCAGATACATCATTTATGAATATATTTTCCCATATTGTAGGATGTCTTTTTGTTCTACTAATGGTGTCCTTTGCTGTACAGAAGCTTTTCAACTTGATATAGTCCCATTTGTTCATTTTTGCTTTTGTTTCCCTTGCCCGGGGGGATATGTTCATGAAGAAG
>JAQQAC010000477.1:24796906-24887652 GCA_029783875.1 Phataginus tricuspis | reverse complement strand
AGGTGAGTCTCTTGTAAGCAGCATATAGATGGGTCTTGCTTTTTTATCCACTCTGTTACTCTGTGTCTTTTGATTGGTGCATTCAGTCCATTTACAATAGGGTGATTATTGATAGATATGTACTTATTGCCATTGCAGGCTTTAGATTCGTGGTTACCAAAGGTTCAAGGGTTGCTTCTTTACTATCTAAGAATCTAACTTAACTTTCTTGTTAAGTTATTATGAACGCCGTCTGATGTTTCTTTATCTCTCCCTTCCTATTCTTCCTCCTCCTTTCTTTATATATTAGGTGTTTTATTCTTTGCCTTTAGTTGGTATTTGGATGGTCTGCTTTCTTTGCTATGCTTTTATTTTCTCTGGTGACATCTTTTTAGCCTTAGGGGTGTTTCCCTCTAGAGCAGTCCGTTTAAGATATCCTGTAGTGGTGGTTTATGGGTGGCAAACTCTCTCAACTTTCTTTTGTCTTGAAATTGTTTAATCCCTCCGTCATATTTAAATGATAATCGTGCTGGATACAGTATTCTTGGTTTGAGGCCCTTCTGTTTCATTACGTTAAATATATCATGCCATTCTCTTCTGGCCTGTAAGGTTTCTGTTGAGAAGTCTGATGACAGTCTGATGGGTTTTCCTTTGTAGGTGATCTTTTTTCTCTCTCTAGCTGCCTTTAATATTCTGTCCTTGTCTTTGATCTTTGCCATCTTGATTATTATGTGTCTTGGTGTTGTCTTCTTTGGGTCCCTTGTGTTGGGAGATCTGTGGGCTTCCGTGGACTGTGAGACTATTTCCTTCCCCAGCGTGGGGAAGTTTTCGGCAATTATTTCTTCAAAGACACTTTCTATCCCTTTTTCTCTCTCTTCTTCCTCTGGTACTCCTATAATGCGAATATTGCTCCGTTTCGATTGGTCACAGAGTTCTCTTAATATTCTTTCATTCTTAGAGATCCTTTTATCTCTCTCTGCCTCAGCTTCTTTGTATTCCTGGTCCCTGTCTTGTAATTCCTTGATCGTGTCTTGAACCTGATTCAATCTGCTGTTGAGCCCTTCGATGGCTTGTTTCATTTCTGCATTGTCTTTCCTCACTTCCCTCACTTTCTCCCTCAGCTCTTGCACATTTTTCTGTAGATCCGTCAGCATGGCTATGACTTCTATTCTGAATTCTTTTTCTGGAAGACTGTGCACGTCCATTTCTTCAGATTCTTTCTCTGGGGTGGTGTTTGTCTGAAGCTTTGTTTGTATCATATTCTTCTGTCTTCTCATGACTATAGAATTGGTTGTTGGTAGCAAGGAGAGATAAGAAAGGAGAGAAAAGAAAAAAAAAGAGATTTCTACTAATAATAAAAAAGTAAAAGGAGAGAGAGAGAGAAAGGAAAAGAAAAGAAAGAAAAAGAAAAGGCAGCAACACATAAAAGAAAACAGCAACAACAACAACAACAAAAAAAAACAAAAAAAAAACACCAAAACGCCCACCAGGGGTGGTTTCTGTGTGAATGCTGTAGGTGGTGTTAATGCTCCACTATTCCAGAGCCACGGCCACGTCGCTCCACACGGCCCTTTAAAGCTGTGGCCGGGTGAGAATGAATGGGAGGCTGTTGAAAGAGAGAGAAAGAAAAAAAGGAAAAGAAAGGGGAGAAAAAAAAAAAAGCCACCGGGAGTGGGTTCCGCACGATTGCTGTAGGTGGCGCTGTTGCTCCACTATTCCAGCGCCACTGTATAGTTCTGGCTGGGTTGGGAACGAATGGTAAGCTGTTGATCTCCGTGGGGGTCTCAATGGCAGGCACTCTTTCCCAGTCGCCAGCCATGGGGTCCAAAGCTCCCCAGGACTCCCAGCGTGCTGGGCTCAGTTTGCGGGGCTATCCGGCCCCTCTACTGAGCTCCTGTCTCTTTAAGACCGCTGAGGTAGAGCGCGTGCTTTTCTTCCCTTTTTTCTCCTTTCTTTCTCCTTCCCGGAGCCTGCGGCGGGCAACTTGCACGTTCCCGGCTGGGACCCGGTGCCCTCTGCCTCTCCTATCTCTGCTACACCGCAGGCCGTGTGTCGGCGCTCCCAGCGCAGACTTCAACTCCCTCCTGGCTCTGAATCCTCTCCTCCCACCGGAGTGCTGGGGGAGAGGGGCGCTCAGTCCGCTCGCGGCTCCGTACCTTACCCACCTTGCCGGGACTCCCGCCGGAGTGCTGGGGTGGAGGGACGCTCCCGGCGCAGACTTCCGCTCCCTCCCGGCTCTGAATCCTCTCCTCCCGCCGGAGCGCTGGGGGAGAGGAGCGCTCGGTCCGCTCACGGCTCCGTACCTTACCCGCCTTGCCGGGACTCCCGCCGGAGTGCTGGGTTTCAGGGGCGCTCTGGTCTCGCTGGATCGTGTTTCCGTCCCGCCTCACCGGGTGCCGAGTCCTCTGTCCAGAGTGTCTGGCCGCCGGAGCTCTGGGGGGGGGCGAGCGCTCAGTCCCACCGGGTCGCCGCCCCGTGTCCCGTCCGCCTCACCGGCTGCCAAGTTCTCACAGGTGTAGCTGTACGCTGTGCACTTTCCTGTGTATTCTGGTCTCTCTTTTAGGGATAGTTATATTTGCTGTATTTTCGTGAATAAATATAATGTTGGGAGGAATTTTTCTGCTGGTCCGTTCACTACGCCATATTCCCGGAAGTCTCAATATTTTTTCATTCCTACAGATTCTTTCTTCTGTCTGTGCCTCAGCTTCATTGTATTTTCTTCTCTAATTTCTATTTCATTTACCTTCTGTTCTACTATATCTAATCTGCTTTTAAACCCCTCCATTGTATATTTCATTTCTGATATGGAGTTGCTTAATGATTGAATCTCTGACTTTAATTCGTTCCTGAGTTCTTGAATATTTTTCTGCACCTCCGTGAGCATGTTTATGATTTTAATTTTAACTTTATTTCAGTAAGATTGGTGAGTTCAGTTTCACTTTGGCCTTTTTCTCGTGTTTGTGAGATTTTGGTGTGAATCTAGTTCCTTCGACATTTCATATTTGTATGTGGCGCCCTATAGTGCCCAGATGCTCTATTCTCTGGGGCTCCTCAGCCCCTGGAGTGATGTCAGGGGTTGCAGGGGTGTGGTACTGATGCCTGGTGGGGGAGAGAATAGTTGTTTCCTTTTTACCGGCTGCAGTGCCTGTCTCCACTGTCAGAACCAGTGGGCCAACTACACAGGTGTAAGCCTCTGTGCTTTGCATCTCTAACTGCCATAGGCAGGGCCTCCCTCTGGCTGGCCTAACACCAGGGCAGGAACTGCCAGTTTGCAAGCCCGGGCTGGCAGGCCAGGAGGAAGGCACAGCAGGCTGCATATCACAGTGAGGTCCTGGGAGCTGAGTAGCCAGCCAGGGGATGGAGCGCCCAAAGCTCCTGAAATTTTCCAACCTGCTGGACACAGCGCACCCAACCAACCTTGTCTACCTATCTCTTCTCCCAAGCAGTAAGCTCTGTGCAAACCCCACCCCTTCAGCAGCCCTCTCACTGCTAGGAAGCCTCTCAGACTACCAGCCTTTCTGTTGTACCAGAGCAGCCAGGTATGGATCCCTGCCCTCCACAAATGGCTGGATTTCTGTCTCTCCAAGTACGCTGCCTGTCTTAGCTTTCCAACCCCACTAATATCCAGAGCACCAAGCAATGTAGGTTTGTGCTCCCAAAGCAGATCTCCAGGGCTGGGTGTTCCACAGTCTTAGGCTTGCACCCCCTACCCACTCTGTTTCTCTTCCTTCCACCAGTGAGCTGGGGTGGGGGAAGGGTTGGGTCCCGCCAGGTCAAAGCTTTGGTATGTTACCCTGTTTTGTGAGGTCTGCTCTGTTCTCCAGGTTTATGTAGTCTGGCACACCCTTCTTTCCTGTTGCTTTTTTAGGATTAGTTGTAATAACTATATTTTTGTGTTATATGTGGTTTTTGTAGTTCTCTGTCTCACCTCTCATGCTGCCATCTTGAATCTCCTAATCCTCCTTTATTTTTTATTAGGTAATTTGTGATTACTTATGATGAATTGTGACAGGGCTTGATATTTGGATTACATTTTCAAAAGCAGGCCATGGGATATTTTCAGAAAATACACTGAATTCATTAGTAGCTGATTTAGTAATCTTGCTACAATAGCCTTAAAGCAGTAGTCTTGACTCATTTATTTTTATTATATTAGCAGTAATCAAAATGAGAAGATCATGACTAAAGAACCAACTCGATTGCAGGGGAAAGATGAGGTTAAAGCCACTGAAAACATAGGCAATATTTTACAAAGGTAGAGAATATAGGTAACTCAAAAACAAACTGACTTGCATATATTTAATAATGTATTAAATATTTTAAATACAGCCATGGTTTATAAAGCATTAAGACATTTTTGACAAGGCAAAAAAAATTTCTGAAATATCCTAAATTAAGTGACATAAAGGGCAGAGAATGAGAGACAGCAACAAGGCCATAATCAATCAATAGCCATGGGACAGAGCTAAGGAGAAACTCATTTCAACAATCACCTAGAAAGTGCCAGGACTACCGCATCCCCCTCGCATGTGACCAGTGTCTGACTACCATCAACAACAAATCCACAAGTCTCTATGGACTTACCACCTACCCCAGGACTTTCCCTGCTTCACAGTAGCCTGCCTGCCTTATTTGTAGCCAGTGTGAATTTAAAGACCTTTATTTTTTGAGGATCCCTCATAAAAGTGCCCTGTTTCTTGAGTCTGGCAGACAAGTTGTTTCTGTTAACTGGCCTTGCTGCTGGTGAAGAAGAAACTTCCTGCCCAGGACCCAGTCCTTTATTTGGGTTAAGAAACCGTTTTGTTTCAGAGATTCCCCAGGCTCTAGAGTTTTTGATTTGCTAGTCTTTAAATTAGAGCTCCTATATATCCTTATCTGCAACTGATTATTTTTCTTACCTGAGTTGTTTTTCTTTATATTTCTCTAGTAATTCCTTTGAAACTGAGTTATTTTCCACATCGTAGAAATATTTTCAAGTAGAAAAACATGCTCTGCCCCAATTGTTTTAATGTGTATATGCAGAAAATCTTTTTATATTTAGTTATTTTAGGTAAGGAACAGATTACTGAATCTTTTTCAGTTAAATGTATGATATGCAGTTGTTATTTCTTAATAATGGAGCTGAATTATGAGCACACATTATTTCTATTTCTAAATATAAAATTCAAATTAAATACTATCTCAAACACCACAATTTATTGTTAAAAAATACAAATTTTAAAAGGTCTTTTGAAATACTAGGGATCAGTTGATGTTTTGTTTCTATTTGGATTAGCATAGACACCAGGAATGAAATAATGCAATCTCTAGCACTCATTTGAATGCAAAAATATGATTTGTATGCAAACACTACCTTTCTTTATAAGAGTGATTTCTTAAGGAGTTCAAAGCAATTTCCAGTTAACGTTTAGTTACAAAAAAGTGAAAGTCTTACTGCATGCTAAGAAAATAGTTACTAATTTGAAGCAGAAGTGCTATGGTGATGAAAAATTTTTAAGATATAAAGTTAATTTTAATATATTTTTCTAAAAAGGAAAAGCATTAAAAGAGATTCAATTTTGATTTATTTAGCAATAAGTATTTTTTGTGTGAAACAATTCCCTTTTTGCCTAATGATGTAAACATTTGATAACTAAAATAGGGTATATGCCAAAGAGTTCATATATAGCATTATTAGCTGAGATTTTACACTGTCTCAAAGAATTTTATAACTATATTATGAGAAGGAAATATTTAAGGTTCAGAATGAATTTTTGCTGCCCTTGAAAAATTTTAGATTTAATTTAAAAGTAGTAGATTTAATTAATTGTTACTGTTTTATGCTTACACATTGTCTTAAATATATTCTTCAGTGACACATGACCATCTTAATTATTGGATTAATTGCTACTAGACTCTAAGATTTACAATAAGAATTATTACTTTTCTATTTTTATTCTATAATAGCCCAATGAGTTTGGTATATATTTAGTCTCATTTTACCTATAAAGAAATTTAGGCAAAAAAAATTTAGTTATTTGCCAAAGGTAATTTATATTGGTAAATGACAGAGCCAAGACTCAAACTAAAGTAGTTTAAATTCTTAAACACAATCCATACTCCCTCTAGAGAGGTCAGAGAATACATGTATTTTGTCTTTTGTCTTGGAGTGTCTAATGTAATATCTGTTAAGTATTGGGTCACTATTTAAAATGATCTAAAATATAGTTCAGATAAAAATAGTCATCAGCTACTTTATTGTGCTATCAGGATAAAGGACAATGTCCTATTGTTAATACCAGTTTTGGTATTATGTTTGTCCTTTTAGTAAAAACTCTTTATAATTTATAATTATATAATTTATAATTAAGTTTCAGAAACTTAATTTCTTAAATAGCTTTTAAGCATATACAGTGGCTTGAGTTTTGTTTACTTTTTTTTTTCCATACTTGTACCAGGAGGGAAACAAAAGACATACAAATAAATTCCAGGCTCTGTCTCAAAATTAACAGCTGTGTGAGTCCAGGTACTGAGTTGAAGATGTGTGATAGGAAGGTACATATCACAGGGCCTCTGAGTCTTTGAAAGGAAATTGAGTTTTTGAAAAAAATAAACAACAATGCCAAGAAAATTCAGACAAAACTAGAGTCCATCAAACTGGGTTGTTTTCTTTAATTTTCTGTGACACTGTGGGGCAAACTACTGAATTTCCAGTCTCCTACCTGGCCTAAGTTCATTTAAATATCAAGAGGCATTTACCACTGCAGCCTCCCAAAGCCTCCAGGACAAGTGGTGGAAAGATAACAGCTATTCTCTCCTTCCTTCTGTTCCTGGCACATAATTGGTCTGGAGTCAGACAGTCACCAAGGACCCACCAATGGAGTTCTTCCCAGAAGGGGCAGGTAGGAAGTAGAGAGCATGTTGTGAGGGCAGAGTGTGAGCGGTGGCCAGCGGAGATGGATGGAGACAGGCCTCGCCCGTGAATTCAAGCAAGCTGTGAGCAATATAAAAAAGATTTCTCCCAACCTACCCTTTCCCTGAACTTACTTTGGTTTCACTGGTTTCACAGGGGATTTGCCCCAGGCCAGGAACGCTCTACTCCCCAGAGCTACATCTGCCCTGACTTGGCAGGACTAGTGAATCAAAACCTGTCTTCATGGGTGTGATGTTTGGGTAGGCTGCCCCTATAGATGGTGGTGAAATACCTTTGGACACTCCTGTGGGTGATGGGGAGATACCTGGGAATTCCCTTGTGGATGGTGGGTCTTCACCCAGGGGTCCCCCTGAAGGTGATAGGGATTCACCCAGGAATTGCCCAGTGTGGATTTGGTCTGAAGTAAAGTGCCTCCTAGAGTAGTGGGTCCCTCCCCAGGAAGGATGGGGACACTGGAGGCAGTGGAGTTGACCCTCCATGAAATAGGGGACTGCTTATGGGGACTGAGTGACCACAGGGTGGTAGGAATTGAGGGGTAGCTGCTTCTCACAGCATTTGAAAGGGTTACCAAGGAGAGAGATGCACTTCAGCATCAATTGGAAGAACAGGGAGATGAATTGTGGGATGCTCTGGAGCAGGAACAAAACCTACTGAGAACTGAGATCATGATGCTGACAGATATACTAGTGACAAGGGAGAAGGCAGCAGAAAAATGTGAGCTACAAGAGGCCATGGGGGAGGTGAAGGAAGGGGTAGGGCCCATAGATAGAAGAAGATATGTCAGGGGAGGAGGAACTAGGGGAGGATGAGATGGTGGGGCCGAGGGCAGAACTGTTGCCGAGGCACCAGCCTCAGACACCAGCCCCTCTGGTATTGAGAATCGGCCAGGCTGTGGTTAAGAAAATAAAGATGCAACGACTGCAGGCTCCTCAGGGAGGAGAGAAGGCCCCTCCCCAGGTTGTGGAGAACTCCATGCTTCGCTCCTATACCCAGACTGAACTAGTGGATTTGAGCAACTGGTTTCAGTAGAAGCCCTCAGAGCCTCTGCCTTCATGGCTTTTGCATCTTTGGGATTTAGGAGTAGAGGGTACTATTCTGTCTGGGTCAGAATTGGGTAAACTGGCTTCCCTGATGACTCACTCCTCTCTCCAGCAGAGGTAGCCGAATGCCCATCAGACCCCAGGGAACATGTGCTTTTGGATTGGTTGACAGTAGCCCTCAGGACAATTTGGCCTAACCAGTGTGATTCACCATACTTCTCCACTAGCTGGCAAACAGACGCAGAGCTCCAGCAGATTTAATGGGAGTTGGGCCTGAAAAATACAACCTATGATATGGACCCTCAAGACCCTGATGAGTAGTTGTTCATCATGGGGATAAGAAACCTGGTGCTCCATACAGCTCGCCTATTCCTCTTTGGGTCCCTAGTGAATATTCTTGTCCCCAGTGTGGGGCATCCCATAAGTGAGGTTGCTCATACTATAGCTACCTGGGGGAAGTTGAAATAATAAGAGCATGGAAGGAAATATGGTCTACAACTGAAAGAAGAGCTTGAAAGGGCTCTGTGAAGGTTTTGAGGACCCAGATTTGGGTTGATATGATAAAGGCAGAGTCAGGGAACAAACCCGCTGATGGACAGAAAAACAGAACCATCAGTTAAAGCCAGAGCAGTATCCCAGCCACTGAGGTCCAAGACACGGAAGCCAGAGGCAAAGCCCCATGTCGCACCCAGGCATCCGCAGGACTTCCTGAGGAAGAGTGCTCAGACTGCACCTGTGTCCCATCCCTACAGGAGCATCACTGGTGTTGCAGCATGACTGGTGTTGCAGTTTGAATCAAGGCCCCCACCTTGGGCGACGTGGTGGGGACCGGAGGCCACATGTGAAATTAGTAATTCATTGGTCCCCAGTGAATGTACAACATGTCCTGGCACTGGTGGATCCAGGAGCTGAGTGTTCTCTGATTATGACAACCTTGAGTGATTTCCTGGGACTCCTGCTATGATAGATGGCTATGGGGGTAAGACAATTAGAGTGAAGAAAGCCCAAACCCCATTGGAATATTTCTCCCACCCCTGAATTTATTTTGGGGGTAGATATCCTGCAGGGAATGTAGTTACAGACCCTGTGGTTATTTCAGGTACGTTCAGACTGAGGATACATGTGATAAAGGCAGTTCTGAGGGAATCCTAAACACAGGCCTATAGCTCTGCCTGTACTTTGGTGGGTGACAAACACTAAGCAGTATAAATTGCCTGGGGGTGGGTGGGACAAAGAAATTGGAGAAACTCTACAGGAGCTGGAGAAGGTGGGCATCATAAAGCCCACTCGTAGTCCTTTTAATTCCCCAGTGTGGCCAGTGAAAAAGCCAGATGACTCCTGGCATATGACCACATATTAGAGAAAACTGAATAAAGTTGCACCCCCTCTGCATAGTGCTGTCTCCTCTATAGCAGCCCTTGTGCACACCCTCAGTCATGAACTAGGGACATATCATTATGTGTGGACCTTGCTAATGCTTTCTTCTCTATTTTATCACAGAAATGTCAGGAACAGTTTGCTTTCACATAGGAAGGTGGGGAGGGGACATTCACTGTCCTTCCACAGGGACACCTCCACAGTACCACCATTTGTCACAGACTTGTAGTCCAGGACTTGGCCGCATGGGAGAAACTGCCAATGGTGCAGCTGTATCATTATATGGATTACATTATGCTCATGTGTGATTCTCTTGCAGATCTGGAAGGTGCAGTCTAGACTGCTACAATATCTACTGGAGAAAGGATGGGATGTGAACAGCACCAAGGTTCAGGGACCTGATTTTTCAGTAAAGTTCTTGGGTGTAGTCTGGTCAGGTAAGACTGAAGTTATCCCAGAAGCAGTAATAGATAAGGCCCAAGCTTTCCCTAACCCTATAACTGTGGCAGTATTACAAGATTTTGGGGGTCTTCTGGGCTACTGGAGAGTGTTTATTCTGCACTTGGCACAAATTCTGAAGCTCTTATACTGGTTAGTACAAAAGGGCATCAGGTGGGACTAGGATGAAACATGCGCAGCTGCCTTTAGTGCTGCTAAATGAGCAGTCAAGGCCATACAGGCCTAGAGCGTAATGGACTCATCAAGGCCCTGTGAGCTAGATGTTCATTTAATCAAAGATGGTTATGGATGGGGCCTCTGGTAGTGGCGTGAGTGGACCCGCCAATCTATTGGATTCTGGTTGCAACTCTGGAAAGGACCAAATGTCTGGTACACCATGATAGAGAAGCAACTGGCTGCTGTTTACTATACCTTGCTGGCTACAGAGCCCAGAACACCTCCTCCTAAGGTAATAACCAGATATCCCATCATGGAGTGGGTGCAAGACTGGACCCAAAGGCCAAGGAGTGGTGTGGCATAGATACCAACACTGGCCAAATGGGTCACATATTTACAGCAGCATAGAACCGTAAGTGGAGAACTCCAATGCTTATAGGGGCCAGTGATATACACCAGTGGAAAGCAGTAAGAACTTGCTTTGGGTCATTAGTAACCAAGAGCCCTTATCAGCAGGGAATAGCCTCTATACCTGAAGATGTTGTTATATAGATGGCTGCAGTCATGGGCAGCCCCCGAAGTGGAGGGCTAAGGCTTTCCATCCTAAGACCGAGACAATATGGAAGGAGGATGGGGAGGGTAAGAACCATCAATTGGGTGAGTTGAGGGCAGTATGGCTCATGATCACCCAGGAGCCCTCCCTTATAGTTGTCTGCACAGACAGTGGGGCCATCTATTGGGGCTTGACCCTGTGGCTATCAACATGGTACCATGCCAACTGGATGGTTGGTCACTAGCTCCTTTGGGGCAAGAGTTGTGGTAAGACCTATGAGCCTCTGGTCAGACTAAGACAGTTACTATATATCATGTGACTGGCCATTTGCCTTTGGCATCCCCAGGGAATGATGAGGCATACACATTGGCCCGGTTACACTGGCTAGACGGAAAGCCTACCTCTCTGATGTAGCCCAATGGTTACACCAGCATTTGTTGCACGTGGGGCAAAAGACAATGTGGGTTGTGGCCCCTTAGTGGGGCTTGACACTGACCTTTGAAGAAGTGAGCAGATCCTGGAAAGAGTTCCTTCTGTGCTTTAAGAGGCACTTACGCTGAGTCCCACAGCAACATGGGACAATAGTTAAGGGGCTGGTACCCCTTGTCAGGTGGCAGATAGACTATATTGGGCCTCTTCCCAAATCAGAAGGGTATCGGTATGCCACGACTTGTGTGGACACAGCTACTGGACTTTTGTTTGATTTTCCTATACATTGTGCAGATCAGCAAACAACAAAAAAAGGTCTAGAGTGTCTCTTTGTAGCCTATGGCCGGCTGCAGGTGATTGAGAGCAATCAAGGCACTCGCTTTACTGGACATGCATTTCAAGAATGGGTGCAGCAACAAGGGATAAGATGGAAGTTTCATGTACCATATAAGCCTACTGAGACAGGCATGATAGAGGGGTAAAATGGGTTGTTGAAATATGTCCTGAAGTCAGAATCTAATAGTCTATGGGGCTGGTCAGTAAGCTTACAGACAGTGCTGCACCATTTGAATGAGAAGCCCCACAGGGGTCAAAGAGCCCTGTGGACATGCTAACACACATTGCTGCCTCTCCTATACAACTGCATGTACAAACCAAAGGAATTACTGAATCCAGTATATGGCCAGCAGAGCAACACCAACTGTGCTTAAACCCTGGAGATACTGTTGAGTGGATGTGGCCCTGGATATTTTGACACATGGACCAGCGATGGCTGGCCCTTCTGGCACCTTGGGGAAAAGGCCTGGAAGCTGGCCTCCTGTTGTGTTTCTGGAATAACAGCAGAGTGGCCCCCAAAGATCATGGTAGTGTACTCAAAATGGCTGGGAGGTAAGAGCATCTTATGAGGAAGTTCTGTTTTATCTTTATAACCAGTGCATGTACCTCCCCCAGCCCTACATATTGACCCATCTGTAACTCTCACAGGGAGGGGGGTGAAGGTCTGGTATACTAGATCAGGATGAGATACCACTATCTTGGATGCATCCTATATGATAGGCAGGATATACCTATACTGGTATCATTAAAACATGTATCTTATCATCCTTAAGGTTATCCTCCTCTACAGTCCTAGCAGACTGGGCATGCCTCCTAGCCACAGCTGTTGGTTGCTCAGCATTCACGGAGCTCCCTCCAGGTTCAGCTACTGGCCTCTGTGGAATGGGCGATTTATGGACTTAATCTGAGTAGGACTTTGAACCCAGCTGGATCCTCAGGCTTGAGGATTGTCATGATTTAATTGCTACCTGTATTTCTGTTGTTACTGTGTGTTATTAGTCTGGTTATATTGCTCTAGCTTCTCACAGAGAGGCCATTGTAGAATTGGGGGAGCACATAGATTGTGAGGCAAGAATTCTGGATGGATAGATTGTGGGGTAAATTTCAGAATTTCCAGAATCTCCTTCCAAGCTTTAGTCCGTTTACTTATCAATAGGTGTTTACCACTGCAGCCTCCTGAAGCCTCTGGGACAAGGGTTGGAGAGATAATGGCTATTCTCTCCTCCCCTCTGTTCCTGGTACATAAGTGTCTGGCATCTGCCAATTACCAAGGTCCTGCCAATGGAGTTTCTCCTAGAAGGGACAGGCGGGAAGTAGACGGCATGCTGTGAGGGCAGGGTCTAGCTTGCAAATTCAAGCAAGCTGTGAGCAAATAAAAACAAAGCTTTCTCCCAACCTACCCTTTCCCTTGACTTATTTCAGTTTCACCAGTTTCACAGGGGAGTCATCCTGGGCTGGGAACACTTTTCCCCCCAAACTGTAGACACATAGCTATTTGCTTGTGAGCCTTTGGTATTTGCAGCTACAAAGATCATAGTTACAATGGCTTAATCAAGAGTACTGGTTAACTTCAAGAGGTGTACATTCTCCTTAACCCACTGTAATCTAGAAGTGAGATTCTATGCAAAGAAGTTAAAAACCCTGGAACAGTATTCTTTGAGTTCATAGGTTGCACCCCCATTGGTATTTATCAATGTTTTTCTCTAAACCAGATTTTCTTGGATAATAGCAACTAAAGGAAAAATATACAAACACATATTTCTTTAATGAGCAGAATATTAAGGAAGTTGATCTGTAAAACTAAATTATAGTCTTGGCTTAGAATTATAAGGTAACTGGCAGCTTTCAGGTCCTCTTTGGCTATTGGCTGTCAAGATTAATTATCTGTCATATTGATCTCTCCACAGGGCTGCACATAACATGGCAGTTTGCTTCCCCAAGACTGAGGAGTTCAAGAGACAGAGGAAGAAATCCCTCAAGGCAGAATCCACAGTCTTTTGTATAACCTAATTTGAGAATTAACATTCCATAATATCTACCATGCTCTACTCATCAGAAATAAGTTACTAAACCTAGATTCAGCCCACACTTGAGAGGAGGAGCTAATGCAAGGGCATAAACACCAGAAAATGGAGATCATGAAGAGATTCTTATAGTCTGCATACCATACTCATATAAAATAACAAAAAAATGAACTATTTAAACTATATCTTTGTTATATGGGCTTTTATGTTTTAAAGACTAAAGGAGATGAGAAACAAATATGGATTTCTAAAAACCCTGCTTTTGGCATCTAGAGATATTTTCACCTTTTTGTCCTGCTCATTGTAGGCTTTCTTGAAAAAATTTGCACATGTGAAGAGCTCAACATACTGCAATCAGAGCATTTTATCACGGCTTTCAGAAAGAAATTACCTCTAAATTATGTAAATTGCCTTAATCAACTGGATAAATAGGAGCGTGAACAAAACACAAAGTTGTTAGAAATTCATTGATATGCATGTTATCATATTCATCCTCCTTATAGTTAGTGACTGGCCTATGAGAATCCCAAGAAAATATAGGTTTCCTGTTTCAGTTTCTGTTCTCTCGTATTTATCTAGGCTTTGTTATTTTATTATTGATACTGCAGTCATTTTGACAACAAAGTACATACATCATAAAAAAAATAAGTGGGTGTAATTGATAGAATCCGGACCTGAGTATCACCTTTCAAATAAGCCCACCCACAGTCTCAGATAGACCTAGGTTTCATCTTACCTAGGCTACAAGCATTTTCCAAAGGATATGTCAGCATGTCACAAGCCCACCTTTCCCCTGACCCCTCCCCTCAAAGAGCCCACCAAAAACCCTGGTCATAAAAAGCCTCTTGACCTGTTAGAGGCTCTCTTTCATTTGTTCTGCTGGCCAGGACAGAGGGGTCCCTCTCAGGTTAGCAATAAACCTGCTTGGACTGTTGAGATTGCATCCCCTCTTTTTTCTTTCATCTATCCCCTTTTTTTCTTTCAGTAATATTGTTTGTTGACTGATTATGTAAAAAAAGAACAGTTTGATAATTTTTATAGTTTTTCAATTTTACTGACAAATAAATTGACGTTGTTTGTTTTTTATGTTAAAAGCAGAAACACACACATTTTTAAAAAGAAAAATAAAAGAAATACACTCTAAAACAGCAATCTAAATACTAGTAAACATATTCTTTTGAAATTATCTTTTCTAGTATTACTCAGATCATACCAGCATGACCCAGCTAACTACTAGGACTGAGAGAAAAGCACTTTCACAAGCCTTGTAGGAAGCTGCTACACAGAGAATCAACTGAAATACTTAAACATATTAAACTTTCCTATTAGACCAATCTTTTCTGTCAATTTAGATACCTATCTCTGTGCTATATCATTCTTTAGAGTAACAAGAATTGTAGAAATTTTAAAGCAGGTTATTTAGAAGAAAATCATGAAAAATATACTGACTAAAGATACCAATAGGGAACAAGAATAATACTTGTTAGTCTTAGGGTGGTACAAAAATAATCATTGGAATTGCGAAGGATTTTATGGTCAGCTTTATTCATTATTATCTTCAATTCAATAAGATGTTCTTGAGACCAAGAGCGCAAAAATGTTCTTTATGGAACATCCTCCCTCCTATCCTCCAGATAGTGTTTTATCCAAAAAATTCCATGGAAAAGATGGTTGATTCTAACATTTTTAAAAAGTCATTCCATTTTATTAGTAGTTGTTGGACAAAGAGCTGCTTTTTCACATTTGGTTCGACCCACTCAAACAGAGACCCACTGAATGTAGGCACAAGGTAAATACATGACTTTTCAATCAAGTTGAAATAAAGAAAACAAAGGTGAGAACTATGTCACAAAAAATAAATTATATACAAATGATGATCATATTTGGATGATGTTCCTGGCTTTATCAATTATTTTTATTATTTTTGGGTAAATCTATTTTTTTTTTACTGAAGTATAGTTGATATACAATCATATATTAATTTTAAGTATACAACACAGTGTTTTACCAGTTACCCACATTATTAAGTTCTGACCTTAATTAGTGCCATTACTATCTGTCAACACAGGAGAATGTTACAGAATCACTGGCTATATTCTCCATGCTGTACTATAATCCCCATGGGTAACTTGTATTACAATTTTTAATTTTTGTGCCCCTTTATCCCACTCTGTCTCCCCACCCACCCTCTCCAACCACCACCAACACCACCACTTCTCAGTGTTTGTGAGTCTACTTCTATTTTGTTCTTTTTTTTTTTTGCTGTCAGATTTCACAAATAAATTAAATTATATGGTATTTGTCTTTCTTAGCCTGGCTCATTTTGCTTTGCATAATACTCTCTGTTCCATCCATGTTGTCACAAATGCAGGATTTCATTCTTTGTTTTGGCTGAATATTCCATTCTGTATAATTATCCATTTGGCTGAATAATATACCGTATCTTCTTTACTCATTCATTTATGTATGGACACTTGTTGCTTCCATATCTTGGCTATTGTAAATAATGCAGCAATAAACATAGGAGTGCATATATTTTTGAATCAGGCATTTTGTTTTCCTCAGGTAAATTCCTAGAAGTGGAATTACTCAGTCATATGGTATTTCTATTTTTAGTTTTTTGAGGAACCTCCATATTGCTTTCAACAGTTGTGGTTTTTTTTTAATTTATGTAATGTATTTCCAGTTTCATACCATTGTGGTCAAATAGTTGCTTGATAGAATTTCAATCTTTTTGCATTCACTGAGGCTCTTTTTGTGGGCTAGTATGTGATTTGTTCTGGAAAACATTATATGTAGACTTGAGAAAAATGTGTATCCTGCTGCTTTGGGTAGAATGTTCTGTGTACACCTGTTAAGCCCATCTGATCTATTGTGTTGATCAGTTCCTACGTTACCTTATTTATTTTCTGTCTGGTTGATGTGTCCATTGATGTACATGCTGTGTTAAAGTCTCCTAATATGATTGAGTTGCAGCCTATATTCTCACTTTAGTTCTGTTAGTATTTGTTTTACATATTTAGGTGCTCCTATTTTGGGTACATAGATATTTATAATTGTTATATTCTCTTGTTGGAGTGATGCCTTTATCATTATGTAAAGTCCTTCTTTCTCTCTTGTTACTTTCTTCATTTTGAAATCGCTTTGTCTGATAAAAGTACTGTTACTCCTGTTTATTACTCCCTATTATTTGCATGAAATATCTTATTCCATCCCTTCACTTTCAGTCTGTGTACACGTTTAGGTCTGAAATGAATCTTTTGTAGGCAGCCCATAGATGGATCTTGTTTTTTTATTATCCATTCTGCCACCCTGTCTTTTAATTGGTTCATTTAGTCCATTTACATTTCAGGTAATTATTGATAGGAATATATATATTGCCATTTTATTAGTTGTATTCTGGTTGTTTTTGTAGTTCCTCTCTGTTCCCCTCTTCCTCTTATTCTCTTCTTTTGTTATTTGATTGTTTCCGTTAGTGTTGAGATTTTTTTAAATTTTTTCTGTGCCTATTAAACACATTATTTAGGCTTGTGGTTAACCTAAGTTTCATAGATAGTTTCCTAAATACGTAACAGTCTGTATTTGGTTGCTCTGTTTTGAACAGTCCAAAACACTTTTTATTCTTCATCCTCCTCTCCATACTTTATGTATTAGATGTCACCATCTGCCTTTTTTGTGTATCCCTTGACTGATTTGTGTATAGTTGATTTTACTACTTTTTTTTTATCTTCATATTGCTTAGTAAGTAATTGGTCTACTGTCTTTACTGTGGGTTTATTTTCACTGATGAAAAATATTTAGGCTTAAGAATATTTCCATCTACAGCAGTCTTTTAAAATATCCTGTAAGGCCAGTTTAGTGGTGGTGAATTCTTTTAACCTTTGTCCGTCTTGGAAAGTTTTAGTCTCTCCTTCAATTATGATCGATAACCTTGCAGTATAGAGGATTTTTGGATGAAGATTCTTCTGTTTTGATACATTCAAAATTTCATTACACTCCCTTCTGGCCTGTAATGTTTCTGTTGATAAATCTACTGATAGCCTGATGGGGTTTCCCTGTTTTAAGTAAATTTTTGCCTCTCTGGCAGCTTTCAATACCCTTTCTTTATCCTTAATCTTTGTCACTCTTATTAGTATATATCTTGGTGTTGTCTTCCTGGGGTTCCTTATGTTAGGGGCTCTCTATACTTCTAGGACCTGTGTGTCTATTTCCTTCCCCAGACTGGGGAAGTTTTCAGCAAGTATTTCTTCAAAGAGACTTTCTACTCCTTTGTCTCTCTTTTCTCCTTCTGGTACCCCTATTATGCCAATGTTGTTTTATGTGGAGTTGTCACACAGCCCTCTTAGCATCCTCTTTGTTCTAGAGATTCTTCTTTCTGTTTCTCATCTTTGGTGTTTTATTGTTCTCTAATTTCCATCTAATTGATTGTTTCCTCTACCTGCAGCAATCTATTATTAATTCTCTCCGTTATATTTTTCATTTCAGTTACTATATTTTTCAGCTCTGAGTGGCTCTTTTTCAATTCTTCTCTTTGTTGAAGTCTTCTGAGATTGTCAATACTTTTCCACTTATCAGTGCCCATGTTTATGACTGTTATTTTGAAATCTTTATCAAGAAGATTGGTGAATTCCCATTTCATTTAGCTCTCTTTCTGGTATCTTATCCTATACTTTTGTTTAGAATATATTTGCATGCCCTCTCATTTTGTCTGGGTTTCTGTGTTTCTTTCTTTGTATTAGATAGATCTGCTATGCCTCCTGTTCTAAAGAGTAATAGCTTTATGAAGAAGGTGCCCTGTGGTGCCCAGAAGCTTAAGACTGCTCACCTGTGCTTGGTTTTCCTTTGTGGTAAAGCCACAGTTGCTGTTGGTGGGCTGTGGGTGGTCACTTTTCTGCCTGTCTGCTGGCAGTGGTTAATCTTTGTCAGCAGAGGCCCTTTGTTGGCCATACAGTAAGGCTTCTGCTGGGATTGTTGTGGGCGGGGCTGCCCTCTGCATTTCCTGCAGCAATGGCTACACTTCTGGGCAAAGGAAGGGCCCACAGGTGTGCAGGGGAACATGTAGTAGGGCTGGGCCAACAGCAAGGAAGGAGGAGCATTTGGAGCTGGCTCCTGCAGGCACCCACCCAGGTGGGCTGAGAAAGGGCCACAAAAGCTGGGAAAGTCTCTTTTTATCTTTCAGCCAGCAAAGTCTCTCTCCACCTGCCAGGCAACAGTGACCACTGCTGGGCTGAGCAGGCCAGGTGGGCAGGCTGGTGTGCAGAGAAGCACCTCAGGACTGAGCTACCAGTATGGGGGATGAGCTGTTTTGGGCTAACTCCCCCACCTTAACCTGCCCTTTTCCCTCTGGAGAGAGCTCTGCCAACCCCTACCCCTCTGGCACCCTTCCTGTGGCTGTTAAATCTTTCAAAATGCCACTTCTGTATTGAGTCTCAGCAGGATGAATGTAGTGAGCCTGTTCTCCACGAGTGACAGGAACTCAGCATCTCAGAGTGCTCCAAATCTCCCCGGTGTCCAGCCCCATTAATCACCAAAGCCCAGAGCAATGTGGACTCGGGTTTCTAGAGCAGATCTCCAGGGCCAGATGTGCAGAGTTCCTGAGTGCTTATCCCCGCTCCACTTTGTTATTGTACCTTCTGCTTATGGGCTGGGGTAGGGGAAGGGCCTGAGTTCTTATTGACTGTGGCTCTACCACTTTACCCCTCACTATGGGGTCTTCTCATCTTCCCCAGGTGTAGATGGTCTGTTCTACAGTCTTCAGGTCATCTTCAGGATTAGTTGTTTTTACTGCAGTGCTTCTTTGGTGTGTATGTGGGAGGAGGTTTCCACCTTGTTTCCTACTCCACCATTTTTTTCACCACAAGTCCTCTCTAATATTTATTTTTAAAATGCCCCCTTCTCCTGAATCTATGTTTCTATGAGAATTTTGATTTTTTTAAAATTTCACATGCTGCCTTTTCCAATTTTTAACTTAAAGTTAATGTTCTTGTATGGAAAGCACTTTATTTTATATTTAAAAATTATATAAAAATTTGTTTTATACAAAAAACCCCAAAGATTTCACAAATATATATGTTCTTCCAAAACTAAAAATTTCTAAATATTTAGTCATGTTTGATAAGAGTACTTCACAATGTGTTCTGTTTTCCTATAGTTCCTAGCTAATTACCCCACAGCACATCATTAGGATCAACATGTTTTGAATACCCATAGGAAAACATAATATTCAATAAGGACTTTGAAGTTTACAAAGTCTGCATACATTTGTGAAAGAGAATTCCAACTGCATTTAGAATTCTAATAGATGTTGTCTGATATAGTGTTAGCATGCCAACAATATTCCTGTATGTTGCAGTAATGAGGGAACAGGATGAATATAGGGTCAGGAAGTAGAGCTTTGAACAGGAGAAGAATGGGAGTAGAGCGAATTTATTAATTGCTCTCAGGTTTCTAGGTGACTGGCTTAAAAATCATGTTACTTCTACTAGAGTCATGCAGTTCATACATAACAAAATCATTTCTCCATTTGGCAAAAGCTTTCAAATACAGGTCTTCATGAAGTAACCATCATATGCTACTTTTGCAATTTATGTATTGCACAGCCTGACAGTATATTCAAAGATAGAGCCCTTGTTCAGCAAATTTTGCCCAGACCTCAGCACTATATAAATTACCTGGGTATTTGAGAATTACTAGTATTGGTTCTAGTTCTCAGGAGTGTATTCTTAATATAGTTTTTGATAAAGTATTTGACCTGGGTATAGTTTTTATTTTCCTATTTTGAGGTTTAAATTGAGTATTTAAACTTGTTAATATATGCAAAACCAAATGTTTTTACATTTCTCACATTTACACCTGCCTTAAGTTTGCACAGCTTTGTTGTTTTGAAGTATTCTTGATATGAATTCTAAGTAATGACTCCAACAGATAGATTGTTTAATCTGGCATGTTTTCATCTCTAATTGGAGTTAATTTCTTATACGGTTGCTGTAAGTGTTAGGTAAGGTAATGTACATAAAATGTTTAGCACAATGACTGGCATACAGTAAATGCTCATTACATGCTTGGTTTTATCATAAATGATAACCAAAAAAGAACATTTAAAACCTCTCTAGACATACATTAACATAAATGTTAATGTATGTGTGCATGAAAAGCCCACATACTTTCACTCTAAAAAATTCTCAACTGCGTGCTTAAGAAAGCAGTTGACAGTTTTTACAATAGAAAGTTTGCAATCCTTAGAATACATCTGGGCAATGCAGTGCCTGATTGTCTGTGCCCTCTGCAAGTGAAGGCAGGGTGAAGAGCATTTCTCACTTCTCCAAACCTCGGGAAACCCTGACTGGACTGTCCGAATGGTCTTTAATAAACAGCAAAGTGGCAGGATGGTGTACATGTAGCCTAATAGCGCACTTCATCTTACAGTTCTCAAAGTGTTTAACAATAAATCCTTTCCTATCCATGCAACAACGAACCTATGAGCTCCCTGTAGTTCAGCAAAGAAAAGCTAAATAACAGACTTTATTTTTATAAAATACAGATTCTATGTGGTAGGATTTGCAGCCTGAAGAAACTCGTCTTTGATGAGCCTCGTCAGACCTGCTTGGAATTCTTTCCTGAGACTTTCTCACACATTTATCTGAATAATTTCCCTCCTACTGATGCCACTGACTTTAGGACAAAACCCCTTCACATACTGATAAAACCTTACTCTGCACAATATAAATAGCTTATATTTATTATTAATACTTAGTTATATGCTCTTTAGAAGTTTCATTCCTAGAGCTAAGGTTAATAGGAATTCAACCTGAGTGAGAAACAATAAAACGGTTTTGAAGCCCATGGGCAGTATAGGTATTTGGGGTACATAAGTAGCAAACTTTTCAAAAATTAAAAAAAAACATGATTTCTAAAGATTGAGAGAGGAAAATCATTACTTTCTCTTTAAAAACAATAAAATCTGAAACAATAAAATCTGAGGGGGCTACCCTCTGAAAGGAAGTTCCATCTGTTTCTTTTTCCCTGCTTCCTAGCTGTTGTTCCTGTCTATGTTTATAAAAACACCAAAAACAAAGGTGAGTAGATTCACTTTTAAAACAACCTATTTGTATCGATTATATTAAGCTAATATCTTCTCTTTAATTATGTACTTCATGTATAAAAAAGTGTTCTCAAAGGAACACTTAAGACCCAGAAATTATTTCTTTGCTGAGGAAGTCAGACACACCTATCACAGACAGAGATCACCGCGTAGTCATCTAGCAGCCAGACCGTCCGTCACTCAGCATTTAGTGCTGGGGCTTCTAACTTTCACTTTCATCACGTTTCTTATATATGCCCTTACCTCTTTCCTAGGCTATGTATTTGTTTTTAGGCCATCATCCTCAAGTCTTTTGAGTTATTAGCTTTTTATTTCTATAATTCTCCAATAATTACCTACACTTATTGTCATCATTTTGCTACTTCATGTTCACTATTTGAAGCAACACAATGTTAGTTCAGTTTCACTATTAGAATCTAAGTCCCATATTCATTGAAAGATTTTTCAGGATTTTCACATTTGACACTGAGCCATTCCACTCTTGGAAATGATTTTTGCTATGCTTCTCATTTTTTTTTATCTCTGACTAATTTCATCGCTTATTTATATTCTGAATTTTGTGCCTTAACGGTGCCTCAAAGTTCTGAATTTGTTGCTTGTCTAAATACATACATATACATATACATACTTTTCTAGAAGCTAAAGCTTGAAAACAGAGGGAAAAATCCAGAGAGGCTCTCTGGCATAAATTTCAAGGCAAACAGGGTAGGTCTTTTAAGCCAAAGACCTGGACTACCGTGGATGTTGTTATTAGCTGGTGCTACCTGGGTCTGCCAGTTAGATAGCACTGTGATTGTTGGAGGTGGTCAGCTGTATGAATGTGGTGACATTTTGGGATTGTGGCCATCAGGTACTTCTGCTGAGTATGTGGTGTCCCCACCTGGGAATTGGGTTATTCAGTGATGCCTGCGCTGGTATCAGAGTTGTGGCAGATTCAGTCATCACACTAAATCATTCTACACAGACAATAATATCTATTCCCATGGGTTCAAATAACACATCATTTTGAGGTCTACCAATTTTGCTCTTACCCTAATCATTTCCTATGTGGTATAGATCAGAAGTTCTAACTCCAGCAGAACACTTCTATCAGAAATTCACAGGAGATAAAAGATACACAACGTGCAGAACTGAGCTAATCTTTTACCTTTTAACTCTTTTTTTCTGAAGAAATATCTAAAATATGCAATACAAGTTTTAAAAAACTTACCTTTTATGAGTCATAATTTATATGGAATACAAAGACACATTTTAAGTGTAGAGTTCTGTGAGTTTTGACAGCTATATCCAACTGTGTAATCACTACAACACATAAAATGTGCAATATCTCTATCACTCCAAAATGTTCCCTCAGCCACCTGTGCACAGTCCCACTGTCTTCTGACCAGAAACACTGATACTGTTACTTCATATTGTTTCACATACTTAAAATTTCATATAAATGAAATCTACAGTACATAATTTCTTACCTGTATTTCTTTGCTCAGCATGTTTTTGAGATCCAGTTCTATTTTGATGTATTTATCAGCTGTCCTCCTCTTAATATTGAGTAGTACTCCATTGTATGGATATACTATACTTTGCTTATCCATTCACCTGTTAAAAGGAAAAACAATAAATAAGTTGTTAAGAAGATTCCTGTACAAACCTTAATGGAGGTATGCATATATTTTAATTTCTTTTGGGTCAATACCTAGGAGTGGAATTGGTAGATAAATTCCACATGAAGATATGTTTAACTTCTAAAAACTGACAAACTGCTTTCCAGAGTGGTCTTACTATTTAACATCCATACAGTATGTGAGAATCACAAGTGCTTCATTTCTTAACCCACATTTGTTATTATCACTCTTTTTAATTTTACATTTCTAGCTGTGTGGAATGGCCCAAAATAGGGCCTTTACATTTCCATTTAATTTGGCTTTAATTTACATTTCTCTGATGACTAATAATATTCAACTTACTTTAATTGCTGTCAGTTCATACCTTATATTTGTGAATTGTCTTTTCAATTGTTTTGCCCAACTTTATTAAATTGTTAAGACAAAATTTTTATATTCTTCATACAATAATTCATATTTTCATAGATCTCAATTTTTAATTTAATTAATTCCAATGTATCTTTTTATTTTAATATTATGGATATGCTTTTGGTGTGAATTCTAAGCACTCTGTTTTATCTTCATTTTCTTTTCTTGACTTATTAAGCTGGTTAACACTCCCAGACAATGCTGAAGAGAAGTGGTGAGGACATACTTTCCTTGCTCCTGATCTTAGGGAGAAGGCATTCTTAATTAATTATGATGTTTGCTAACTATTAATAATGATGTTTACTATAGATATTTTTTATATGTTCTTCATCTAATTGAGGCAGTTACCCTGTATTACTCATTTGCTGAGAGTTTTTATCATGAATCAGTTTTGGATATGGTCCAATGATTTTATTGCATCAATTAATATGAGCATATTACTTTTCTTCTTTAGTTGATTCATGTGATAGTTTACATTGACTGATTTTTTTTAATGTTAATATTAAACAGGATTTTCAAATAATGCCCATTTGGTCTAATCTATAATTCTATTTACATGTCTTTGGTCTCTATTTGCTGATTTTTTTTTGTTGATGATGTTTGCCTCTATGTTTATGGGAGATAATGGCCTGCTGTTTTCCTTTCTTATTATGCCTTAATCTGGCTTTAGTACTGGGGAAATTCTGGTCCCATAAAATGAATTAGGAAGTGTTGTTGGAAAAGATAGTACAGAATTTTTATCATTTCTTTCTTAAATGTTTGGAGAATTCACCAGTGAACACATGTGGACTTGAGGCTTTCTCTTTTGCATATTACCCATTTTACATAACCTATAGAACTTTAAAACATGAATATTGAACTTTAAAGTTTGTAACTTAGCAAAAAAAACATTTTGGATATCTGGATATCTTAGGAAAGACAGAATGGAGACTGTGACAAGATATTCTAATTGTATTAAAAATGTATGAAATAAGACACTTTTAGGTAGTAGAGAACTTTGTGATGATATAAAGTTATATAAAGTAACTTTAGAAATGAGTGGAGCCTGGAGTATGTAAAACTAAGTCAAAAGGAATTGTGCATAGTGTATACTAGTTGATAAAGTTTTCCACAGGGTTTTATACCAGCAATTCTGGTGCTGCTACATGTATTCTGGAACTGAATAATTGGGTAAATGGATAGTCAATCAGATTTCTCACTGTTTCCTACTATTCAAGTAGAAATTTACAGATTGGTATGGGTAGGAGCTAGAATGATCCATACAGTGATATTCAGAGTTGGAAACTCAATAAGAACTCATGTTTAATTTAATAATCTATACAGATTGCTATATACAGAAATAGTTACGAATATGTGTGTGTACATAGGTTAGCATATATACACATATATTTCTTTCTTATGTCAGCTGAGAGGCCTAAAAAAATGATACTCCATTAACTACAAACACAGCTGGAATCCAACCTTGTTTCCAATACCAATCTCCAATAAAAGGAACCAAGGCTACTTAAAGAAATGGATAATTCTAGGAGTGTGGCAAGAAATATATATAACATGAGCTTAGAACATCTTGTAATACCAGAAAGTAAGTTAGTGTTAAAGAAACAAACAGTTTTGGGGGATGTCAAAGGGGCACAGGAGCCAAGCAAAAGAGTTTTCAAGGACCAAAGTTGGAATAATTTAAGCAAATAAAATACAAAAAATATATTGGGTTGTGGAGTTCTTGGGGGAAGGATGTTCCCAGCCCAGGGCGAATCTCCAATGATACCAGTGAAACCAAAATGAGTCAAGGGAAAGGGAAGGTTGGGAGAAACTGTTTTCACTGCTCACAACTTGCTCAAATTTGCTGCCCAGGCTCAGCACCTTCTGTCTCCTCTGGCTGCAGCTCATGCTCTGCCTTCACAGCACACTCTCTACTTCCTGCCTGCCCCTTCTGGGAGGAACTTCATTGGCGGGTATTTAGTGACTAGCAGATGCCAGACCAATTATGTACCAGGAATGGAGGATAAGAGAGACTGGCCATTTTCTCTCCACTCTTTGCTTCAGATTGACGGGAGACTCTGAAATGGTAAATACCTATTGATATGCAAATGAATTAAGGCTATGTGGTAGATTCTGGAAATTCTGTCATTTACCCCACAGGTTATAATGCAAATTACAAAGTAAGTATTCATGAACACATATTTATATAATTAAATGACTGAATAAATTAATGGGATAAAAAGTCAAACCTCCCATGCAGAATACTAAATAAGTTATATAGGCAACACATGCAAAAGGGAGGGAATACTTCCCATATTTTAAGTAACGTATGTGTGTAATTACTTCTCCTAAAGAGTACAGTACAGAAAGGGGAAAAAATAAGAGTAACTTTATGATAGAAAAACTTGACAAACAGTATTCCAGCCAGATATTCAAGAACAAGATTCACACACAGAAATCATGCTTATAAAAATGCATCCTTGATACAATGTGATGAAAACAGAACTCTAACTTTATAATTTTCCTATACAAACCAATAGTCCAGTCTATCTATAAGAAAAACATCAGTTAAATTCCAATAAAAAAAGTCCTACAATATATTTGCCCAATACTTATCAAAGCTGTCAGAGTCCTCAGCAAGGAAATTCTGAGAAATTGTTGAGGCAGAAAAGATATGAAAAATAAATATAATGTGGTGCCCTGAGTGAGATTCCAGAATAGAAAAAGGACAAAACTAAGGCAATATGAATAAAATATGGACTTCAGGTAATAATATAGTGATGTTGTTTCATTAATTTTAATGAAAGTGGCATACTAAAATATATGACGTTAATAATAGGGCAAACTGCAGAAGCATATATGGGAATTGTCTGCACTACATGGTCAATTTTTCTAATAAAAATATATCAGCGGAGAAAGATTAAAGATGGCAGTGTGAGAGGTGAGACAGAGGCCACATCCCAAAACCACACATAATACAAAAACATAGTTAATAAAACTAATCATGAAAGAGCAACAAGAAAGAAGGCTGCACCAGACTTCATACACCTAGAGAAAAGAACAGACCACACAGAACAGAATAACAGACCAAAGATATGATCCAGTGGGAAGCAAGACCCTCCCCACCACAGCTCACCAGAGGGAGGAAGAGAAATGGAGTGGGGAGGGGATGGTAGCCCAGGAATGCTGAACAACCAGCCCTGCTCTGGGAGCACAAACCTACATTGCATGGTGCTCTGGAGATTAGTGGGGTTGGAAAGCTAAGACAGGCAGAATACTTGGAGAGACTGAGATTTCAGCTGCTGTGGAAAACAGGAATCCACATCCAGTCACTATGGAATAAAAGAAAGGCGGGCAGTCTGAGATACTTCCAAACAGCGAGAGGGCTGCTAAAGGGGCAAGGACTGCACAGAGCTTGCTGCTCAGGAAAAACAACAGGTGGACAAAATTGTCCAGGTGCACTCTGGACAGTAGGTTGGGAACTTTCAGGAGCATCAGGCTCTCCATCCCGCTGGCTGGCTATGCAGCTCTGAGGACCCCCACTATTATCTGCAGCCTGCTGTGTCTTCCTCCCAGCTGGCACAAGCTTGCAAACGAGCATCCACTGCCCTGGCATGAGGCCAGCCAGAGGGAGATCCCATCTATGGCAGCTATAAACTCAAAGAACAGAGGCTTACACCTGTGTGCTCAGACCACTGGTTTTGTCAGTGGAGACAAGCACAGAAGATGGAAGTAAGAAAACAGTTATTTCCTCCTTCAAGGCACCAGCACCACCACCTGTGACCTGTGACATAGTTCCAGGGGCTGAGCAGCTCCAGAGACAAGAGCTTCTGGGCACTAGAGGGTACCACATACGAAAATGAAATGTCAAAGGAAAGTGGTTCAAACCAAAATCCCACAAACACCAGAAAAAAAGCAAAGTGAAACTGAACTCATCAATCTTCCAGAAAGAGATTTCAAAATAAAAATCATAAACATGCTCATGGAGGTACAGAAAACATGCAAGACTAAGGGTAGAATGCAGGACTGAGATTCAATCAGTAAGGAATGGAATATCTGAAATGAAACATTCAATGGAGGGATTTAAAAGCAGATTAGATGTAGTAGAAGAGGAGGTAAATGGAACAGAAATTAGAGAACAGGAATACAGAGAAGCTGACACACAGAGAGAAAAAAGGATTTCTACGAATGAAAGAATATTGAGAGAACTCTCTGACCAATCCAAAGGGAAAAATATTTACATTTTAAGGGTACCAGAAGAAAAAGAGAGAGAAAAAGGGATAGAAAGTGTCTTTGAGGAGGTAATTGTTAAAAATTTCCCCAATCTGGGGAAGGAGATAGTCTCTCAGGCCATGGAGATGCACAGATCTCTGAACACAAGGGACCCAAGGAAGACAACATCAAGACATATAGTAATTAAAATGGCAAAGAATAAGGATAAGGACAGATTAATAAAAGAAGCAAAGAGACAAAAAAGGCCACATGCAAAGGAAAACCCATCAACCTATCATCAGACTTCTCAATAGAAACCTTACAGGCCAGAAGGGAGTGGCATGATATATTTAATGCAATGAAGCAGAAGGGCCTCGAAACAAGAATACTCTACCCAGCGAGATTATCATTTAAATTTGAAAGAGGGATTAAACAATTTCCAGATAAGCAAAAGCTGAGAGAATTTACATCCCCAAAACTGTCTCCACAGTATATTTTGCAGGGACTGCTATAGACGGAAGTGTTTCTAAGGCCAAATAGCTGTCACCAGAAGATATAAAACCATAGTAAAACAATTAATTAATAAGTAGATGCAAAGTCAAACCAATTACCCCTAAAGTAAGTCAAGGGATAGACAAAGAGTACAGAATATGACACCTAATACATAAAGAATGGAGGAGGAAGAAAAAGGAAAAAAAAAGGAACCTTTAGATTGTGTTTGTAATAGCATACTAAGTAAGGAAAATTAGACTGTTAGATAGTAAGGAAGTTATCCTTGAACCATTGGTAACCACAAGCTTAAAGCCTGAAATGGCAATAAGTATATACCTATCAATAATCACCCTAAATGTAAATGGTCTGAATGCACCAATCAAAAGACATGGAGTCACTGAATGGATAAAAAACAAGACCCATCTATATGCTGCCTATAAGAGACTCACTTCAAACCCAGAGACATACACAGACTAAAAGTGAAGGGATGGAAAAAGATATTTCATGCAACTAATAAGGAGAAAAAAGCACGAGTTGCAGTACTTGTATCAGACAAAATAGACTTCAAAACAAAGAAAGTTACAAGAGGCAAAGAAGGACATTACATAATGATAAAGGGGCCAATCCAACAAGAGGATATAAACATTATAAATATCTGTGCACCAAACATAGGAGCACCAACATATGTAAAAAAAATACTAACAGAATTAAAGGGGATAATAGAATGCAATGCATTCATTTTAGGAGAGTTCAACATACCACTCACTCCAAAGGACAGATCTACCAGACAGAAAATAAGTAGCAAGACAAGGACACTGAACAACACAGTAGAACACTTGTACATAACAGACATCTACGGAACACTCCACCCAAAAGCAGCAATATACACATTCTTCTCCAGTGCACATGGAACATTTTCGAGAATAGATCATATACTAGGCCATAAAAAGAGCCTCGGTAAATTCAAAAATATTGAAATTGTACCAACCAGCTTCCAGATAACACAGGTATGAAACTAGATATAAATTAAACAAAGAAAATGAAAAGCCCACAAACACATGGAGGCTTTACAACATGTTCTTAAATAATCAGTGGATCAATGACCAAATAAAAACAGAGATCAAGCAGTATATGGAGACAAATGACAATAATAATTCAACATTGCAAAATCTGTGAGACGCAACAAAGTCCATGCTAAGAGGGAAGTATACTGCAATACAGGCCTACTTCAGGAAAGAAGAACAATCCCATATGAACAGTCTAAACACAATTAACAAAAGTAGAAAAAGAAGAACAAATGAGGCCCAAAGTCAGTAGAAGGAGGGATAGAAATAAAAGGTATCCAGATTGGTAAGGAAGAAGTAAAGATTATAGCATAAATAAATAAAATCGGGAAGAATAAAACAATAGAAGAATCAATGAAAACAGGAGGTGGTTCTTTGAGAAAATAAACAAAATAGATAAAACCCTAGCCAGACTTAATAAAAACAAAACAAAACAGAGTCTACACACATAAACAGAATCAGAAATGAGGAAGGAAAAAGCACTATGGACACCACAGAAATACAAAGCATCATAAGAGCATAGTATTAAAATTATATCCTAACAAACTGGATAACCTAGAAGAAATGGACACCTTTCTAGAAAAATACAACCTAACAAAACTGACTCAGGAAGAAACAGAAAATTTGAACAGAACAATTACCAGCAATGAAACTGAACTGGTAATCAAAAGCTACCTAAGAACAAAACCCCTGGACTAGATGGCTTCACCACTGGATTTTATCAAATATTCAGTGAAGACCTAATATCCATCCTCCTTAGTTTTCCAAAAAGTAGAAGAGAAGGGAATACTTCCAAACTCATTCTATGAAGCCAGAATGACAGGCAAAGACACTACAAAACAAACAAACAAACTACAAACCAATATCCCTGATTAACATAGATTCATAAATACTCAACAAAATATTATCAAAACAAATTCAAAAATACATCAAAATATCCTCCATCATGATCAAGTAAGATTTATTCCAGGGATGCTAGGATGGTATAATATTAGAAAATCCATCAACATCATCCACCATATCAACAAAAAGAAGGACAAAACCACATGATCATCTTCATAAATGCTGAAAAAGAATTTGACAAGATTCAACATCCATTCATGATAAAAACTCTCAAAAAAATGGGTATAGAGGGCAAGTACCTCAACATAATAAAGGCCATATATGACAAACCCAGAGCCAACATCATACTTAAAGGCAAGAAGCTGAAGGCTTTTCCTTTAAAATTGGGAACAAGACAAGGATGCCCATTCCCCTACTTTTATTCAGCATAGTTCTGGAGGTCTTAGCCATGGCAATCAGACAACACAAAGAAATAAAAGGCACCCACATTGGTAAGAAAGAAGTTAAAATGTCACTGTTTGCAGACAACATGATATTATACATAAAAAACCCTAAGGAATCCACACCAAAACTACTATATATAATATCTGAATTCAGCAAAGTTGCAGAATACAAAATTAATACACAGAAATCTGTTGCATTCCTATACACTAACAATGAACTAGGAGAAGGAGAAATCAGGAAAACAATTCCATTCACAATTGCATCAAAGAGAAAAAAATACCTAGGAATAAACTAACCAAGGAAGTGAAAGACCTATACTCTGAAAACCACAAGAGACTCATGAGAGAAATTAAAGAAGATACCAATAAATGGAAATATATCCCATGGTCATGGACAGAAGAATTAATATTGTCAAAATGGCTATCCTGCCTAAAGTAATCTACAGATTCAAAGCAATCCCTATAAAAATACCAATAGCATTCTTCAACGAACTAGAGCAAATAGTTCTAAAATTCATGTGGAACCACAAAAGACCCTGAATACCCAAAGAAATCCTGAGAAGGAAGAATAAAGCTTGGGGGATTATGCTCCCCAACTTCAAGATCTACTACAAAGCCACAGTAATCAAGACAATTTGGTACTGGCACAAGAACAGAATCATAGACCAATGGAACAGGCTAGAGAGCCCACATATAAACCCAAGCATATATGATCAATTAATATACGATAAAGGAGACATGGACATACAGTGGGGAAATGACAGCCTCTTCAACAACTGGGGTTGGCAAAACAGTATAGCTAAGTGCAAGAGAATGAAACTGGATTACTGTCTAACTCCATACACAAAAGTAAACTCAAAATGGATCAAAGACCTGAATGTAAGTCATGAAATCATAAAACTCTTAGAAGACAATATAGGCAAAAATCTCCTAAATATAAACATGAGCAGTTTTTCCTGAACACATCTCCTTGGGCAAGGGAACAAAAGCAAAAATGAACACATGGGAATACATGAAGATAAAAAGGTTTTGTACAGTAAAGGACACCATCAGCAGAACAAAAAGGCATCCTACAATATGGGAGAATATATTTGGAAATGAATTATCCGACAAGGTGTTCACATCCAAAATATATAAAGAACTCACATGTCTCAAAACCCAAAAATCAAATAACCTGATTAAAAAATGGGCTGAGGATATGAACAGACACTTCTCCAAAGAAGAAATTCCCATGGCCAACAGGCATATGAAAAGATGCTCCACATCACTAACTATCAGGGAAATACAAATTAAAACCACAATGAGATATCACCTAATACCAGTTAGGATGGCTAATATCCAAAAGATAAGGAACAAAAAATGCTATTGAGGATGCAGAGAAAGGGGAACACTTCTACACTCTTGGTGGGAATGTAAGGTATTTCAGCCATTGTGGAAAGTCATATGGAGGTTCCTCAAAAAACTGAAATAGAAATACCATTTGATCTGGGAATTCCACTCCTAGGAATTTACTCAAAGAAAACAAGTTCTCAGATTCAAAAAGACATATGCACCCCTATGTTTATTATAGCACTATTTACAATAGCTAAGATGTGGAAGCAACCTAAGTGTCCATCAGTAGATGAATAGATAAAGAAGAAGTGGTACATATACACAATGGAATACTATTCAGCCCTCAGAAAGAAACAAATTCTGTCATTTGCAACAACATGGATGGAGCTAGAGGGTATTATGCTCAGTGAAATAAGTCAGGCAGAGAAAGACAAATACCAAATGATTTTCCTAATTTGTGGAGCAGAACAACGAAGCAAAATTGAAGGAACAAAATATCAGCATACTAACAGACTCCAAGAAGGGACTAGCGGTTACCAAAGAGGAGAGGTGTAGAGGAGGGGTGGTGGAGAGTTCATGGGGAGGGAGGGAGAAGGAGATTTATGGGTATTATGATTGGTACACATGGTGTGAGGGGGATCATGGGGAAGACAGTGTACTAGAAACCATAAGAAGTGGCTCTGGCATCTTACTACACTGATGAACAGTGACTGCAATAGGGTATGGGGGGGACTCGATAATATGGGTGAATGTAGTAACCACATTGTTTCTCATGTGAAACCTTCATAAGACTATATACCTATGATACCTTAATAAAAAAATATATCATAGGATCACTAAGTTACTTTGAGTCAATTGATTGAGATGAATCAACACAATATACAATAGTGAATTTAAAATGATACCTGTGTTAAGTATTATAAAGCCATTTCTCTTAACATATTGAAATATTTACCAAGGTTTTTTTTATTCATTGGTGGTTACTGCCAATATGGTTAATTTTTAAGGAATCAAACATGGATTTTACTTGTTCTATATAATCACCTTTTCCCTGAAAGCCTATGGTATCACTAGACTAAAACCTTAAATCAGTGTCTCACGTAGCTTAGCTCTCAGAGCTGTTTCAAGTTAATGAAAAAATTAACTATAAAATTTTGTTTAATCCTTTGTTAAAATTAATGACTATGTATAATTAAACAATGATTTGCTGAAAGAGTAAAAAAACAAGTCTTTAAAAATAGTTGAAGATAAATTTAAGTCCTACAAATAATTAATTGCTTTTGTCAAAGGTATAAACTTTGCATAATTTTTTTCACTTACATATAAACCTATAGGATATATCTTCCTTATAAAAATCACCATAATAACCTGAATATATTTTCATCAGGACACTTTTCAGATAGTTATTAGCACTCTGCAATTATTAGGCTACTTTCCATAGAGACCAACAGAAGCTAACTTTTAGTTCACACGTTACAAATAAAACAATTCCATGTGCACATTTCATTTACAAGAGAAGATATCACATAAAACAGAACACAACTTAATTAACAAAAATTATCATTATTGTAATAATTTGCTAGGGCTGCCATAGCAAAATACCACAGACTGGATGGCTTATACAACAGAAACTTTTATCTCAGTTCTGGAGAAACTGAAGATCAAGGTGTCAGCATGTTTGGCTTCTCCTGACACTACTCTCTTTAGCTGGTTGACAGGTCTCCAAATACAGTCACATAGGGGTTAGAGCTTCAACATATCAATTATGGGGTACAGAATTAAATTCATGACAGTTATTAAACAGGAAAATAAAAATTCTACCACTCTGCAAATTAAATAGGCTTTTAATGTTTACTTTTTATCAAGGAATTAAACAATGATTCCAATATTTTACTTTTTATTAACACTGCACTTTTCATGTAGCTTCAAATGTTCAATCTACAAATAATTTCTCACATATCCAATCCTAGTAAAATGTTCTTTATTCATGAAACCTATTTACTTCTCTACCCATCCTGTAAGCTTTTCTGTCTCTTTGCTTCTTATTCTAAAATTTCAAGGTCTAAGATAAAGAATACAGATATTCTAGATATTCTAGCAGTTCATAACATCTTTTTTTTCAAATTAAGGAATTCTTCATTTTTAAAAGTAACAGACAGTATTAAAAGTCTTTGATTTAAACATCAAAGTAGATCAGTTTGTCAACTTCACTCATATTCACAGACAATGTAAAAAGACCATCTATATCATCAGCATCATTTCAATAACAATAATAACCATGTTTTTTGTTTTGTTTTGTTTTTTAGTTTTATTGTTTTTTGGAGTATAGTTGATATAATACTGGTTTCAGATGTACAACCCAGTAACTCAGGAATCATATACATTACTAAATGCTCACCACAGTAAGTGTAATTCCCCCATTACCATACCAAGATATTGTGATACTGGTTATATTCTCTATGTTGTACTTCCATTCCTATGACTAATTTATTTTATATTTGAACATTGTACCTTTTTATCCCCTTCACAAACTCTTTAAATGTCTCTATATATTCCAAGAATTTCTAATATTATTATCAAAATAGAGGGTAGAAAATAATGTCTTCATTGTATAGTCAATTGAAAAATATTTTATTATTATTATTCATGCCTTAGAAAAGTTTCTCAGCTTTAAAGTTCATTATTTTAAATGTTAAGCTATGATTGTGGTAAAATTTTGGAAAAGCCTGTAGGTGCTATAGGCTGAATATTTGTTTTACCCCCACCTCCAAATTTATATATTGAAATCCAAATGCTCACTGTGTTGGTATTAGGGAGTGGGGCCTTTGGGAGGTGCTTAGGACCTCATGAGATTAATTAATTAAGGCATGAGGTTAATTCCCTTATAGAAGAAGCCAGAGATCTCTAACAGGGTTGTGAACCAGGAAGAGGGCTCTTACTGGAACTCCACCATGCTGGTATCTTGATCTTGGACTTCCCAGCTTCCAGAATTGTGGGAAATAAATTTTCTGTTTATAAGCTACCCAGTCTATGGTACTTCGTTATAGTACTCTGTAGGGACTAAGACAACCTCTACCCAGTTATTTTTCATATATGAATTGCACTCTGCATTTCAAAATATTTGTGTAGTAACTTAAATTCTCTTGGAATTGGCAGCTCTCTTTAACCAGTTTGTCTTTGAAGTTTCATTATGATTACACATTATAACTGCATATTCTCCTCAATGGTGTATTTTGTGTCAAGACAGTAAGAAACTTAAGTATTTCTCCGTTTACATATGATCCAATATCCATTCTGCAAATGTGTCCCTTATCTTTAATGAACTACTGCCTTTCTATAATTAAAAAGTTTATTTCAATTTGCTTCACAAAGTCAAAATAATTCCTGTTTGTTATTGATTGTATCGCTTTTGTTTCCCATTTTCCCATTTTATTTTATTTGAAACTTTTTCTCAGTTCTTTCATAAATAAATGTAGCAATGAATGAAGATGCTACTATTCAATTCATAACTCTTTAGTTTCTCGCTTATTTTATTGAAATATTCAAATTTTGGACAAATTGATCTTAAAATATTTTTAGTTTAATCAGAATACTGAATAAGCATTTTGCATCTTATTTGATTTTGAAGTTTTCTTCCAAATCTTTAAAGATAAGGTTTAAGTCTTTAAAATTTTGCTTTATGCATACTGTAAGATTTGATGAACTTTATAATGTGCAACCTATATTATTACATTTACCAATTAAAACTTCAACTTTAAGTGTGTTTGAAATGCTCCATCTATCACTGACCTGAAAATAACACATATTTATTTCAAAATACCAAAGTAGACAACAACTTGAGGAGCTGTGCCTTTTCTTCAAGATTAAAGCAATGAGCTGTACATAGCACATATTATGCATAAATAATAAGGTTTTAGAAAGTGCATCTGTCCTTTTTCATCACCTTTCAAAACAGCTTTGGTGTCACTTGATTGACAGTGAATATTATTCAAAAACAGATTACTACCATCTAGAACTTGTTTATTTGGTTGATGCACATCACAGAAAATTTTTAAAAACACTCAAAGTTTTCTGTTATAATTGTAGGGTGCAATGTCTCCAACTGGTCAGTATTTTGTGTCCAAGTTCATTTCATTTACTTATTTGATTTGATCGATTCATTTTGTATTTTTCCATTACGTTGGTTATTTTTTTATTAATGTTATTAATTCTTAAGTATTTTCAGAATAAATAAGACACTTTTTCAATTTTAATAGTTTTCCAAATGTTCATGCATGCAACAACTCATCAGATTCAGCATTTCTTTAGATTAAATGTCTGTTATTTTGAAAACCACCACTTTTGGAAAATTTTCTTTTACCATCAAAAGTAAAGAGTAATTACAAAAAATTTTCAGGCTTTCAAAATAATACTGAATTAATTATTTTGAAGACATTGGTCTAGTGAGTTGTATTTGTTACTGCTCTTTCCAAATAAGCACAACCTTCTTTGCTGTAAGGAGCCTTCATGCCTTGAAGGTTATTACACTCATTCAGTCTGAAAAATCACCTGGAATATTATCTCAAACTCAGTGTGTAAACTCATTATAGCTTGGAAACTGTATTTTTTTATTACTTTTTATGTGTTTGAGAGGCATTTCTTGTTCAATGCATACCCTGTTGAAGGGTATTATTATAACTACTAATTTTAACAAACAAGATCTCTTTCATTAAATAGTATTGATATAAATTATTATTCATCAAAGCAGGGCATGATGAAATAATATGCTGCTTTTCAACGTCAATCAATTTTTCAAAATAAAACTGCTAATATTTGTACATTCTCTATTGACTATAAATTGTGTTTTTGCTTTTACCTTGTCTTCTCTTTTTGTTTACTTTTGGAGAGTACCCTCATTTTTACAAAACTTAAAAAATGTATTTTATTATCATTTACATTTGGTGTATTTGTATTTTTCTTATCTTCATGTGTTTAACATTCATAGTAAATTGTGTTAAATAAGAGTTTTGACAGTTTCAGGGCCTCTCAGTGTTCTTTCTTCAAGACTACATTCATATGCCTTCCATTGAGACAATTCCCCATCATAATAAAAAACAAACCAAAATTTTCATGTACATAAGCAATTTAAATGAATTAAAAAATTGGCACCATATATGTATATACATTGCCTTACTAATGAATATGTGTAGGAGTCTTAACTGTAACTATTGCTCCTTCGGGTTATTTTTACTGTATTTGTTACACTTTTGTCAGTTTCTTCACCTAGAACCCCAGATAACTTAAGATAGGATTCATCAGACACTAAAGTACAATCTAGTACATTGCGATGCATAAACCATGAACCTTCACAGACAGACTGAATTCCTAGTAGTATACTGCTGTATATTTTCCCCTTATAAACACCGGAATATTGATAAATTTTCTTTTGCAAAAGACCAACAAAATTTTAGCCCAACATATTTTTATATGATATTATATACTATATTATTCAGTATATTTCTATGAAAAGAAAGTCTCCATTTTAACTAAGCTTGTGACCACTGCTTACAATTTTATATATCTGATATGTGGAATCACTTTCCACAGACTAGGCTTATTGTTTCTCCTCCAACATCCACATATTTTCCATGCCAGGTGCCATAAGATACACAGTATCAAGAAACTACCACTGGACTTGCGTGTTTGTACCAGGATTCTGGTGAGTGTGGGTTAGTCTGTATTGTATGCAAGGTATTTAAAGAAGTCATTCCTGCATCAGGATGCTCACCAGTAAATAAAATATACATGGAATTGTAATGTATTGGGAACCACACCAATATAGCCCATAAGACCAAACTATATATACTCAAAAGCCCTAATTTCACTTAAACATGTCAATTTATGGTGGCCACTTTATACCTTATACAAAAAGCATGACAGAAAGCAGAATGGAAAGGGATAGCAGTCTAACCAACACATTTCATTAATTTTTCAAATTGTACAAAAATATATAAACACATGAGTACATTTTTGGGATCCTCCAGGTCTTTAGAAAGACTGGTGTGAGACATAAAAGTAAATTAAATAAGTTAAATGGAAGTGAAGCTTCATTATTTTTAATGTCTCAACAGTGTTGTAAAAAAGTGCTTAGTGCTAAGAGAAATAAAATATTGTAAATGTTTGAAACTGATTAGATAATCAGAAAAGACCTCTCTGAGCAGGAATATTTCAACTGACCTATACATGATAAAATAGTGTCAGCATTGGCTGATACATGTAGAATATTCCTAGTAGATGGAATACATAGTAAAAATATCCACAGATTGTCTTCAGAATCTAAAGACATCTAGAGAGAGTAGAAGGGAAAGAAGAGAATAGAAGATAAGATCAGAGTTACAGACGGGGCCAGGAGATATCAGGCTGGGTAAGCCACACGAGGAGTCTGGGGGGTGAAGACAGAAGTGACAGGGTACAGGAGCTTATTATCATTTATAAGAGGTGATAGTAGTGATTGGACCAAAGGACTTTAGGTTCTTTTAATTGTTAAAGTTACTAATTTCCTAACTTAGTTATGAATTACTTTCAACTGAAGTTGTAGATAAAACATAAATTAAACATTAAAAATCAAATTGAATGCCATGTTAATGTAATTTTGTTAATATCGTTACTTTATATGCTTGCCATTTTTTTCATCACATAAGCATGATTTTATTCACTTAAAATGTTGATTTACTCCAAAACTATATTTATGTAATCTCAGCCTGATTATTTGGGAAAATTTAAAAATGTACTATGAAATTCAACATTCAATAGCTAATCCTAGATGGCATCTAATCTTTTGCTAAAAAATGTCTAAATAGGCAAATTAAATTTGAAAATAAAATGACATAAGAAAAGATAAATATTAACTTTCCTGGTTTGTACTGTACTAAGACTGCACTCTCCCAGGTAATCAATGAGATAAACATAAATTCTAATATAATTTTACCAGTGAATTATGGCATTGAGAAGACACCTGAAAAAAGTGAAAGAATGATAAATGAGGATAACAGAGGAAGACTCACAGAGGAAAGAGCATATGTATTCAAGGAACAATTAAGAAATGTGTGTGACAAAGTCAGAAGGAGCAAAAACCATGAGATATTCTTAAAAGAATCACTGGATAGCAATAAAAATACTACCTTTATGCATTAAGACTAATTGAGGGTGATTTTATTTGTCCTTGTGGGTTATTTTAAGGTCTTTACTTCCTATTTTAAAACAAGTGGAATGCCATTGAGGATTTTGAGCAAAGGAATATATTCTGACTTACATTTTAAAACTATAGTTCTGGCTGTGGGGAACTATAGTGAAAATAGACTACAGATGACTCTAAGATAACTTATGCGTGAGCCAGAAAAAACAAAAACAAAAACAAAAACACTTTTTAAAGGAGTACCAGAAAATCTAGCACCCAAAAACATAAGAATTACAATGTCATCCTTAAAAAAGAAATTAAGAGATATACAAAAAGACAAGAAAGTGTAAGCCGTTTTGGCAATATCTTCAAAAGTTAAGATACACTTACAATATAACTCAGCAAAATAACTCCTATGTTTTTACCTAAAAGGAATTAAACACTTAGGTACAAATGCATACTCTTCTCAAATATTTATGTTGGCTTTCTTTATAACCTCCAAAACTCAAGATGGGAAGGGGAAGCCCAAGGTCATTTATTTATCTAAGGAATAGATAAAGCTATTGTGGTTTATCCTCACAATAACACACTATGCTGCAATTCAAATATGGTAAACTACAGATACACACAAGACACACACCTTAGATGATCTCTGGATTTACTAAATGATAGCAGCCAGACTCCAATGGCTAGATACATACATGAGATTCTGAAATATGCAATAATATCGGGACAAAACAAGTCAGTAATTGTTCTAATAATTAAAAAATGATATTTATCTGTTATTTCATGCTCTACACACAAAAACCTTTTCTAGTTGAACTAAAGGTTTTAATATTAATATCAAAACCTCAGATGATGAGAGTTTTGTAAACACAATATAAAACCCATAAACCAAAAATTCTCAAAAAAATAAATTTGACTCCAACTAAATTATGGGAAACCAGTTAACCAAAAACACTAAAAAGAAAATGAATAGATAAACCACAACTTAGTAAAACATTTATAGAATGCATTAGTAGTTAATATCTGAAAGTTAAAGAGAGCTACTAAAAAACAATTTAAAATCATGGAAATCCATGAGATAGGCAACTGCATGACCAAGAATTTCTAAGAAAGCAAAAAAAGCTAGGCAATAAGGCAAAAAAGAAAACCTCAAAACAAACATGATCAACCCTATTAGTAATCAATGAAATAGAAAATAAAAACATGAGAAAATATTATTCAATCTTAACCAACTTTTTAGGTAGAAAGATAGATAGTAGAGCCCACCAAGAAATCAGCGAGTTAATTAAGTCAAGCCAGAGATCCAAAAAGGACTCACAGAGTTAATGCCATTTGCAATATAAGTTGATTCCACGTGCTCTAAATCTGGGCTAACCTTGACAGTGCTCTAGCTAATGCAGGTGAGATAGAGCAAAGACCTGGGACAAGCATCATGATTAATTTACCTAAAAAAATGCCAAGGTATGTGTAACTCTGGGAGAAAATTCCAGGGCAAAATACCTTTGAAACCGAAATCAGTAAAAGGGAGAAATAAAGTGGGAGAAACCCATTTATTGCTTACAAGCAGGTATCCACTTCTCTCCCATGTCTCTTGCAACCCTGCAGGAAAAAGGGACCCCACCCAACCTCTCTGGTCCAGATATGCCCTTGCTAGCTGCCCTGGCTCCATGCCTTCACTTGCTGCCCTGCTCACCCTTGTAATTATCTATTGATATGGAGATGGACTACTTCCCTCGACCCTTTGGAAACACCTATTGATACGAAGATGCACTAAAGTCAGCCGATTCTGGAAATACTGCCACCCACAACATGAACAGCATAATAAGAACAAAACAGACTTAAGGCTAAGATTCCATTTTAAGATAATTGGGAAGTTAGAGTCCTAGCATATTCTTTGGTAATCAGCCACCAGCCTATCTTATGGAAAGGTAAGCAGTCTTAACTGTTATGTTCCCAGTGCTTGGGGGTAGCCACTGTCTTAGAAAAAGAACAAGTTATCCTACAGGATTATCTAAATGTCTGTCCATATGTAATGACATATTGTCTCTCACTAGAGAAAGACATCATTAGACCACATGACAAGCCTACGGCCCCCTAACCCTTTATCTTTATCCCATTCTTGAAAGCCTTAAAATACAGAATCCTAAGCCCTTAAACACACCTTCTCTCTGAGACTCTCCCCTTTCTTAGAGTGTGTATTTTTAAAAGCCTTCTCACTGCTCAATTAAGTTTTGTCTCTGTGCTCTTCTAGTAGTGTCTTTATCACTTTGTGATTTCATTCTATTCCCCAGACTTTAAGCCCAAGACTTCACTCTCTTTGTCTGACTTCAGATACGTAGGGAGGGGCTAATGAGAGCTCTGATTTGAGCTTGCAAGTTCCCATCAATGAGCTTCCCCATCCTCTCTGCTTTATTCAAGTCAACCTTTCTTTGTCCACCTTGACTCTAGGCCATTCCTCTCTCAGAGTGCATTCAAATAAAACTTTTGCTCCACTTCACTACTGTGTCTCTCCCCTTCAATTCTTTGTTGCAGTGGCGACAACAATTGAAGAAAACAAACTGAACCCCCAACAAAGTGTCCAAAATTTTTGAAAGTCATAATGTCAAATTTTGACAAGGATATAAAACAGTATTTCTTATAGAAGCCTAGATGGAGTATAAACCAGTACAATATTCTAGCAGTCTCATTCCTAGGTATTTACCCTAGAAAACTCTTACGGATGAGCTCTACACACAAGTTCACCTATCATCATACAGGTTAATGTATTTGGGGTTCAAATATATTAGTAGTATTCTAATAAGTTATTTTGTAGATACTTGTTTATTCTATTATTAACTTCTATAACTTGCATTTCTGGAATCCATTATTTTGTATGGATTAAATATATTAAAACTATTTTTGAAATAACAGAAATTTTATTTCAAAATAACTAATATTTGATATAAGAATTTTTGCTCAGTGATATTTATTTAGCTTTACTGACAACACCTGCGTTTGCTATTTCTCTTCATATTTTAGAACACAGAGTGTAATTGGAGTTATGAAGATAAGTAATGTATTATAACAAAAACATCAAAGAAAACATGAGCCCTCATTTAATCACATAATCATTTAATCCAGAAGGAATGCAGTTCTGTCTACACCTTTAGTTCTTCTAACTTCCAAACATGTAAAATAATAAATTAGTGTTGGTTTAAGCCATTAAGCTTGTGGTAATTTGTTATAGCAGCATTAGGAATCTAATATAAGTACTAATCATAAAAGAAACAGATGGATGAATTTAACATTACAAAAATCACTTCTGCTCATCAAAAGACATCATTAAGAATATGCACAGGTAAGTCATAGATAGGGATAAAATAATCACTGCATATTTCTATATGTGTATATTAAAGAACTCTAATTCAGAACATAAAAGAACTCCTACAAGTCAATAAGAAGACAAACCAATAAAAAAAAATGAACACTGTAATGAAGATGTATAATGGTCAATATAGTCATGATAATGTTTTCAATACTATTCATAAACAGAAAAATACAACTTTGAAACCATGGATCCCAAGGGCAGGCCACCCTAAGATGTGCCACTCTGGCAGGCAGATTCTGCTAGGCTGGAAACCCTTAAGGCCCAAAAGACTAAGGGCGACACTCTGACCTCCCACTACCACTCCCCCTGCCACAACTGCATACAGAGAATTTACATGGAGGAACTGCCCCAGGAGGAGAGCTCTCACCATCAACAGCTACATTATAAAATAAACTAGGGGTGGCAGACAGTGAGGGATGTGATTAAGTCCACTAAAATTCCTCTTTCTTTCCCACTATTTCTGCCCGACTCATCAAGTATTCTGTTTACCGAACACTTACCCTTTTCATATTCCTTTGAGTTATTTCCCTTTCCCCTTGTAGCCTTAGATCCCTACCCCCTTGTCCTTGGTTCTGGATAACATATATATCTCATGGTCCCGGACTGTCTTTGGAATCCATGTCTATGGCTTCCAGTAAGTAGTTCAACTTTTTTTTCTCCTGTTAATCTAACTCCTGTCAATTTGTTCTCTAAACAAGAGAAAAGAATCTCAAGGGGTAGAGGAAATTTCTTCTTCTGCAATAAAACCATATGGGGTACAACTACCAACTCACAAGTTTGGCTAAATTTAAAGTCTGACAACACCAAATGGTGATGAAAATGTGGAGCTAAATTCTAAATCACTGCAAAAGGTACATTCCTTTGAAGCACCAACAGGATACCATAAATTCAAATGTATACCTATCCTTTAACCAGTAATTCCATATGTAGGTATTTCTCAGAGAACATAAACATATGTCCTCAAAATAATTAAAAAAAAATGTTCATGGTGTTGTTGGGCAGCTGCATCCGAGGAGGTCTCTCCCTGCACACTAGGTAAAACCTTAATTTATACAGGTGAACGTTCTTGACTCTGACTGAGAAAGAATTCTTGAACAGGTTGGACAGGTATAGGTAAGGAAGGAATTCATTAAAGTGAGAGTAGAGGGGAATGGCAGCTGCCCTGCAGGCAGCAGAGAGCAAAGAACAACACCGGGAGGAAAGGGAAGATCACTGAACTCCTGCTCGGCATAGGGCACATCCCTTGCCAACTCCTAAAGCCAGGGTCACCTGGCCTCCGGGGTCTGCTTGAATCTGCACGGCATGGGGACTAAGCCCCTACCTCCCCAGGATCTGGGGGAGCAACAGAGCCCTGGATGGAGTGAGATTATGTTCTGAGAGTTACCAAAGGCAAAAAAAGTAGATTTTTCAGGCAGGCTACTGAAGAGCATAATCATACAGCTGTAGTCCTGTCAGGGTCACCCAGGCAATGGACCTTGCAAGCCCAAATCAGGATCTCAGTAGCCTTTCCCTACTTGCCTGAAGTAGGACAGAAAGAGTGAAGACTTGGGCTTAAGTCTAGAAAACAGAATGAAATAGCAAAGTAACAAAGATGCTCACCATTGGAAGAGAGCAGAAACAAAACACACTAAGTTGAGTAGTGAGAAGTCTTTACTGAAGATAGCGTACACACTTGAAGAAAGGGGGTGTGGGCAACCTCAGAAAGGAGGCACATTGAAGGGCTTAGGATTCTGTCTTCTAAGGCTTTCAAGAATGGGGCAAAGGGTGGCAGGGTGGGTGTAGGCTTGACATGTGGTCTCATCATGTCTTTCACCGGTAAGAGACATAATGTTACTATCCATAGTCAGTCCTCCAGATAATTTTGTAAAAAACTTAACACAAGGAATTTATTGATCCTTTTCTCCAAGACAGTGGTTAACCTCAAGTGTTGGGAACATATCATTTAGGACTGCTCGCTCTGCCTTAAAAGATAGGTTGTTGGCTGATTACAAAAGAATATGTATTAACTCATTTTTAAAATGGAATCTTAGCCTTAAGATGGAGTCCTTCCTTTTCTTACTATACTGTTTATATCTTGGTATTTTTTATCATAGGCAGGAAAAGTTAATCATTATACTTATCCCATGTCCCTGCCCTACCTCAGTAGCATCTTTATAACAGCACTATATAGAAACTAACCAAATTATGTATTTACAATAAAATATCAAATGGCATTAAAAAGAATTGAAGTACAAACATATACAGCAATATGTATTAATCACAAAAGCATTATATTGAATGAAAAATGTCAAAAATAGCATGTAATTTATGATTCCACTCAGATGAATTTTAAGAAGAGAGGTAGAAGTAGTATGTTGTGAAGGAAATCAGAGCAGGGTTTGTTCCCGGAGTGCAGGTAATTAACTGTGTAGGGGAGGAAAAATAATTTTCCCTTTATCCTTCTAGGTGCTTAGCTGAGACTCCCCCCTATAATAAAAGACATATTAACAAGAAACAAACATAAGTTTAATGACATGTACACCTCCTGCATACAGGGAAGATGCCCAGGAAAACTGAGTAACTCTCAGAAATATCCCAAGCCACCACCTTAAATACCATATTCAGCTAAAGACAAAAGATGTTGGGGGCTGGGGGAACCAGTTATAGGAAGCTAACAGTAAAACACTGTAAACAAGGATAAGAGAGTTACGCAGATTTAAGTCATTGCCTTCTGTATAAGACTATCTAGAGGTTTAATCATCTTCCTCCTGGTACAGGGAGGAGACACCCTTACAAATGGGTGCTTTCCTTCATTAAATGTTAATGTCTCTTCAAAGGCTAACTTTTACTCAGTTTTCAGAGCTTTTCCCATGTCTTCTGTTTCTTATAATTAATCAACCTAAAATAACCTTTATTCTAAAAAAGGCATATTTTGGGGTGGCAAATTCTGCTCCCCTTCAACTGTGAAGAGATGTAAGGGAATTCTCTGAGGTTGATGGAAATGTTCTATATAATGACTGTGGAGTGGGTTTAATGGGTATGTGTTATTACCAAAACTCATTCAAATTAACCTAAGATCCATACATTTATCTTAATTATTAAAAAGTAGAAAAAGCAGGTACTTGGAAAAAGTGCCTCTGAAATTGGTTAAGATAAAGGAGGCAAGTGATGCATTTTTGTTACAAATTTTGTATTACTCTTATATTTTAAATATTTAATATTGTTAATTCTAAAAGATTGAGATGTATACAGTGTAGTACTAAAGTAAATTAAGCAAGAAGAATGGAATTTTGTAGGCAGATGTGGTGAGCTTTTAAATAAACCACTCTAACAGGAGTAATTGATTTTAAAATTATATTTTTTCATCCTTTTGCTTTCTTGACTACCTGGCCTTTGCCCTGCACTACCCTAGGCATCCATCGGCTTAGAAAAAGATTAATATTTGCTACAGATGGTATGAAAGGAGAAATGCCTAAGCAATATTAATTTTTTGACATTCAAATTGGGTTATGCACAAGACAATAGCTTTGCTAGTCAGGTTATTATCTTGAAAGAGGATTTCCCAAATTCCTTTATTCTTCTTTACCATATCAACAACTGTACACCAGAGAATTAAAAGAAAGAAAAAAAATGATTTCCCCTGTGGTGAGGAAGGGATGCAGGATTTACCTGCATTAGCTAAGCGAAGAGAACAGAGGAGTGGAAGCAAGTTCAGCTGCTTTCCTAGCTTGAAGGTGGGGAAAAGGAAGAGAGAGGTGACTAGCTAAGCTAGAACCTGATTTTATATATTTTTTAAAGAAAGAGGGATGCCTTCAATGACTGAAAGAGCTTCTGAGAACAAAGAGAGGTGCCACTGGCTCTGTCCACGTAGGACCTGAGAAGAGACCCCTTCCTTCACAGCCAACTATTGTATGGGCACAGCAGTTCTGCAGCCCGACATGAGCGGGCAGAGGCAGGCTCTACGGCTTAGCTCCCTGAATCGTCTCTGACCCGTGGTTGTATAGAGAGACCCAGATCTGCAGGAGCATCAGAAGGGATCTCCAGCAAGAATCAAGGCGACACCAAGTCAGCAGGAGATGTTTATCCCAATTAGAGACTGTTTTCAAAAAGGACTAATTGAATTATTAAATCAGAGATATTTTATAACTTGTGTGATCTAACGTTATTTTTCTCCCTGTGAATCAGTGACTGGATGGATGAGGATGCAGGAGGAAGGCCAAATAAATTATAGAAAACATTTTAATAACAATCTTCTGGACATCTGAGTTGTAATGGAGGTAAATTATACTCCCATTTTAACCTCACCTTTTAGTACATATAAAGATATATAATCATTTTATTTTCATCATTTTATGTTACTCTTGATTTTTACTCCTTTATTCTCCTATAATTTGACTTCTAACTTACCACCCTCTAGAGTCTCTCAACACACTACCTGAGAGAGGAAAGGCTAAGTTAATTTTTTATATTTGTTAAGAAAGAACAAAAATAATAATTTAATTATGATTTTATTTTTCTTGTTTACACAATTTGTACATTGTGATTTGAATAACTCTCAAGGCATCAAGTCGACCAAATCTTTTGTCTTCTCTCTTGGACATTGAGGGGCAGGATGGGAAAGAAGCAGAGGCTCAAACAGCTAGACATACATACTGGGCACAATTTTTTCCATCCTATTATGAAATGCTTGGTCTCAAAACATCAAAATAATCTGTTGTTAAATAAGCTATTGTTCTGCAATAGTCTTAGGAGCATCTTAGAGAGAAAAGGGCTATGCTGAGCAATTTACTGAGATTTTGAAGTCTGATTTAAGTTGGTTTAAATACAAGGACACTGATCCATATTAGATAAGAATCATTATGATAATTTAGGATTGGTGGCAGAATGACTCTCCTATGTAAACTGTTAAAAAGAAAGACATAGGCTCAACCTGGTGTCACTTCTGCTAAGCTAAGCCACTAAACTAAGGTTTAATACGTAACCTAATTGCAGTTTCAACCTCTCCCAGAAATGTAGTCAGTCAGGAGTTTTATAGTCAACATGGATAAGATAACATCATATATGCCCTCTCCATCTCCAAAGGAAGATGAGGTAATCCACCTAATGAGACCCTTATCCTTGCCTCCTCTCACACAGATAGCATCAGAATGTGTATAGCATGATCTTTTAGGAGACTAACGAGATGTATCCAGGCCACACTGCTTGATGTTTTGATAAACATACTTCTTTTCTGCATTCTCTCCTGTTGTAGAAAAACTTCCTCAGCTATTTCCAAAGGAAGGAACTTTGGAGCAGCTTATCCAAGCATACTGATAGGCTGCTCTCTGGTCACTGTCCTCAGTAATACTATGAATAAACTGTATCTTTCTTAAGTATAACAGTTGTGTTGACTTCAGTTAACAAAACTGTCATTTGAATGGTTAATACTGAAGAGTAGATAGGTGTCATGAAGTTATTAGAATCGACACTAAAGTTATATTTACAACTTTTATTTTCCCAGGCAAGAGACTCCTAGAGTAGTAAAGTTATTTTGAAAAAGACAGTGGACTAGCCTATGAATAGAGGTGATAAATGTGTAGATGGTATTGACACTAATAATGAGGCTTAGCAAAAGATTGTTGACATATCTGTAAACTATATGATAAATGAACTTTAGATGAGATATGAGATAATCAAATATTTAAAGTGTCACCATAAGGAAGATATCATTGTTTAAAACTCTCATATAAATTGCATAAAGGGATAGAAATAAGATGCTGGAGGAATTCAGTTGATAAAGGAGAATATCATTTAGCATTACTTAAAATTTATCATGGTGTTTCTCATGAAAGCAACCAGACACTCTTAAAAGGAGCCAATCAGTATCATTACAGTCATATAGCATGTTGGTTTTAATCATGTGACCTTGACAAACACTATAAATATCTCTGTTAACAATCATTATAAATCTCTGAAAATGTGTTCCTCCCCTAACCTCCCATCCCCACCTCTATTCCTTGAGTAGATGTTGATGATGCAACATGTCCAGGAAGGGCAAGCTGCAGTTCTGTTCCATAACATCCTCATTCTTGGAGCATGTGAATAGAAAAGCCTCCTACTGGGGCTTTGCTTATCCCACAGCAAATAAAAAAAGAGACATAGCAGAACAATGCAATACTTCTGCAAGTTTATGATCAGAATAGATTTATGGTATTTCCATTCACAATCCATGAGGCAAAACAAATAATTGGCAGAGTCTAAGATCCATATGTGTTGGGTAGGGGTAGCACTGAGAATGGGAAGATACATATTCTTCCTGCAGGGAAGACAGTGAATATTTTTTTAAATATCACAAACTTCCAATAAGCAAGCATACAGGTTTGTGTATTGAGTAGAACTACAAAATGTTTAACATACCTTTCATCAATGTTCTATTGTTTTTATGAAACCTCCACTTCTTCATTTATAAAATGGTAATAATATTACATGCCATTTCAGATTTCTACAGATCGAATGAGATGAATATTATAAATATAACTTTTGACATTTGATTTCCTAAATTCCTAAGATACCCCAATTTCCCAGAACAATTATACTAAAATATAGGTTTATTACACACTTAGATAAACATGAAAAAATAACATTTTGTTTTGAAATTTACAGTTACAATTTTATTACACATTACTGCCTTTACTATACTATCAAACATTCAAAATATAAAATGATAAAATACTGAAAATTAATAAAAGACATGAACTTGTTAAAATTACCTAAACATTAGAAAGTCAAATTAATTCTCAAAAGTACCCTAGATTAAAACAAAAAAGTACCCTAGATTGTGAGCTATTTCAGAATTTATATTTGAAATAGGTTAAGTATTATTATCCATAACAAATACGAATAAAAATTTAAGGAGGTTAAATGACTGAAAACCATATGTCATGTCAAAGAGCAATACTTGGAATCACAAAATAGCGAAGTAAATTTATTTTTAATTTCTGAATTTGGATTTAATTGAATCAGATTAATAATAACATTGAACCCCACTGGATGGAAGATGGTGTGGTATCCAAAAGCAGTATGTAAATTTTTGAAGTGTAACACTATTTGATTACTGACTGGGTACATTTTTTCCCTGTGATTTTGTGTTGCCTCCCAGCTCTTTACCCTTCTGGTACTTTAAATCTGAAGAGAAATGTAGATAAATTAACAGAATGTAAAAAAAGAAACCTATATTGGAGAAATTCATGTGTTTCCCATATATTTCTAAGGAGAATATTTAGTTACATTAATTGTCATAATTAAAACAACTTAATTTGAGAGAGAGACAAAGGAGTAGAAAGTCTCTTTAGAGAAATAACTGCTGAAAACTTCCCCAATCAGGGAAAAGAAACAGACCACCAGGTCCTGGAAGCATAGAGAACCCTTAACAAAAGAAACCCCATGAGATAGAATAATTAAAATGACAAGTTAAGGATAAAGAGAGGGTATTGAAAGCAGTTGGAAAGAGGCAAAACAATTACTTATAAGGGCAACCCCATCAGGCTGTCAGATTTCTCAGCAGTAATTTTACAGGCCAGAAGCAAGTGGCATGAAATATTTAATTTATTGAAACAGAAGGATTTTCAACCAAGAATCCTCTCCCAGCAATGTTATCATTCAGAATTGAAGGAGAGATTAAAAGTTTCCCAGTTAATGAAAGTTAAAGGAATTCACCACTACTAAATTGGTCTTACAGGATATGTTAAAGGGACTTCTATACATCGAAATACTCTTAAGCCTAAGTATTTTTCATCAGTGAAAATAAACCCGCATTAAATGCAGTAGACCAATTATTTATCAAGAAAGTATGAACAAAACAAAATGAATAAAGTAGAAGTTGACTCATAGAAATGACTGTTGGTTTCTATGGGGGAGAGGATGGGGTACATTGGAGAGGGGGACAAAGGGGCACAAAACTTATCAATCATAATGTAAATTGGTCACAGAGATGATAGTATAGCATGGAGAATATAGCCAATAATTCCGTAACATCTTTCTGTGCTGACAGACAGTAAGTGCACTAGTTGGGGTGAGGATTTAATAATGTTGGTAACTGATAAACCACTGTGTTGTATATTTGAAACTAATATAAGATTGCATATCAACTACAGTTCAATAAAAAACATATAGGTAAACTTTTTATTTACTAAAAATAAAAATGAAATAATAGATTTTAATTATATATGTCCAAAATGTAAAACTAAATGGGAGGTCCTATATAAATAACCTCTATATGAGTCACTCAAATTGACATGAAAATAAGAAAATATAGTAAGGATACTGGAAATTTTGTTGTCATTCCAGAAGAGGGGAGAGGGATGTACTTTAATTATCTGAGTGTTTGCTTTTATTTTTAATGATTATTAGATAGTATATGTCAGAACAATTAGAAACAGTTATTTTTTTAATTAAAAAAAGAACTTGTGTCCTATAAAAGTATTCAATGAAATCTGGTGTCCAAATTATGTGGTTTTAAATGAGCAGTACTGAATTCCATCTTTCCAACATTCACAAGAATGAACTCTAGATTTACCATTTTATAACATTCACAAATTATTGAAAGAAGGAATAATGTTAAATGGAAATAGTTTAATTCAGAAACTTATTTGTTCCTTCTTGCAGTCTTTATCAACTTTTTTTAAATTGCCATGTTAAATATATACACAAGTAGAAATACACCAAACAGTAACACAGAAAGCCACAAAATGCCCCTATTGAGTCACAGATTTGCAGTTTCTTCTCCTTTTGCTCCATTTGAATTGTTCATTATATTTTATTACAGTTGTAATAACCTTTTTACTGATCTCCAGATCTCTTATATTGCCAAATTCCAATCTTTCATATAATGAAAAAATATATACATTTCAATTACAATACCACCGTTGCACAATTCTCAAATAGATCCAGTTGTTAAATATCTACCAGAAAACAACCCAATTCCTAACATTCTATCATAGTTGCTATTACACCATCACCGTCATCATCAACACTGTCATCACCTCAACATCGTTACAATTCTGTAAGTCCACTTTCTTAACTCTTGAATCACTTCTCAAACCCTGAGGCTTTAAATCTTCCCTCCACTTAATCATTTATTAACAATAATCTTCTTCACTGTGTTGGGCTTCTCATTCTATACTGAGCTCTGCAACCACAAAGAAAATAAAACAGCAACTCTGTCACTGGAGACCCTGCAGTCATGAAAGAGACATATTTGGAAATAGAATTTAACAATTTTCGTTGGCAGAAGAGGGGTACAGACACCAGATGACTGGTGCTTGGAGAGTACTGGGCTGTTTCTGAAACAAAACCAAATAAAGAGAAGTACTACCAAAAAGAACACTATTCATGTGCTCAGGAATTGTGTTGAATCAGAGTTCTAGCTAGTTTGGTGATCCAAAACTGCTTGTAAAAAGGTTTTAAAAATTCCCAAAGGGACTCCTGTACATTCAACTCAATAGTACTTAAAGCTCCCATATTTAGGATGTAAATAAAAACAAAGCAAAATGAAACAAAACTCTCAGAGCTGGGACAAATGTCTGAACAATACATTCACAAATAAAAAGCAATACATATTTTCACCCAATTTTCAGAGAAATGCTGTTATGAGCATCTTCTAAACTCATTTTGAAGATACTTCTTTTTAAAAAGTTAAGATTTAATCTCTAAAGACTTGAAGTGAATGACTTTGATAAAAGTCATTTTTTATCATTTTTATTTTTAATTAAGAATTACATAGTAATGATAAAAAATTAAATATTTTAAAAGTGTCTCCCAAGATTATACAAAGGTCACATGTATAAACTTGCTTTGCCAAGTGATCAAAAATATATGGACTGTTTGTTTTTACTATATAGAAATTTGAATAGCCTGGACATTCTCTTTTAAATAAACACACAGTCAAACTTAAAATTTGACGTCAAGGCCTTTAGAAGTGAAATGTTAAAAAAACTTATGAAATTAATTAATTTATTCAGTCACTTGTTTATTTACTAAACAAATACCACAGATAGAAGTATGGATATGACTACTGGCCCATCATATACAGTTTCTTCTAGAAAATTCTAACATTGTACTAAGCGAACATGTATAAAATGGTGCCTCATGAAGTTATACAAAAAATAAAGTTTCTCAGGTACTTGTGTATAAAGAATGGAGGGAGTAAACTTTTACTACTGTGGGGCAAAAATCTTTTGAATGTTCTCTTTTCATGCCAGGAGGAGACTATACCATTAGACTGATATCTTCATAGCATCATATTTCACTTTACTTTTAAAGCTGAGAGGTAGTGATTCTGGAAGAGATGAGTAAACTTGCATAAGAGCTAAAGAGCTTCTTTTGAGGAAAATTGATAAGCTTTTGATTCTTGCTTTTGTTAGGATCAATGTTAATAGGAACTTATTGATGGATCAATGATGGAATAAAGAATCACCATGAAAGCACACAATGGTGAACAAAAGGTACCTCATCATGAGAGGAAATGGGAGTTGGGTCATAGCGCAGAATTCCACAAATGAAAACTGATACCAATATAACAGGTGGATAAAGCCTGGAGCCTCCCCAGTTCCAGTTACCTTAGCAAAAACTGGACATTATGAATAGTATGAACATGTGAGCAAAAATCACAAGGGAACAAACCACAGGAAACTATTTTTAACATAATTGAGCAATGCACAAATAATTTGAAGACATTTAAACAAATATTGCAACCTGTATGTTGAATAAGTTATTTTTAAAAAGAATCTCCTTTTTACTGGTTTGTCTAATATAATCAGTGTATGAGATAGCTATTACCACAGAAAACTAATAACTTGGCTAGTGAGTAAGGCAATAATCGATTTCTTCATACATATAATAGAGGTGTCCCACTATATGACTACTTCTAATCCAAACAACAATGCACTAGATAAATGATAGAAATGGAAGATCTGAGGGTTAAATAGAAGACTGATAATACTGGAAAATACATCTATATACATTTCTAAAATGCACACTTTGTCCCTATACTGACTGTGGCTAAGTCTATAGGTTTTTGTTTCTTGACCCAATATTATTTTTAAATATATGACTTAATTACCTGGGTTATAGATACCTAATGACTTAAAACATATTGATGAACTAGTAGTTGATTATGATTATTTTAAGAGATAGGGGAGACATACATAAGAAAGATACATTTTGGGAAGTTCTGTAACCTTAGGCAAAAAAAACTGATAAATATATCATCAATGTTAAATATTAGAAGCACATAAAAAATACCATAACATGAAACTGGCACTTTGAAGTAAGACTGCCTCATATATACTAAAACATATCTCACATGGCACATAGGATAAACCACATTAACTCAAAGTATAAAGGGCAGACAGGGATTATCTGATATCTTTTATTAAAAACATAATACTGTTGAATCAGGTCATCTGGGAAAGAGTCATACTGAATTATGTGTATTCTTTTAACTACTCTAAAATGGACTCAAGATTTATTGTACAGCACAAGAAAAGGAAGGAACTATTCAAAGTGCATGGTTTTGGTTATTCATGTTACTGGTTTGAAAATAGATTTGAAGAAAACATGCTCAGATGTCTTCCTAACTAGTAACATAAAATATGCTAAAAAAAATCCTCAAAGTTTAAGTGTAGAGAAATAGCACATTAACTATCACACCGTTCCTTAGAAAAAGAGAAGAATCAGATTTTTTTCTATTTTCACAGGATTTTCTAAAACCATCATCTAAACCAGTGCATTAATTTACCATATGTATTTAAGATTTATGACTTAGATATTTCAAAGTTTTAGTGAAGAATCAGAGCATATAGCTTATTTCCCAAGATTTCAACTCCTAGAGTTAACTGGTTGATAAAATGGGTTCAATATTCCATTCATTTTTTACCCTACAGAATCATCTAGCCACTGGGAGACGTGTACCTTAAAGAGGGCCAAATGGAGGAAACTCATCTGTCTTTTTATAAAAATGTACAATTTTAAAATAAAGTAAGTATAGAGGAGCAGTAAGTAAAAGTAATGAAATCACTTAATTCTCAGTGTTTTTTTTTCTTACCATATATTCTAAGATCTTGGGAGTTATATTTAATTTGATACCAATGAAATCAAGAGTTTTAATTTCTTTTGACTAGGTTCAAAAATATAACTTAACTAGTGCTGTATTTCTCATGAAAAATACCTTAATGGAGTATAGTCAGAAAAATTAATCAAGTAAACAATTTTTCATGATGTGCCATTTTATTGGATATGCACAAAGGTGAGATAATTTGAAAAAAGAAAACCTCTTTTAAAAATTTAAAGAGAATGTAACAATATTAAGACATATAGTTTATGGAGACATATACATGTATGTGTCATATGTATTACTGACAAATATATTTATGAATATACATTTACACATACATTCTATGAATACAAATATATAAATATGCATCCATATGTAATCATGGAATTGTTTATTTTTGGAAATTATATAAATTATACTGTGCATATCATTTTTCAAACTACCTTTTCTTTTAGAGAGCTGTTTATGCATGAAGATCTAATTGATTTTTTCTACCACATAGTTTTTTACTATATAATTATTAATTTATTTTCTATTCCTTTGATAGTAGAGATTTACTGTATTACAAATTTTTTCATTTTTATAAACAAAATTCCAATCCTTATATGTTTCTTATGAAAAACTAGATATTTTTCTATTTAGTAGTCTTTAATTTCTTCACTATAAGTTATAAATCTACCACATCAATTACTTCTGAGCTTTCTTCTTGTTAGGCTTCCAGAATGCTTTCAGGCAGAATTACAAACAGGAGATTATAAAATTTCTCTGAAGAATCTGACCTGTCCCAGAGAAAGGAGACTGAGAGAATAGTATAATTTTGGACTTTCCAATTATATGGAAATACAACTAATTCTTGCTGAAAGTTTGCAGCCACCACCAATTACATTTATATACCTTGTTTTCCATCAGTATTTAACTGCCATACCATTATATATGAATAGAGAGCTGAAGATTTTTAACAAATATTTGAGTAAAGCTTTAAACTAAAATTAAATACTAAAACAGGAAGGAAGGCAAGAGGGAAGGAAGGAGAGAAAGAGGGAAAGAAATAACAGAAAAAATAGATTAATTTGAAGGAAACAGGGACAAACAAGAAAGAATAAACTTTCAAAAATATTTCCTTAATACACTGAAGGGTATAAAAATATATGTATCTCCTTGAGAGGGAGCAAAATGGCACACTCCAAAATATGCCCTTTTGACATGTCGATTACTTTGAATTAAAGTTACTTAATAAACAGCCAATATAAGAACACTGTGACTCTCCATCATGCTACTGAAAGCAGGAGATAAATTTCCCATGTGAAGGGTACCTTTCCTGTGCCAGAAGGGTAGAAAGCATCCTTATAGTAGAGATATGGAGCATTGCCAAAAAAAAGCTGTGTAAACAAACTTTATTACTTCATTAATCTGCTACTACAATCCCAAACCCTCTTGTCAATGCTTCACAAATAATAGTTTCTTTAAAACGTAGAAAAGGTGCTTGCTTTGGTCACTCTTTGAGTCTCATATTTTCGGATGTTCCTGTGTACCCCTGGGCCAGAGGGGCTTCCTAACTCTTGGAAAGTTCACTCTGGATTCAGTGAAAATTTTTCACTCTGAAAAATGACAATCGTCTCTTTGGGGTAAAAAGGGGCTTATACCAAGCTTTATTCTCATGGTGGCAGGTCGAGTGCTAGAATCCCATCCACCTCCAGGGCAGTCTAGAAGTAGCAAGTCCATTTCAGGTGCTGCCTCTGCTCCAGGCTCTGTCTGTGCCTTGCTCTCCTCTGCCTTAGCACTGGTCAGAGCTCTTTTTACAGCAACACAGGCAATAATGGCTTATCCTCAGATGGTATGCAAGCATGCACCTGCTCAGTTGGCTAAGTATTATATCACTGCACATACACGCTGTATAGATTAGGATCAGGTGAGGATCCTGGCAATGGAACTTCCATTGTCCCTACAACCTGTATTCATGAAATTAAATTCAGTTTTTTCCTGTTACTCTATCCATATCAGTTAAATTACTGATCAAAGCAAGAACCTAGAAGGGAAGAAGGTAAATGTTTTCCTCTCCTACAGCCTCTATGAAACAAAAATAATTAAAGTATTCAGAAGACAAAACAAAATGATCCTTTTGAAATTAAAATTATGATAGTAGAAATAAAATCTCATTGAAACTATTGGAATATAAAATAAGGAAGTTCCCCAGGAATTTGAGGGAAAACAAGACATAGAAATGGAAATCAAAGAGAAACAATAAAAACATTAGATGATTTGTTTAGGGAGTAAAATATGAATAATAAGAGTCCCAAGAAGAGAGTGAGAGAATGAATATAAGCAAATAAGAGAGAAGGGAGGAAGAGAATGCACAAGGATTATGAAAAGTACATTTCATGAACATTCGCCATGGCATGAACTTCTGATTTAAATACACCAAGTATGGAAAACGCCCTATAGCAAAAGACCCACACACATCCTGAAGTCGCAGAACATAGATATATAAGATGAAACTAAAGTTTCTGTGAAGTAAGAATCCAGTCAAATGCAAAGTGCCAAAAGATAGAATGGTGTTTCTGAGTAGCAGCCTTAAAAATAGAGCGTGAATTGAATGAAGATATTTTTAGACATGAAAATTCTAAAAACAAAAACAAAAACAAAAAACAGCATACTCTTTCTAGGGCAGCTAATGGAGAATTAAGTTTCCTTAACAAGGAAGCAAACCTTTTCTGATTGAGTTCTAAACAGACACAGATCTTAAACTGGTTCAGTAGGAGTTCCATAAAACTTTCTCCTACATGTTGGCTGTTCAAAGTTCTTTTCTGTATTATGCATTTTAGAATCATCAAACTGATCCCACTTGGCAGCCTTTATCCATGTGTCCACCTTCTGATGGACTGACCAGCATGCAGAAGAATTGGTAGAGGTTGGACTGATGGCTAATCAAATTTTAAATATTCAATGAATTTCTGCTAGTCCTCCTCAGGTGTTGGGAAGTTCTTACCAATTCTTCCATGGACTATTCATGCCTCCAGGAATTCCAATACTTTGTTAGAGTGAATTGAAGGACAGTTCTTTCATGCAGTATCTGTGGTTGGGGTATGTATTGGGAGCATATGGAGACAAGGATAGAAAACTTCACATAGATCAAGAGAAAATACTTCTTTTAATGCTTTAATAAAAATATCTTTTAAGAAGGCCAGATCTGATTATGTGTTTTTCTTGGAGGTTTCACGGTAACAATCACAGGTAGATCATTTAATATTTGGTATTTTCCTTCATTTATTTTGTTAGGCTCTTCTATTATCAGGATTCTCCAGAGAAACAGAACCAACAGGAGATACACAGAGATGAAGATAGAGATGATAGAAATAGCAAGACAAAGAGATAGAGATATGATAGAGATTGAGACAGTGACAGAGAGATAGAGACAGAATTGGCTCATGGGATTATGGGGGCCGGCCAGTCTGAAATCTGTAGGGCAAGCTGGTTGGCTGGAGATTCAGGTAAGAGGTAACGCTGCAGTACTGACTCTAAAGGTTGGAAACTCAGGCAGAATTTCTATATTGCTGTCTGGAGGCAGAACTCCTCCAGAAAACTTCAGTCTTTGCATTTAAGACCTTAGACTGGATGAATCCTACCTATGTTATGGAGGATAATCTGTTTTACTAAACCATGGGAACTTTGATAGGGATTACATTGAATGTGTACATTTATTTGGCCAGTATGGACATTTTCAAATACTAATTCCTCCAATCTAAGAACATGGAATATCTTTCCATTTATTTGTGTCTTCAATTTCTTTTATCAGTGTCTTATAGTTTTCAATGTACAGGTCTTTCACCTCCTTGGTTAAATTTATTTCAAAGTATTTTAGTGTTTCTGATGCTATTGTGCATGGGATTCTTTCTTATTTTCTCTTTCAGGTAGTTCTTTGTTAGTGTAGAAACACACACACACACACACACACACACACACACACACACACACAGAGTCTACTGATTTAAATGTTATTTAATATCACCTAAAAAAATACATTCACAGCAGTATCTAGACTGGTGTTTGACCAAACAAGTAAGTACCATATCCTAGCCAAGTTTAGACATAAAATTAACCACCATAGCTCACCTTCAATGCACCAATTTAGTAGTAGTATAAAATTTCTATGGAGATTATTAAATCATCTTTTGCAGAGTTTTGTCATTTACAAAAATAGGCACATGCATTTAGATTAAAGAGAGGAAATATGTAAGAGACAGGAATTCTCTTAGGAGAATTTGAGGCTTAGAAGTAGACAAACCCATAGCAGATACAAAACAAATGAATTATCATTGGAAAAAAAGGAAATGTATATGGTGCTTTAGGGAATAGGTCTTACTGTATATCGGACTCTCTCCTGACTGTGGACTTAGGACCACACTGAATAGACCTTGACAACTAAGTCAACGTGTTATAAGAAATCAAAGGATATTCTACAGGTGAAACAAGCAAAAGAAATTGACACAGAGACCTTTAACAAAATAATCATTCCCTTATAAGGCTGATTTTTCAGGGACTCAAAACAATGCTGCCGTAAACTGATCTACAGTTTACAGTGAAAATCTGCTTTCCTAGAGCAACATGCTGCCAGTCTCCTAGTGCACAGCCCCAACGTCCTGGAGCAGACTTGGGCAAAAAGGGAGGAGTCCGGTAAACATGTTTCCTAGGAGCAAAAATTAAAGCAGCAGGATAGCAACTGATGAAAGACAAGTGTGGGAAGTATGGAGTATCACACAACAGATTTCTGGTTTAAATGTGTGCAAGTTTGATGCTTTTTTTTTTACTTATTGAGATGTATTTAAAATTATTTCTTCTTGTTTTATTTTTTATTTTTCCCATACTTCTCCTATGTCTCATTTTTTTACTCCATTCCTGACTTCCTTTGTGATAAGGTTTGCTCATTTATCTTTCTCTACTAGTTTGGAATTAACAGCTTTTGTTTATACTGCATTTTTAATAATTTTAACTGCTAAGTCTATATGTCGAGTTTTTACATCTCTTATAAAATATCCCATTCATTAAGGCCATATTCCAAAATATTTCCCTACTTCATATTTTATTATATAAAATTTCAATTCACTGTCTAAATAAAATAAAACTATTATTACTACCATTATGGCTACTATTACCAATTTTTTATACTTGATAGGTAGTTAAATTTGCAAACAAGTCTAGTACTAATTTTTTTGGCACAATTGCTTGTTTTCCTCCACTCATTCTGGAAGTGAATTTTATAGTATGCACTTCTTGGTCAATATTCTAAAGCATGTCTTTAATTTCTATAGTGATAAATTACTGATCTTGGTGTTTATTTCACCACTGCTTTTGAAAAAAATTACCTACATGTAAAATTTAAGGCTCACAATTATGTATTTCTTCTCCTCACCCTTGTTGTTGTCTTTTCACCACCATTACTGTTGATGCAAAATATGCTGTCAAAAAGCACAATTAGTGAAAGACCATTTTGAAGCCTGCAGCCAACATAATGCATTATGGTATGATGGATTTCCACTGGTGTTACGTAACATAAGAGGAATGATATTGCTGTATCAGCAGTGAATTAGTTCTCCACAAATGTGTAATGAGGCAGCTGTGAGACTAAGCCAAGATACTGATCTATGAAAAAATATTTTGGACCACTAAAAACCTTTAATCAAAATGATCTGGCCGTGAATAGTCTTTCTGGGAGCAAGAAAAATGGGGTTATCAAGTCTGTACAGAATATTTAAATAATGATAAACTACTTAAAGGATGGTCTTCTTATCATCAGGTGCCAGCAATTCTAAACAATGTCAGTCATAAAATTCTTCTTTCAGAAAGTATTTTTTATTATTCTAAGTTCTAAACAATCATGTAGTTACTGTTAATTTTTAATAACACACATATAAGTCTCAAGCTGGCACATTTTATTATTTTTCCTTTAATAAATACTGTATTCTACATGAAATTTTATTCTAATAGCTGTCAATTATAGAGCTAACCCCCAACATACATGCACTGAACTACATGTATTTGTATTGAGATTAAGTTCAAAGAGGTTGAGGATTGATGAGCTTGCTTTTAGAGAAATTGGGGTCTTCAGCTCCTCATATCCCTGATTTTAAATGAGCAGAACTTTATTTACTTAAATGCTGTCATAGGATGTGGCCACTTGAAATTTCTATTTGCATTTATAATTTAAAACTGAAATAGTATATGAACTGTAAGCTTTAATCTTTGTTTTTGGTGTGTGTGAATTTTACTCTGTATATGAAAATTAAATAATAGCTTTAAAAGTGAAATCTACTCTTTTTTAAATAATTGTTTTAAAAATAATGACTCACATAGTATTATTTATTATTATAGAATTATTTCTGAAGAAAATTTTGCTATATAGAGAAAAGGGGACTGTTAAAAAAATCTACAGCATATGTGCTAGATATGCCACTGAAATTGTTCTGAGACACATAAACACAACATATGTATCATATATTAAGTTTCTTTGACTAAAATGCTGTGAATCACACATGAATCATGACAAATTTTTCAAGGCAAAAACCATGTAAACACATTGGTAAATGAGTAAATAAGCATTTTTCTCCCTTTGGCAGCTGCCTGGCCTCACCATATCCCTTTCCTGTATAATCTTCCACTTCAAAACTGGGCAGAAGATCTAAATTGACATTTACGTCCTGAAGGAAGATACACAGATGGAGTAAACATTTAAAGATGTTCAGTATCACATGCTATTAGGCAATTGCAAATTAAAAGAACAAGATACGACTACACACCTATGAGAACGGCCAAAGCCCAAGCACTGACCACACCTCGCGTGGCTGAGGATGTGGATCAAAAGGAATCTCCTTCGCTGCCGGTGCAAGTGCAGAATGAATGGTACAGCCACTCTGGAAGATGGGCAATTTCTTACAAAACTAAACATACTTTCACCATATGATCCAGCAACTGCCTCCATGGTCTACCCAAATGAACTGAAAACTTACATCCACAGAAAAACCTTCACGAATGTTATATCAGCTTTATTCATAATTGCCAGAACTTGAAAGGCAACCAAAATCTCTTTCAGTAGATGAATGGATAAATAAACTGGCATATCTAGACAAGGGAATTAGTATTCAGTGCTAGAAAGAAATGAGCTATCAAGCCAATTAAAAGTCATGGAAGAACTTGAAATGCATATTACTAAGTGAAAGAAGGCAATCTGAGGAGTCCACATAATGTTTGACTCCAGGTCTATTACATTCTGCAAAGTAAATCTAAAAAGACATTATGGAGACAATAAAAGATCAGTCATTGCCAGGTGTTAGAGAGGAAGAAGGGATGAACAGGCAGAACCAGAGGAGTTTTAGGGGATGGAACTGTTCCGTGCCATACCATTATGGTAGACACATGTGTTGGGGGGAAGAAATTTCCTTTACCCCTCAAGGTTCTTCTAGCTGGTTTAAGAAGCAGATTGACATGAGACAGATTAACAGGAGAAAAAATAAAGTTTAACTGTGTACATACGGAGAACCATAGACATGGTTCCAAAGACAGGAAAAGTGAAGTATACATGTCATCCTGAACCAAGGAGAAAGGATTAGGGGCCTGAGACTTCAAAGGGAAAGGGAAGTAATTCACAGGACTATGAAAGAGTAAATTTCTTGTATACAAAATACTTGACGTGTCACACAGAAACCTGGGAGGACAGAGAGAAATTCCCACACACTTTGTCACATTACCCCCAGTCTACCACACCCAGTTTACCCTGTAGTATAGCTGTCTGAGGTGAGAGCTCTCTTCCTGGAGCAATTCCTCCATCTAATTCTGTTTATGCAGTTGAGGTGGAGGAGGTCAAAGGATCTCCCTGAGTCTTTTGAGTCTTGATGGCTCAAAGTAATCTTCATGCTACAATGGCACATCTTGGGGGCGGTCAGCCCTTCGTCTCTACACAAGTCCTTGTACATGTAGAATGGGCAACACCAAGGGTAAACTCCAATGTAAACTATGGACTTTGTGTGATAAGATTTGCCAATATAGATTCATTGATTATAACAAGTGTACCACTTAGGTGAGGAATATTGACAGTGAGGGAGGTTGTGCATGTGTGAGGACAGAAGATAAGGGAACTCTTTACTTTCTGCTCTATTTTGCTGTGAATGTAATACTTCTCTAAGAAGTAAAGTTTATTAATTTAAAAAATGTATAAATAAAAGTAAAAATGTATTCACAAAAGTACACTTTTAAAATGCGACATTAAATTATTTCTAATGCAACATTTGGCTCAGCATTTCAGAGAACCAAGTTTAATTCTGGTGAGTATAGTGATTTGGAAAATGAGAGGAAATACTGTTTTCAAAAAGACTATGATGACTTGCTCACAGTTGAGCTGCCATGGAGCCTGCATACCCCTTTCCCCCTGCTGGGCTCTGTAACTAGCACTTCTCTCTCATCACAGAGTTTCACACGTGTGAATTTTTCTGTCATCAAATGAGAACTAGAGTAGGCCTATCATCAGGAATGAAATTTTCTAAAAAATTTTTGGATCTGGTTTAAAGAAAATTATTGGACACATATGGTTTTATTGAGAAAAAATAAAAAGAGTGAGAAGAGTAGATGCAGGGGAACAGCGGCAACTGCTAACAAGTTTAGATTATATGCCCTAAGAAAGAAAGAGTAACACATTTTCTCAGGGTGGAGGAGAGAGCTAGGATATCCATTCTTACAGAATTGCTGGAAATTGACATTTTACTTTTCATAAAGGTTGGAGACCTCATTTTTTTCCTGATAAAAATGTTACAGAAATTCACCCTTTTCTCCCCTTCCACAAAGCATGATGCTGATTCAGCTAGTTCTACAGGGAGTTAATTATCTGACATAAAGTATTTCCCTCCTCTGTTAAAATAAATTTTTGTATTAAGAAAATCGCCATCTTATCTCTTAAATTACTTGAATTTAAAAACTACCAGTTTGAAACATTTGAAGGGATTTACATGTGCAGCTATTTTTCTGGACAATTACTCTGAAATTCTTTCATGAATCTCCTTCAAAATGAGTGCTGTAAAAACTAATGGCTGACAATAATTTCCAGATAATCACTCAAAACTGGACACACACACACACACACACACTGTGAACTTTGCCGTCTTAAAATATTTCCTCAGATTTTGTTTTGCAGTTTTCTCCCTTTTACTCAGTATCTTCTATTTTCAGACTTCATGTTAACACCTTTACATTTGAATTCATGAACTTGTCGTTTTCTAAATATCCCTAGGTCATTTTTTATAATTTTAATAATTTCTATATTCTCATTGGTGTATTCAAATATCTAGCAACTTATTTCATTTGGAAATCATTATCACTTCAGTCAGAACACAAAAAAGATACTTTAAATAAAAAATGTGTTGCCACAAACTCACTCTTTGCAAAACATCTGCTTTGACTGCCTTGCAAAATTGTTATAATGTTTATAACAATGCTCATATTCACTCATATATCAATGTATGTGTGCATGTGTGTGTACGCTAACCAATATTTGTTTAGTTTGTTAAAAAGAAAACCACAGACCCCACATGGGGTCATTCCTGCTAGGCCATATCACCAAACCAGGGCTTACTAGCAATATGGCAACCTAGTTGCCCAAAGCAATCTATAGATTCAAAATGCAATATCTATTAATATACCAAAGGCATTTTTCACAGAACTAGAACAAAGAATCCTAAACTTTTTATGGAACCGCAAAAGATCCTGAATAGGTATAGCAAAATGAGAAAGAAGAACAAATCTGGAGGAATCATGCACCTTATTTCAATTTATTCTACAAAGCTATGGTAATCAAAAGAGTATGGTACTGGCAGAAAACAAACACACCGATCTGTGGATAGAATAGAGAGCCCAGCAATAAACCCACACCCACCCACATCTGGTCAGTTAATCTACGACAATGAGACAGGAATATACAATGGGAGAATGTCTCTCCAATAAATGGTGTTGGGAAAATCAGACAGCTACATGTAAAAGAATGAAACTGAACCACTATCTTACACCATATACAAAAATGAATTCAAAATGGATTGAAGACTTGAATGAAAACTCCTAGAAGACAACTAGGCTGTAAGCTCTTTGAGATTGGTTTTAGCAATATTTTTTTGAACTATTCTCCTCAGGCAATGGCAACGAAAATTAAACAAATGGGATAACATCAAATCAGAAAGCTCTTGCACAGTGAAGGAAACCATCAACAGAATGAAAAGGCAACTTATGGAATGGCCGATTTTTTAAAATCATACGTCTGTTAAGGGGTTAAAATCCAAAATAAATAAAGAACTTACACAACTTAATATTAAAAATTCAAACAACCTGATTAGATATTGGGCAGACTTGGATAGGTATTTTTTCAAATAAGACATATAGATTACCAACAGACACATGAAAAGATGCTCAATATCACTAATCATCAGGGAAATGTAAATCATAACCACAATGAGATACCACCCCACACTCTCATCAGGTGTGCTATTATCAAAAATAAAAAAAATAACAAGTGTTGGTGAGGATGTGGAGGAAGAGAACCCTCATACACATGGTGGAAAAGTAAAAATGTATTCACTTTTACTGGTGCAGCCACTATGGAAAACACATAAGCTTCTCAAAAATTTAGAAATGGAACTACCAAATGCTTCAACAATTCCAATTCTGGATATTTAGCTGAAGAAAATGAAAACATCAATTCAAAAGAGATATATGCACCCCTATGTTCACTACAGCAGTATTTATAGTAGCCAAGATATGGAAGTAACCTGTTTATCAATAGATGAATGGATTAAGATGATGTGGTACACATATACAATGAAATGTTACTCAACCATAAAAAATAATGAAATTTGCCACTTGCAACAACATGCATGGACTCAGACGATATTATGCTAAATGACATAAGTCAGAAAGAGAAAAACAAATACTATAGGATATCTCTTACATTTAGAATCTAGAAAACAAAGCAAATGAATTAACAAAACAAAACAGAGACTCACAGGAAACAAACTGCTGTCTACTGTAACAGGGAAGAGTGGGGTTGGAGCAAAATAGATGAAGGGCATTAAGAGGTACAGCTTCGAGGTATAAAAATAAATAAGTCTTGGGGATGTGTGTACAGCATAGGGAATGTAGTCAATAATATTGTAGTAACTTTGCATGGTGACAGATGGTAAGACATTGTGTTGATCATTTTGTAATATATAAAAATATTAAATCACTATGATGTACAACTGAAACTAATAGGATATTGTATGCCAAATGTCAATTATACTTCAAAATAAAAAATAATATCTATACATGTAAAATACAGTTTAAAAATATCCAAAAAAAGAATATCTTTTATATTAGAGAAACTAATTTCAGGAAAACATATTAATTGAAATTTTTACTTGTCTGAAATATTTCAAGCATGAATTCACTTGACTATTTATTTCCCTGTCAAATATAAATTTATCAGTTAAGCTAAAGGGCTAAAATCAAGTTAAATGTGAGTATCTGTTTTCCTTGCTAGCTGAGGAATTAAAAATAAATGAAATTTTCAAAATATTTTAAGGTTGATATATACTTCCTAAATGTTTCATTCTTTCCATCTAGTACTTTTAACCCTCAGAATTCAGTGCTCTTAACACAGGGCCAAACCATGTAACTTAATAATTAAATTTTAATAAGTATATTCATTAATAAATATACTTTAATTGAATAAATAGCTCAATAAATACAGTTTAATTCGATGAATAAACAAGCAAATGTATCCAAAATCATTCAAGTTTTATGAACAAAGATAATGTTCATAGAATTATTTGCTATAGCAAAAAAACAACCAAGAAGTTAATAAAACAAACAACATTATTATAGTTCTTATAAGTACAGAACTAGTAGTCACTAAATATGAACATTCTGGATAACGTTTAGCAATAATGGTGAGGAAAAAGGCAAGATTGCAAATCTCCATCATTACATGATGGCACTTTTCAGTATGTATGTAGTTTTTGTCTATGTATCTGTATCCCTCCCCAACTCCCTGAACGCCTTGAGGGCAGATGCCCTGTCCATTCAATCTTGCATCTCCACTGCCTACTGCATAGTGTAAAGTAATTATTCCATAAATGTTTCTCAGTTAAATTAGTAAAACTAAAACAACTGCTATGAAAGATAATGATGGAAGCCTTAATGAAAGAACCAGCTTTCTTATATATTAGTGCTGTTTGGACAAAAACAGGGACAGACACTTAAAAAAAATCAGGAAAGAATGAATGCACATTACTCTATGATCTAGTAGCTCCATTCTTAGGTATATTTCCTAGAACACTGTTCCATAGGAGACATATACAAGAATGTATTAGCATCGCTGTCCTTAATCACAGAATACCAATAATACCATCTATGATTTATTGAGCACTTACAAAATACCAGGAGCTCCTCCTCTGAGGGTTATTGAACCCTCAACGTAGTCTGAAGAGTGATATACTATATATGTTTTTTTAACAGACTAGGATATTTTAAGTGAAGGAAGATTAATTAATTTACTCAAGATAATTCAGCTAACAAACACCAAAGACCTACTCTCTGGATTCAGAACTCAGTATGTAAACCGGCTCAAACAAACAAATTTGGACACCGTTTTACATACATCAATATAACAATGGATGAATGTAATATGTGATATATGCATACAGAGGGATAATATGGAGCAAAGAAAATGAACTACAGCTACATGCACTGACCTAATTTCATAAACAAAATTTGGAGATTAACACTATATATAATTAAGTATTATACTAACTCTTCTGACTCCAAGTCTTACTTACAAATAATTCATTATCATTTACTTTCTTACACCGGTTATATCAAGTATGAAGCAGAAAAAGGAGGGTATATACAAAGATTCCAATCATTTATATTACACAATGAGTTATAGTTATTTTTTCAAGGAAATATTTTGCTCTATCAGATAATCAAACAAAGTAGGTCATCATCCTGATGCTAATAATTATTTTACCTCCTTCAAGAACCATGCCTGAATCTTACAATTAGTGTCAATAGTTTGATTTCATTTAATAATTAGTCAATTATAATTAAAATTAGTTCTTCTTCTGGCTAATTAACTACTTTGAAAGAACATCTGCAGTGGTTTTGATATAAGTTCTCAAATTCATTTGATTATCAATAAAAGCATTATCATGAGTTTTGCTACAATGAATTAAATTGATCTTACTAAGTGTACCCGCATTACATTAAAGAGTAATTAAATTGTTAATTATTATTTTTGCAAAAGAAACAATTATTTATTTTCTGGTCTTAAATTATAATAAACTATTATTATTGCAAAACAAACAGTTTACATTTATAGTAGGACTTTTCTGATGCTTCCCAACAAAATCAGCCTTTGTCCATATACCAAATGTAATGCACAAGGGTATAAACCAATAGTAGAAACTTAGATTCTTGTGGAAACTGATACATAACCTGTCTCAAACTATAAAATTGTGGTGAAAAGGTTTCCCAATATGATTTGTGTTTAAGTAATACCCATCTTCCAACACCTAGTAAAATCCTAGTCAAGTTAACTGAAGTTTCCAATTCCACCTAATTGCACTATTGGATAAGCCTCATTTTTTTTCTATGAGTGGGGCCTGGAGAGTTAGAACATCTATGTAAATTGAATTTCCATTGATAAATTCCCTTAGACTGGGGAGAAATTACTGCTCCCATAGATTACTTGCATTTCTGCTGCCAAGATCTCAATTTTTTTTGAGCTACTTCTGACTCATGTGGAAGAGCATACATATTCATTATTGTTGAGTAAAAGGTATATGCAGTTTCCCATCTTTGTTCCTTATCATTATACATACTTAATTGTTGAATCTCCTGCATCCATTGTTTAATAAGCAGTGTTGTGCATTGGGGCCACTCACTATGCTTTCCATTTTTCCTGAAATATCATTCTTCTAAGTTGTCATCTCATGCCAATAACTTTATGACTCTATGTATATCTCCATTAAAGTTGAATTTGTCTTGGCCTAGAATTCCTATACCTGTGCCAGGTTTGTCTAAGATTCTTTTAGAGCATCTTGGCCAATATTTGTTCATCTACCAGACATGTTGCTGTCACTGAGAACTTACTACATGATCCTGCTTTTGCATAAATGTTTTGTACCTAAAAGTGATATCTCATGCAGGTAGAAGCCAACCATAAATGAGTTTAACATTGAATGGGCCAGAGGACCCTCATGAATATTCCTAGTATTCTAACAGTGTAATGTTTGATTCTACAATGTTACCCCCAATTAACATCAAATTTAGTTTGCCAAATGTTCCTTGCCTTACTATTCACCTCAATCCATAACAACATGGCTTATAAGGCCATAGGGCACATGATACTATGACAATTCAGGCATATAGCATATATTTTACATCTACTATACCTGGGCACCTTTCTTAACAAATTATCATACCATGATTTGTATTTATGTTGTCAACAAAGTCTTAAAAGGAAGTCATGTATTATAATATAACCAATAAAACTGGAACCATAAGATAATGTTACAATTATTACAAGCACTATCAGGATATTATAGGCATTATTAAGATGCACCACATAGAAGATTTCGTATTATTTATTGAATCAGCTGGGACCCATCTGGAGTTTCAACATCTTTGCACTTGATTGTTGTTAAATGTGTTCCTGATTATTTCATTCATTTTTGATATCTTTATTATAGGTGCACAAAATTAATTTTTTATATTGACTTTTAATCCTGCAACTTTGCTGAATTTATTTACTAGTTCTGAGGGTTTGTGTGTGAGAGAGTGCATGTGTGTGCATGTATTTTTAAGGTTTTTTTCAACATAAGAGGATTTCATCTGCAAACAGATGTAATTTTATTTCTTCCTGTAGAATCTAAATGCTTTTTTCCTTTCTTTTTTTTTTTTTTTTTGCCTAATTGGTTGGAACTTCTAGTACAATACTGGGCAGAAATGGCAAGAGTGGGTAGGTATCTTCTGTCTTATTCCTTATTTAGAGTGAAAGCCATTAGTCTTTCACAATGAAATATGATGTTAGCTGTTGGTTTTTAGTAGATGTTCTTTATTAGGAAGAAGTTCCTTTCTATTCCTAGCTTTTTTATTTAAATGTTTTCGTTGATCATGAAAGGGTTTTGAATTTTTTCAAATGCTTGTCCTGCATTAACTAAGATTACCATGTAATATTTGTTTTTTATTCTATTACTAAAGTGCACTATAATAACAATTTTCTGGGGTTAAGCTAGCTTTGCATTCCTGGGATAAACTACACCTGCTCATTATACATAATTATTTTTATTTATTTATATATTTAATTTTTTATTATGGTATTATTGATATATACTCTTATGAAGGTTTCACATAAAAAACAATGTGGTTACTACATTTACCTATATTATCAAGTCCCCACCATATCCCAATGCAGTCACTCTCCATCAGTGTAGAAAGATGCCACAGATTCAATGTTTGCCTTCTCTGTGCTACATTGTTTTCCCCGTGACCCCCCACACCATGTGTACTAAACATAACACCCCTCTATCCCCTTCTCCGTCCCTCCCACCTGCCTTCCCTCACCCCTCCACTTTGGTAACTGCTAGTCCCTTCTTGGAGTCTGTGATTCTGTTGCTGTTTTGTTCCTTCAGTTTTGCTTCATTGTTATACTCCACAAATGAGGGAAATCATTTGGTACTTCTCTTTCCCTGCCTGGCTTATTTCACTATTTCACTGAGCATAATATCCTCCAGCTCCATTCATGTTGTTGCAAATGGCAAGATTTGTTTCTTTCTTATGACTGAATAGTATTCCATTGTGTATATGTACCACCTCTTCTTTATCCATTCATTTACTGATGGACACTTAGATTGCTGCTATAACTTGGCTATTGCAAATAGTGCTGCAATAAACATAGGGGTGCATATGTCTTTTTGAATCTGAGAAGTTGTATTCTTTGGGTAAATTCCAAGGAGTGGGATTCCCAGGTCAAATGGTATTTCCATTTTTAGTTTTTTGAGGAACATCTACATTACTTTCCTCAATAATTGAACTAGTTTACATTCTGATCAGCTGTGTAGGAGTGTTTCCCTTTCTCTGCATCCTTGCCAGAATTTGTTGTTCTTAATCTTTTTGATGCTGGCCATCCTTACTGGTGTGAGGTGATATCTCATTGTGGATTTAATTTTCATTTCCCTGATGATTATTGATGTGGAGCATCTTTTCATGTGTCTGTTGGCCATCTGAATTCCTTCTTTGGAGAATTGTCTCTTCATATCCTCCACCCATTTTTAATTGGGTTATTTGTTTTCCAGTGTTGAGGTGTATGTGTTCTCTATATATTTTGGATGTTAACCCCTTGTCGGATACGTCGTTTACAAATATATTCCCTCATACTGTAGGATGCCTTTTTGTTCTGCTGATAGTGTCCATTGCTATACACAAGCTTTTTAGCTTGATATAGTCCCATTTTATTTTGTTTCCCTTGCCCGAGGAGATACGTTCAGGAAGAAGTTGCTCATGTTTATATTCAAGAGATCTTTGCCTCTGTTGTCTTCTAAGAGTTTTATGGTTTCATGACTTACATTCAGGTCTTTGATCCATTTGGTGTTTACTTTTGTGTATGGGGTTAGACAGTAACCCGGTTTCATTCTCTTGGATGTAGCTGTTCAGTTTTGCCAACATCAGTTGTTGAAGAGGCTGTCATTTCCCCATTGTATGTCCATGGCTCCTTTATCATATATTAATTGACCATATATAGCTGGGTTTATATCAGGGCTCTAGTCTGTTCCATTGGTCTATGGGTCTGTTCTTGTGCCAGTACCAAACTGTCTTGACTAACGTGGCTTTGTAGTAGAGCTTGAAGTTGGGAAGTAAGATTGGTATCTTCTTAAATTTCTCTTGTGAGTGTCTTATAGTTTTCAGAGTATAGGTCTTTCACTTTCTTGGTTAATTTTATTCCTAGGTATTTTATTCTTTTTGATGCAATTGTGAATGGAATTGTTTTCCTGATTTCTCTTTCTGCTAGTTCATCGTTAGTGTATAGGAATGCAACAGAGTTCAGTGTATTAATTTTGTATCCCACAACTTTGCTGAATTCAGATATTAGATCTAGTAGTTTTGGAGTGGATTCTTTAGGGTTTTTTTATGTACAATATCATGTCATCTGCAAACAGGAACAGTTTAACTTCTTCCTTGCCAATATGGATGCCTTTTATTTCTTTGTATTGTCTAATTACCGTAGCTAGGACCTCCAGAACTACGTTGAATAAAAGTGGGGAGAGTGGGCATTCTTGTCTTGTTCCCAATCTTAAAGGAAAAGCTTTCAGTTTCTCGCTGTTAAGTATAATGTTGGCTGTGAGTTTGTCATATATGGCCTTTATTATTTTGAGGTACTTGCCCTCTATACCCATTTTGTTGAGAGTTTTTATCATGAATGGATGTTGAATTTTGTTGAATGCTTTTTCATCATCTATGTCAATGATCATGTGGTTTTTGTCCTTTTCGTTGATGTGGTGGATGATGTTGATGGATTTTAGAATGTTGTACCATCCTTGCTTCCCTGGAATAAATCCTACTTGATCATGATGGAGAATCTTTTTGATGTATTTTTGAATTCGGTTCGCTAATATTTTGTTGAGTATTTTTGCATCTATGTTCATCAGGGATATTGGTCTGTAATTTTCTTTTTTTGTGCTGTCTTTGCCTGGTTTTGGTATTAGAGTGATGCTGGCCTCCTAGAATGAGTTTGTGAGTATTCCCTGTTCTACATTTTGGAAAACTTTAAGGAGGATGGGTATTAGGTCTCCACTAAATGTTTGATAAAATTCAGTGTGAAGTCATCTGGTCCAGGGATTTGTTCTTAGCGAGTTTTTTGATTACCAAGTCAATTTCATTGCTGGTAATTGGTCTATTCAGATTTTCTGTTTCCTTCTGGGTCAGCCTTGGAAGGTTGTATTTTTCTAGAAAGTTGTCCATTTCTTCTAGGTTATCCAGTTTGTTAGCAGATAATTTTTATAGTATTCTCTAATAATTCTTTGTATTTCTGTGGTGTCCACAGTGATTTTTCCCTTTTTCATTTCTGATTTTGTTTATGTGTGCAGACTCTATTTCTTGATAAGTCTGGCTAGGAGTTTATATATTTTATTTTCTCTAAGAACCAGCTCTTGCTTTCATTGATTTTATTGTTTTATTCTTCTCAATTTTATTTACTTATGCTCTAATCTTTATTATGTCCCTCCTTCTACTGACTTTGGGCCACATTTGTTCTTCTTTTTCTAGTTTCATTAATTGTGAGTTTAGACTGTTCAAATGGGATTGTTCTTCTTTCCTGAAGTAGGCCCGTATTGCAATATACTTTCCTCTTAGCACGGCCTTCGCTGCGTCCCACAGATTTTGCGGTGTTGAATTATTGTTGTCATTTGTCTTCGTATATTGCTTGATCCCTGTTTTTATCTGGTCATTGATCCATTGGTTATTAAGGAGCATGTTGTGAAGCTTCCATGTGTTTGTGGGATTTTTCATTTTCTTTGTGTAATTTATTTCTAGTTTCATACCTTTGTGGTCTGAGAAACTGGTTGGTACAATTTTAATCTTTTTGTGGCCTAGTATATGATCTATTCTTGAAAATGTTCCATGTGCACTTGAGAAGAATGTGTATCCTATTGATTTTGGGTGTAGAGTTCTGTAGGTATCTGTTAGGTCCATCTCTTCTAATGTGTTGCTCAGTGCCTCTGTCTCTTTACTTATTTTCTGTCTGGTTGATCTGTCATTTGGAGTGAGCAGAGTGTTGAAGTCTCCCAAAATGAATGCATTGCACTCTATTTTCCCCTTTAATTCTGTTAGTATTTGTTTCATAGTTGTAGGTGCTCCTGTGTTGGGTGCATAACATGATTCTTTTTATAAGTTGCAGTACTCTTTTGTACAGTTTTATGAATTAGGCTTTATTCAAAAGATATATTGTTCTTTAATATTCTTTTCTCTTGCTATTTTTCTCTCATTTTTATATCATGGTAATACTGTCCTCAGACAATGAGTTAGAAAGATTTTTACTCTTCTAATTTTTTAACATTAATTATAAGGAATTACCATTAATTTTTCTGTAAATCCTCACTAGAATTTTTCCCTGTGGAAAAGTTTAAAATTATTAATTTTTTCACCCTTAAATTTCATAGCTCTAATAACGATTTTTTATTTCTTCCTTGTCTGGTTTTGGTAGTTTGTAGCTTTCCAGAAATTTTTCTATTTACTCTAATGTCATCTGTTCTTGCAATCCTAAACTTATTCTACAAGTCTTTTCCTTTTTCTTGGTTAACCAAGCTATTTGTCAATTTGGTGGCTCTTTTCAATAAAACAGTTTTCAATTGTATTGAATTTCTCTATTGTTTATCTTTAATTAATTTCAGCTCTTATCTTTATTATTTCCTTTATTTTCTTCCTGCTTTATGTACCTATAATTTAATCTTTGTTTTCTAGTGTTTTCAGATGGATGGTGAGGTTATTGATTTGAGAATTCTTCTGTTTTTAATACAGGCATTTGCAGTTATAAATTTTCCTCTAGACACTGTTTTAACTAGGTCCTATAAGTATTGTAATGTGTTTGTTTTCATTCATTTCTAAGTATCTAAATTCCCTGTGTGATTTCTCATTTGACTAATTGGCTATATAAAACTGTGATTTAACTTCCATGTACTTGTTATTCTTCCAAGTTTCCCTCTGTTTTTGACATCTAATTTTATACCATTGTGGTTAGCTAAAACACTTGGGGTTGTTTCGATCGTTTAAATTTTATTGAGGTTTGCCTTATGATCTAGCATTGGTCTGTCCTGGATAATGTCCATGTGTACTTGAGAAGAATATGTGTTCTTCTGTTGTTTGGTAGTGGTCTTTACAAGTCTGTTAGTTCTAGCTGGTTCATGCTGTTATACAATTCTCCTGTATCATTGATGATTTTCTCCTTTGTTGTTCCATTATTTAACATGTGGATCCAAAGTCTACAACTATTATTATATTGCTTTTCTCCCTTCAATTCTGTTAGTCTACACTTCATATACCCTTGGGCTCTATTCTTAGGTGTCTATATGTTTAAAATTGTTATATCTTCCTAATGAGCTTTCTTTTTACATTACAAAATGTCCCTCTTTTTTGTTACAAGGTTTGATTGTAAAGTCTATTTGTATATTAACTTAGCCACTCTAGCTTGTTTTATCATTGCTGTTTGCATAATATATATTTTTCTAACATCTTAAATCTATTTTTACTGTTGAATCTAAGAATATCTACTACAGATATGATCCAGTTTGTCTGGTTTCTTTATACAGTATGTCTCTGACTTTCAGTTATCATTTAATTCATTCATATTTTATATGCATGTTCTAGAACTTACAATATAAAATAATTCAAAAATATAGTGAAACATAATTATAGATATTCAAATGTTCTAACAGAAAATACTCCTTAATGAAAAAGAAAGCAGTAAGAAACAGAGGAACATCAAGGATATGAAACATAGAGAATTCAAAAAGTAAAACAGCATACATAAATACAGCCATATCAACAATAACATTAAATGTGAAGGAATTAAACAATTACATCAAGAAATGGTCAGACAGGATAAAGAAACCAGAATCAAATTTATAAGAAATAGAAGCTTTAGTACTGTATACCTCTATTCCCTCCTCCCCGCTTTTTGTGCTATCATTTTTATAAAAATTATCTATGCATGTTGCTATCATGAAGCTACAAGCCTCCTCTTAAATGCTTACCACCATGATTTCCATTATTTTGACAATACTTTTTGACTTGACCTTTCTCATGCTTTGTTAGTTGCTTTATGCTTTCGAGGCCCACCGTTCCCCTAAGTAGAAGCTGTGTGTCATTGCTCCGGAGGAGGCAAGAACACTAGCTCACTTCTCTGGGACTAACCCTGCTCTGCTGTATGCAGTAGGTTGCTGGGAGGGAGCTGGTCTTTTTGACCTGGCTTTGCTGACAAGGAACCTACATCCTACTATGCATCTAACTAGAGTGAGGATGACCAGGACCCAAATATTCTTGACCTTTCATAGCTGATGTCAATCTTTCATCTTAATAATGGAATCTGGCATAAGAAAGGAGCCCTGGCCTCTTGGCCACATTTCCTACAATACATCTCTGCAAAATGAAGCTGGGGGTATGGGAGAATGAGATATACTGGTGGTCTGACCCTTCAATGAGAAAAGGAGTGACACTAGACTGGGATCTGAGAGGAGAGGGGCCCCTATCTTCCTGGTGCCTTTTCCTACCTTTTCCAACATTCATGATACAACTTCCAACTGTACCACTCCCTATTATAAACATATGCACTAAAAGATATCTTAACCTTTCTTCCCCAAAATTGAGAACATCTGCTTTCTTCAAGTTCTGTCTTTTACATTGCAAAACAAGATAACAGGGAGGAATTACATATTAGAATAGTGGTTACCAGATAATAAATCTTATTTTTCACCTAAGGGCTTTCTAGCATGGAGAGAGTCTACTTGGCTTATGTTTACCACATTTAATGTCATCTTTATATCTTTCAAAAGCCAGCAAGAGTTTGTTACTAGGAAAGAGAGAGTATCTCCCTTCACAGCAAGAGACATTCTTTTAGATAATCTTTAGAACAAGCTAATGCTGAAAACCCTGATGGCATGAGGGTAGAAACCTATGTTGGGAAGGGAATAGGGGTTGTTTGCTCAGGGAAGAAATGTCAGTATCAGGTGCAACACTCATCTAACAGTAGGAATACTTGTTACATGATCAAGATTTACTGACAGACTCCATCTGTGTCTTCTCACCAAACAAGGTCACTCAGTCAGCTACTATAGAGCTTAATGAGGAAAGTGCCAAGTCTCTGGAGTGATAATGCAGGTTTGCTCTGACTTACGCCTCAGGCACTGGCAATATTTTTAGGTCTAGAAAATAAAATAAGGTACAGAAAAAGGTCATTTTTTATCGAGCTGATCCACCTTGAAAAATAGCTATGCATGTAAGTGAGTATGTTTAGTCCCCTATTTCCTCTTTCCTCAGATTCAAGGTTACTCTTTTATTCTTCAGTGACCCTTAAGGGTCTTAATACTTTACCTGAACATTAAAGTTATGTATGTTATTAGATTAAAGGGTTTCTGCCACAGCTTTAAAACATCTGTTTATATTTTAACATAAATCATTGTTACGTCTAAGAAAAAATATACAAAATGCTAAGGGGCTTGTTGTGGGTTTATTTTTATCTTTTGGTTTTTGGTGGGGAGGGTTGCATATAATACATTATTAGCTAGTTCTTTGCAGAAAAATCCTCACAAAGTTTTTCTGTGCATTGCATATCACAATATTTCTCAAACTTGGGAATTAGCTGCCTGGATTCATGTCATAGCAATTGCTTTTAAAAGGCTTTTGGCTTGGATAAATAGCTTACCATCTCTGCACTTCAGTGTCCCTCATGGAAAAATAACGGATTTAGAATAAGTAACAGGGGAGGTACCTTCCAGTGTAAACACTCTCCAAGCTCATTTTCTATAGATGATCATATGTAAGATAAAAAGAATTTCAGTGCTCGCTTTGGCAGCACATATACTAAAATTGGAACAATACAGAGAAGATTAGCATGGTCCCTGCGCAAGGATGACACGCAAATTTGTGTAGCATTCCATATTTTTGCTAGGAAGAATTAATATTGTCAAAATGGCCATTCTGCCTAAAGCAATCTACAGCTTCAATGCAATCCCTATCAAAATACCAACAGCATTCTTCAACGAACTGGAACAAATAGTACTAAAATCCATATGGAACCACAAAAGACCCCGAATAGCCAAAGCTACACTGAGAAGGAAGAATAAAGCAGGGGGAATCTCGCTTCCCAACTTCAAGCTCTACTACAAAGCAACAGTAATCAAGATAATTTGGTACTGGCACAAGAACGGACCTATAAACCAATGGAACAGACTAGAGAGCCCTGATATAAAGCCAACCATATATGGTCAATTAATGTATGATAAAGTAGCCATGGACATAACAACGGGGACCTGACAGCCTCTTCAACAGCTGATGTTCGCAAAACTGGACAGCTACATGTAAGAGAATGAAACTGGATTATAGTATAACCCCATGTACAAAAGTAAACTCAAAATGGATCAAAGACGTGAATTAAGTCATGAAACCATAAAACTCTTAGAAAAAAATATAGGCAAAAATCTCTTGAACATAAATATGAGCAACTTCTTCATGAACATATCTCCCCAACCAAGGGAAACAAAAGCAAAAATGAACAAGTAGGACTATATCAAACTAAAAAGCTTCTGTACAGCAAAGGATACCATCAGTAGAACAAAAAGACATCCTACAGTATGGGAGAATATATTCATAAATGACGTATCCGATAAGGGGTTGACATTCAAATTATATAAAGAGCTCACGCACCTCAACAAACTAAAAGCAAAAAACCCAATTAAAAAATGGGCAGAGGAGCTGAACAGACACTTCTCCAAAGAAGAAATTCAGATGGCCAACAGGCATATGAAAAAATACTCCACGTCGCTAATCATCAGAGAAATGTAAATTAAAACCACAATGAGATATCACCTCACACCAGTTAGGATGGCCACCATCCAAAACACAAACAACAACAAATGTTGGCGAGGATGTGGAGAAAGGGGAACCCTCCTACACTGCTGGCGGGAATGCAAATTAGTTCAACCATTGTGGAAAGCAGAATGGCGGTTCCTCAAAAATCTCAAAATAGAAATACCATTTGACCCAGGAATTTACCCTAAGAATGCAGCAGCCCAGTTTGAAAAAGACATATGCACCCCTATGTTTATAGCAGCACTATTTACAATAGCCAAGAAATGGAAGCAACCTAAGTGTCCATCAGTAGATGAATGGATAAAGAAGATGTGGTACATATACACAATGGAATATTATTCAGCCATAAGAAGAAAACAAATCCTACCATTTGCAACAACATGGATGGAGCTAGAGGGTATTATGCTCAGTGAAATAAGCCAGATGGAGAAAGACAAGTACCAAATGATTTCACTCATCTGTGGAGTATAAGAACAAAGAAAAAAACTGAAGGAACAAAACAGCAGCTGACTCACAGAACCCAGGAATGGATTAACAGTTACCAAAGGGAAAGGGACTGGGGAAGATGGGTGGGAAGGTAGGGATAAGGAGGAAAAAGGGCTATTACAATTAGTACACATAATGTAGTGGGAGTAGGGGTGGGGGTGGGGAATACAGGTAAGGCAGTATAACACAGAGAAGAGAGGCAGTGATTCTATAGCATTTTACTATGCTGATGGACAGTGACTGCAATGTGGTATGTGGTGGGGACTTGATAATAGGGGGAGTCTAGTAACCATAATGTTGCTCATGTAATTGTGTATTAATAATAGCATAAAAAAATATTAAAAAAGTAAAAAAAAGTTTACAAAAAAAAAAAGAATTTCAGTGCACTTCTTCAAGTACACACTTTATATAGCCCTAGTTTGACCCACAATAATTTCATGATATTAGCTGCCTTGTTAATCTATTTTTATCATTCTTGTACTTTAGCCCCATGCCACCCACTAATTTACTATTTCACATGTATGTACAAAACTTTGAAGCATTTAGCTTTAATTTCCTTTATTAATTTCAATTTCATTATAAAAAATACTTTCCTTGTTCAGCCATCTACTTTAATTTTTTTCAAATAAGATTCCCTCATTAAAAGCAAAAGAAATCCCACTGCCAACATTAGTGTCACAAAGTAATCTATTATTCCCTTTCTGTACTTAAAAACACTAAAAGTATCTGACCTTGAACATACTGGTAAGAAAGAACTGTCACAAGGACTAGAACATGGATGCTCCAGATAGATAAAAAACAAACCTAGTCTTGTGAATTTGCTGACCTATAGTAGCTCAACTGAGTAGAGGTCTCTCTAGAACAATCAGTAATATTTTATTCAACTAATACAGTTGAAAAGCTCCTATATGTCAGGTGCTGTGCCAGGGGAATCAGGAAAGATGATTAATTCATGACATTTTGATATGAGGATCTAGAAAATAGCATAGAATTTGAATAAGAGAAGACAGATTGATGGTATTTTTTTATTTTTATATTTTTGGACCATCTCCTTGATATTGTGTAGCTAATAAAGTTGGATAAAGAGGCAATTAGATTGAAATAAAACATGAGAATAACAAAGATTATGAAGGAAACAAAATGATCAGTGATAGAATGTAAATGGGTAATGAGATGGGACAGGCAATGGGCCTTACATATGGAAGGTGGTCAGCGAAGTCTGCCTAAATAGGTGAGCACGTATCAACGCATTAGGTTAAGTACATGTCAGCCAGGTGAACAATAGTGAAGAGCGACCTCCACAGAAGTGTATGTGAATGTCTAGGTTAGGAAATAGCAAAGTGGAGACTCTTTACCATCTTGAAGACTTAAAAAATTTAGCATAACAAATTTATTGATAGAATAAATTTATGGTTTAATTTATGCAAATCTTCTCTGGATAACTCCAGTTTTATTACATAAAAGTTAAACACTTTATGTCCATTAAAAACATTGTATTTCTTACAAGAAGCATTTCCAAAGTCAGTATTTTGGGTCAGATCTCCAAAAATTTCTTTTGTCCCCATACTTTAGGCAAAAATATTTATTTTATTCTCCACGACCTTCATATTTCATGATGCAGTACTTTGGTATTCCAGTCATTTTCTTCCAACCTTCCCACTCTGACTCCTCCATATACACAAACATATTCTAGTCTATTATAAGCTTCAAGGAATGGCAATTTTTAGAATATTCTGTGGATTTCAAGCCTCTATTAATGCTTTTGTTTCCTGAAGAATACTGTCTTCATTTCATTTCTGATTCTTTATCTTTCAACATTAGAGTCAATCCATCCCTTCCTCTTAGCTTGCTGAACATAATTCTGTTGTCCACAGCACATTTTGTCATAATTATTTTCTAAAAGCCTACATCTAGATAGGAGATAAAATGAGAGCACCACAAATCATAAAACATCTAATTCACCTTTTTACACTCAGTATTTATTACATTCATCTCTTTATTCTAGAACCTCATCAGTAGCAGGTTTTAGTAAAAGTTGGTTGAGTGAATGAATTTGCCAAAAAGGTGAGGAAATAGGAGATAATCTTGTTTCCTGTTTATGTGTCATTTTGACTTAACCATGGTTTCTGAAAATGAAGCATTCAAATCACCCTAGATAGCTCAGAAGTCATTAAATTCTTATAGAACCTAAGGTGAAAGAATTTCCAATCCTATGAAAATTATTTTTATTTCTCTTTAAGTTACAAAGTATTTCAAATTTAATGAAGATATTTCTTTAGAAAATGATCCCTACTAGGGAAATATGGTTAATGCATAAAATACAAAAGCACTAGCATGTACATAGAATATGAGCACAAAATATCTAGGGATCAGATTTAGATTTTTATTTTCTAAGGTCACTTGTTAACTATAACACTCTTTCCTCAAATGTGTGTCTGTCACTTCAAATCTTTTCTCCAACTACAAATGTATAAAATTAATTTGGAAAAACTTAGAATAAAATAACAGGAACTGATACTCAACTTAAGCATCACTAATTATAAATCTGTATATAATTGTAGAAAGCTGTTTGGTCATACATGGTTTGTTTAACATTGTATGAGTTTAACAAAGACTGAGTATGCTAGTTCTTATGAAAATAATGAGGGTTTTGAGAAACTTAGGTAATCCACTTTAGCAAATACTTATTGACTAAGAAATTTGGATTTGAAAATGTTCTCCAGAATTGTTTTTTGCAGATGGGTACATATATGATCCAGCAATAAATACTTTAGCATTTTACTGCTTTGTACTATAGTTATTCTTGTAAAGCTGTAAAAAATGAAAAAAATCAACTTTTTACAGGAAGAAATAGGCATGGAAGGTTTCATTTGGATTTATTCAATCTACCATATAACTCAGAGAAATATTAAATGTTTTTATCTTATTTCTAATTCAAATTCCTGTTTCATAATGTTATAGCTAATGCATTGTTTAAAGAGAGTTTCAAATACCATTAATATTAATTTTAGAACTCTACATTTATCAATGATGCAAATTTTAAAATAAATACTTTAACCTGCCGGTTTATAAAACAATTTTTTTAATTAACTATATAAATATTTAAAATGAAAAAAATTCAATTAATTTAAAACTTGTGCAGTCTTTTATTTTTTCACATTTTAAGAAAGGGTATTGTTTGTACTTATTTTTTTAGAATGAAGAAATGATTGGTGCCCAAATTAATCTTTATAATCAAGGTTATCCCCAGGCTAAATTATGAAAGTGAAATTTAATACCACCTTCAATGCCTCATTTTGATCTGCTTGCCAATTGTCTGTTCTTCTACAAGAGCTTAATTTACATTTCTTTGTATGAATTATACTAAGAGTATTTTGCCACTATATTAATATGTTTGTAGATGATATCAGTTAAAGCATTAGTAATGCAGACATCATTTGCCTTTTAAGTAGGGCTTTCTGTGGGTTAAGACTTTACCAAAAAGTAAATTGGGAAGCTTGTGGTATAGATTGTAATTTTAAGGTTCTCTTAAATTGAAATATAAATGGTAAGACTACTCTAGAGCATATTAATATTTCAGTATAGTCAATCTGTGAGTGCATTTTTACCTGTAGTTTTACCTAGAGATTTAAAAAGAAATTTTAATGTAAGAAAAATAAATATAGTATTACTAATATTTTTGAAGGATTTCAAGTAATAAAGTATGTGCTTTTCTAGTACTTAGAAGCTTAAAATAACAATTACAAATATGCTTAAAATTCTGCAGTTCTGGCTGAGCTCAGTTCTTCTCATAGTGTCCCCTGAGGTCGCTTACACAGTCTGTAGCCTTGGGGTGGGCTCACTGCAGCCGCAGAGTTCACCACACTCTCTCTCAGCCATTACCCTCACATGGCAGGAAACTGGTTCTCACTGTCAGCTGGATTACATCCTTTTTCATCCATGTGTCTTCCCATCAGAATACAGGCATACCTTGAGATAATGCAGGCTTGGCTTCACACCACCACAATAAAAGCCAATATCGCAAAAAAATTAGCCACTGAATTTTGTGGTTTCCCAGTGCATATAAAGTTATGTTGATGCTATACTGAAGTGTATTAAGTATGCAAGAGCATTATGTCTAAAAAATGTGTACACCTTAATTAAAAAATACTGCTAAAAAGTACTATCCATCATCTCAGCTTTCAGTGAACTGAAATCATTTTGCCACTGGGGCGTCTTGCCTCCATACTGCTGACTGCTGCCTGATCAGGTGGCGGTTGCTGAAGACTGGGGCGGCTGTGGCAATGTTTTAAAAGAAGGTAACAATGAACTTTGCTTTTCTTTCACAAATGATATCTTCCTTTCATGAATGATTTCTCTGTAGCATGTGATGCTGTTTGACAACATTTTACCCACCACAGAACTTTTTTCAAAATTAGTCAATCCTCTAAACCCTGTTGCTGCTTTATCAATGAAGTTGATAATAATATTCTAAATCCTTTGTCATCATTACAGCAATCTTCACAGCATCTTCACCAGGAACACATTCCATCTCAAGAAACTACTTTCTTTGGTCATCTATAAAAAGCAATTCCTCATCTATTCAAGTTTTTCATGAGATTGAAGCAAATCGGTCACATTTTCATGTTCCACTTCTAGTTCTCTTGTTATTTTCACCACATCTGCAGTTACTTCCTCAAGTCTTGAACCCCTCAAAGTCATTGATGAGGTTTGGAATCAACTTCTTTCAAACTCCTTATTATAACTGATATTTTGTTCTCTTCCTAAGAGTCACAAATGCTCTTAATGCATTTGGAATGGTGAATCCTTTCAGGAAGGTTTTTTATTTAGTTTGCCCAGATCCATGAGAAGAATCACTATCTATGGTAGCTACAGCCTTACAAAATGTATTTCTTAAATAATAAGACTTGAAACATGAAATTACTCCTTGATCCATGGGTGACAGAATTGCCTGCAGGCAATAATTAATCTCACTGTCCATCTCCATTGGAGCTCTTAGGTGACCATGTGCTCTGTCAGTGAGCAGTAATATTTGGAAAGGAATCTCTTCTTCCAAGAAGTAGGTCTCAACAGTGGGCTTAAAATATTCAGTAAACCATGTTGTAAACAGAAGTGCAGCCATCCAGACTTTGTTGTTCCATTTCTGCACAGGCGGAGTAGATTTAGCATAATTCTTAAGGGCCTTAGGATTTTGGGAATGGTCAATGAGCCCTGGCTTCCACTTAAAGTCACCAGCTGCATTAGCCCCTAAGAGAGTCAATCTGTCCTTTGAAGTTTTGAAACCAGGCATTGATTGTACTCTCTAGCTATAAGAGTCCTAAATGGCTTCTTCTCCCAACAAAAGGCTGTTTTTGTCCACACTGAAAATGTTTAGTGTAGCCACCTTTGTTAACAGCTAGATCTTCTGAATAACTCACTGCAGCTTCTCCATCAGCACTTGCTGCTTCACCTTGTACTTTTATGTTATGGAGATGACTTCTTCCCTTAAACGTCATGAATCAACCACTGCTAACTTCAAACTATTCTGCAGCTTCCTCACCTCTCTCAGCCTTCAAAGAATTGAAGAGTTAGAGCCTTGTTCTGGATTAGACTTTAGCTTAAGGGAATGTTGTAGCTGGTTTGATCTACTCAGAGCACTAAAACTCGGAAGTAAATGTGTTTTACTTTATCATCTGTGTGTTTCACTGGAGTAGCCCTTTTAATTTCCTTCGAGAAATTTTCCTTAGCATTCAGACCTTGGCTGTTTGGCACAAGAGGCCTGGCTTTGGACGATCTGGGCTTTCAATATGCCTACCTCACAAAACTTAATCATTTCTGACTTTTGACTGAAAGTGAGAGATGGGCAACTCTTCCTTTCACTTGAATATTTAAGAGGCAATTGCAGGGTTATTGATTGGCCTAAATTTAATATTTTTGTATCTGAGGCAATAGAGAGGCCCAAGGAGGTTAGAGAGATGAAGAAACAACCATTTGGTGGAACAGTAAGAACACACACAGATTTTATCAATTAAGTTCCCTGTCTTATTTGGGTATGGTTCATGGCACCCCAAAACAATGACAATAATAACATCAGAGATCATTTATCATGAGTCAACATAACAAATATAATAATAATGAAAAAGCGTGAAATATTGTAAAACTACCAAAATGGAACGTGAAGTGAGCGAATGCTGTTGGAAATATGATGCCGGTAGACTTGCTTAATGTAGGGTTGTCACAACCTTCAATTTGCAAAATGTACAATGTCTGAGCACAATAAAGCAAAGCATAATAACATGAGGTGTGTCTCTTTTCGAGTTTTTGTGTGACAGTAGCATGGAGCTAACAGGGCAGGAGAAGAAACTGTGAGGCCCTCTGAAGTCTTGCTAAAAAATGACACTACAGCACTTCTGCTACATTTTGTTAGTCAAAGTGTCACAAACTCCAGCACACAGGGCAGGGGAACAGCACCATTTGATGGCAAGAACTATGAAGTATGTTTATTCCTAGTTCATTTTTATTTTTAACCTAAATACTGAATATAGTTCTTATCCTTGGTTCATTAGGGAAATTTTTTAGAATTCTCATTTTCCTCATAAGCAAACTGGGATTTAGAAAGGGACAAATTATGTTTTGGGGAATGTTCATTTGTCCTTCAGTGCAGAAACTGCCTGTTTAAATAAAACGTCACATTCTAAAATCTCAATAAATTATTGTGATTTTAAAGAAAGTACAATTTAACCTTTAAAATTTTCCTTTTGAATTGCTAAATTATGAGGAGAGAAAATACTCCAGTCAATTAACATTGATATTTGCCATCAATTACTTAATCAGTACATTCTTGAATGTCATCTAAATAAAGTGGGACACGTTTTTAATTAAATATGTTAGTTTAATTCTATATTTAACTTTGGTGTATAAAAGGCAATGACAAGAAAGACAGTTTAAATCTTTAGAATAGAGAGAGAGCTCTCCATAAGAACGAGAGAGAGTGATGAGATTAAAATTTTTGTCTGGCAGTTTATCTAGTCTGTGCAATGATCATTAGAGTTATAGGCAGAACTTGGAAGACTAAATATAAATATCTTCCGCACTATGGATTGAAAGCAGTAAAGATACAGGCATATGCACGTGTGCACACGCGCGCGCACACACACACACACACACACACACACACACACACACTGTTCTGCAATACATTTTTAATAGTTGGGGTTCACTCAGCCTACAATAATTTTCATACTATAGACATTCTGTAAAACAAAATGAAACAAAACCCCAAGAAAGCAGGTTTTGAGAAAGGAGGAGCCAAGTAAGTGGATTAGAAAATAAGGCCTGTGATGAAGGCTGTGGGTTGGGAAGATTCATAGATTTGCTGGTTTATAACCTACACCACTTAAAATATGTAAATTAAAACAAAATTCATTTTGATTCTTAATTCTCTCTTATGGAAGCACAGTATTGTCATATAGACCCTAACAGGGTGGCTTTCTTAAGCCAAATAATTTTGGAAACCAAGCCAGTCGACTTCTTGGTGCAGTAAGGTGTGTTGATTATATTGAGTATATCCTGGACCACTCTGAGTCTATATGTGTGGTTTTCTACATGTGATGTCCCCAGTCAAGGATCAATCAAGTAGCAATTGGTATCTCTAACTTATTGTGAGAACTACCTTGAAAATAAAAATATTTTAAATTGTAAGATCGTTGTGATGCATGCTTATGAGGGCAGCTCAATATCTCTATAAACACACATCGATACCTGTGTGCATACACATGTAATATATATGTTTCATCTGAGGCAAAGTTCTTATTAATGTGAGATTAGAGATATAGTTTTTAAGATGCAAAAGAATTGTATGTCAAGGCATGATCCTGGGCCTTTAAAGTAGTTTTAAACCAGCAACATGTTGTATAATAGGATTCAGTGATCAAGTTACTCAGCTCCGTTTTTCTCCCTTGATGACTCTTGTTTAACCCTGATGATTCTTGAACTTGGACCCCACTCTAAACTTTAATTCTTACTTTGGTCATGTCATGTTTAGTAGATTTGCCCTAGAAGGGCAGAGTTGAGGAGAAAAGCTTATTAGTAAAACCCGTTCACCGTTTTGCTCTATCAGATGTATATGGCATTTCATGCTTGATATTCAAAACAGTGTCACACCTAGTAATTGCATCATTAAGCACAATAAAGGTCTTATGCCTGGGTTAAATGTCATAATATATAATGACGAGGGTAGTCCATTGTCTCTACAGTCACACTCCATTTGTATTGTTAAAAACTCCACCTTTCCAACATTCCCCCATGATCATATTTTATAAATTACATCAAACTTTTTGTGTTATTCTCACCCAGATATATTTATTATTGTCCTCATGACCTCGATTTTCACCGAGATCATCTATAAGCCTGACCCCAGTACTCTATGTGACTTTCTCCAGGGCCATTATAATTATTTATACAGTAATCATATACTGTCAGTGCATTTTTTTTCATGGTAGCCTGTAACTGAATAATCACAAACACTGTGAGAAATCATTAAACACAATTAAGTAGAAATTTTTGATTATTTAGAGTTTTTAGTGAATATTTCTGATTTGGTAGTCATACATGTTTTAAATATATGAAATATAGAAGAGTATAAAAAGAAGGCAAGTAGGCTCACTGAATATTTTGGTTTATTTCTTTAAGGGACCTCTATGATTTTAAAAAAACAGCTAATATTAGTACTACTAAAAACAATAGCTACCATGTAATGAGAAATGTTCTATATCTGACACTTTTCTCAGTTTTCCATATACTTCCTTTACAGGCAGGTGGATTGTGTAATTCCTTTGTTCTTGTCATCTTGAAGGAAATTAATTCAATAGAGAAACCCTACAGACAGTTAAAGCCACACAGGGTTTTCTTTTTAGCAAAGCAAAAGGCAGGTATGCTCCAAAGATAAAGGAGTGGGCTTCCCGGAGTGTTGGCAGCAGCCTGCCAAGTTTTACACCGTGTCTTTTCATGGGGCGTTATTTGGTTTCTTCCCTCTCATTTTGTCATTTTCACACCGTCCTTTGGATCCACCTTGGTTCCTCCCCTTCAGCCTCTTTGTGCAAACTTGTCTCTGTCATTTTCCCATGAGCACCTAAGCAAAACCCATGGTAGGGCCAAAACCACCCCATGAATATTATAATGGCCTCAGGGTTATTACAGGACAAGGTTTTCTTTAAGTGAACATGCTCCAAAATTAGGAAAGTCCCAGTGACTCCTACCTTCTGATTATTAGTTGGTGCCAAACTGCAGAAGGGGTTTGTCTAAGGGAGACAGAGTGGTCTCTGGGTGGAGACTGGTGGTCTGCCACTCTCCTTTCTCCTCTCTGCTCATATCAAACTACCTACTCTAACACTTCTTTAAACTTCCAAATAATATTCTAGTTAGGTATTACTTATCTCATTTTACAGATAAACTAATGATCAGAAATTTAAGCAAACTGTCACAGGGCACAGAATCATTAAGCATAGTAGTCAAGATACAAACCAGTATCTTTTCCCTCCTAAGCCTAATACATTAATCCTATATTTTCAGAAAATAATGTTGATTAGTAAATGTGCTGGTTGGGGTATTTAATAACGCGTGTAACTGTTGAACCACTGTACTGTATACTTGAAACCAATATAATATTGTATATCAACTGTACTTCAGTAAAAAATATATACACTTAAAAAAATATAAGGGAATAGGCAGAATAATGGCCTCCCCAAAGAGGTCCGAATTCTAATCCCTGGATCATGTGACTATATTAGGTTATACACCAAAGGAGAATTAAGGTTGAAGATAGAATTAAAGTTGTTCATTAGCTGGCCCTGAGATGGGGAGATTATCCTGGATTATCTGGTGGGTGCAACGTAGTCACAGGGTCCACATATACACAGAAGAAGGAGTCCAAGAGTGATGTTATGTGAAAAAGGTTTGACTGGCCATTGCAGACTGAAGATGGAAGGGGACAATGAGCCAAGGCATGCAGTCAGTCTCTAGAACTTGGAAAAGGCAAGAAAATAAATTATTCTCTAAAGCTTCCAGAAGAAAATACAGCCCTACTGATAATCTTGATTTTAGACTAATGATGTTTATCATTTCAGACATCTGACCTCAAAAGCATTAGATAATACATCTGTGTTGGTGTGAGCCACTGTTTATGTAATTTGATAGAATGGCAATAGAAAGCTGAAACAACATGACTTTCCCCCAGATCTCCCTCTTTCTAATCATTTAATCTTATTTCCTTCAAAGCCTTGACAAACATCCAAGCCATCAGCCAATTCCCAGGAAGACCACAATGCACTCCATACCAAGCAGACAGCTCTGTGTATTACTCACAGCTCTGCCCACATAACACTGCTATCTGGTCCACCCCTAAATTGGACTGTAGTGAGGCAACAGCCTATTTTCAATTCACAGTATCATATATGAACAGGTCTAATGTGTTTTCTTTTTCTATCACCATGTCATAGGAAAATTCTCCATGAGTTCATAGGTTTAGTCTGAGGAAAAGTTGTTAGTGTGATAGAAATACACAGCATAGTATCAGATCTACCTGTACATAAAATTTACTTATTCCCTCTGGACATGCTCGGGACAAATACTGAATAAGCCATTTTCAACACATAATGAACTTTTGACTTGACTGATCTAAAAAATCCAGCTCATGACAGTTATTTCCTATTATATAGTCTCTTTAATGTACCATGATTAGCTACTCTGTTTGGACCTAGTAGCCCAGAAGAGACTTTTCTTTTTTTAAAATTAATTATTTATTTATTTTTACTAAGGTATCATTGATACACACTATTATGAAAATTTCACAAGAAAAACAACGTGTCCTGAATATAGCATGAGCAACTTCTTCCTGAACACATCTCCTCGAGCAAGGGAAACAAAAGCAAAAATGAACTTATGGGACTACATCAAACTAAAAAGTTTCTCTACGGCAAAGGACACCATCAACAGAACAAAAAGGCATCCTACAGTATTGGAGAATATATTTGTAAATGACATATGCAACAAGGGGTTAACATCCAAAATATATAAAGAACTTAAACACCTCGACACCCAAAAGCAAATAACCTGATTAAAAAGTGGGCAGAAGATATGAAGAGTCAGTTCTCCAAAGAAGAAATTCAGATGACCAACAGTCACATGAAAAGATGCCACATCACTAATCATCAGGGAAATGCAAATTAAAACCACAATGAGATATCACCTCACACAAGTAAGGATGGCCAGCATTGAGAAAACTAAGAACAACAAATGCTGGTGAGGAAGCGGAGAAAGAGGAACCCTCCTACACTGCTGGTGGGAATGTAAGCTAGTTCAACCATTGTGGAAAGCAATATGGAGGTTCCTCAAAAAAATAAAAATAGGAATACCATTTGATCTGGGAATCCCACTCCTAGGAATTTACCTAAAGAAAACAACTTCTCAGATTATAAAAGATATACGCACCCCTATGTTTATTGCAGTACTATTTACAATAGCCTAGATATGGAAGCAACCTAAGTGTCCATCAGTAGATGAATGGATAAAGAAGACGTGGTAGGTATACACAATGGAATACTATTCAGCTATAAGAAAGAAGCAAATCCTACCATTTGCAACAATATGGATGGAGCTGCAGAATATTATGCTCAGTGAAATAAGCCAGGCAGAGAAAGACAAGTGCCAAATGATATTCCTCATTTGTGGAGTATAACAATGAAGCAAAACTGAAGGAACAAAATAGCAGCAGACTCAGAGACTCCAAGAAGGAACTAGTGGTTACCAAAGGGGAGGGGAGTGGGAGGGCGGGTGGGGAGGGTGTAAGAAGGGGATTGAGGGGTATTATGTTTAGTACATATGGTGTGGGGGATCAAGGGGAAAACAGTGTAGCACAGAGAAGGCAAATAGTGAATCTGTGGCATCTTGCTACACTGATGGCAGTGACTGCACTGGGGTATGTATGGGTGGGGACTTGATAATATGGGTAAATGTACTAACCACATTGTCTTTGCAGTGAAACTTTCATAAGAGTGTATATCATATGGTATTTCTATTTTGAGTTTTTTGAGGAACAATGACCCAGGAATTCCACTCCTAGGAATTTACCCCAAGAATGCAGCAGCCCAGTTTGAGAAAGACAGATGCACCCCTATGTTTATTGCAGCACTATTTACAATAGCCAAGAAATGGAAGCAACCTAAGTGTCCATTAGTAGATGAATGGATTAAGAAGATGTGGTACATATACACAATGGAAT
>JAQQAC010000477.1:24692567-24796506 GCA_029783875.1 Phataginus tricuspis | reverse complement strand
GGGGGACTGTACAGCTCAGAGAAGACAAGTAGTGATTCTCATCTCACTACACTGATGGACAGTGACTGTAATAGGGTTGGTGGGGGGGACCTGATGAAGGGGGTAGTTTAATCATCACAATATTGCTCATGTAATTGTAGGTTAATGATACTAAAATAAAATAAATTGTAAAAAAAAAAAAGAGTGTATATCAATAATATCTTAATAAAAATATAAAAACAATGTGGTTACTACATTCACCCTTATTATGTAGTCCCTCCCATACCACACAGCAGTCACTGTCCATCAGCATAGTAAGATGCCACAGAGTCTCTCCTTGTCTTCTCTGTGCTACAGTGTCTTCCCCATGGCCCCCCCACATTCCAGGTGCACTAATCATGATATTCCACAATCCCCTTCTCCCTCCCTCTCCACCCATCCTTCACCGTCCCTCCCCTTTGGTAACCGCTAGTCCCTTCTTGGAGTCTCTGAGTCTGCTGCTATTTTGTTCCTTCAGTTTTGCTTTGTTGTTATACTCCACAAATGAGTGAGATCATTTGGTATTTGTCTTTCCCTGCCTGACTTATTTCACTGAGCATAATATCCTCCAGCTCCATCCATTTTGTTGTAAATGGTAGGATTTGTTTCTTTCTTATGTCTGAATAGTTTTCCATTGTGTGTAGGTACCACATCTTCTTTATCCATTCATCTACTGATGGACACTTAGGTTGCTTCCATATCTTGGCTATTGTAAATAGTACTGCAGTAAACATAGGGGTGTGTATGTCTTTTAGAATCTGAGAAGTTGTTTTCTTTGGGTAAATTCCTAGGAGTGGAATTCCTGGGTCAAATGGTATTTCTATTTTCGGTTTTTTGAGGAACCTCCATACTGTTTTCCATAATGGTTGAACTAATTTACATTCCCACCAGCAGTGTAGGAGTGTCCCATTTTCTTGGCATCCTCACCAGCATTTGTTGTTCCTAGTCTTTTCTATGTTGCCCATCCTAACTGGTGTGAGGTGGTATCTCATTGTGGTTTTAATTTGCATTTCTCTGATAATTAGAGATGTGGAGCATCTTTTCATGTGCCTGTTGGCCATCTGAATTTCAGAAGAGACTTTTCTAAGTAGTTTCCTGCTGCTCAAGACCTTGTCATCTACTCCATAAACATCTATGTTTAGAATTACAAGATAAGCATGGCCTAAGTGGAGCTTAGTGGGAGAATGAGAGAGACCCCTCTTTTCTAAGGGCACTGCTCAAAACTGGAAACCTTTTATGCCATACATTTAAAAAATGGTATTTCTAATTAACAGTGAAACATGCTATATTTCTTTTTTTTAATTGATATATAGTCTTATATTATTTTCAAGTATACAGCACAGTGGTTCAGCAGTTACCCGTATTATTAAATCTCACCCCCACTAGTACAGGTATTATCTATCAACATAGGAAGTTGTTACGGAATCATTGCCTATAGTCTCCATGCTTTACTACCATCCCCATGACCAGTCTACATTATGATTGAGAATTTTGAAACATGCTGTATTTCAAAGTGTAGTATATGGTATCTCCGATATCCAGAAGGAGGTTCACCAAACAGTGTTTGCCTTTACCTTAGAGGGGACATTTTCACATAACATAGATCACTGAACTTCTAACAGTTTATCAATTTTCAGACCCCTGAGTCAGGTTTATCACACAGACTTTTTTATTCATTTTCCTTACAAGGACACCCAAAGCACCTATCCTTTTCTGTATATTAGGTCCAATAAGCACAATGTCATCAATATAGTAATATTTGCAGATGTCTGCAGAATATCAAGACAATCAAGGTCTCTTTGGACTATATTTTAATAGAGAGCAGAAGTAACACAGCTCTTGTATAACCTAAAGAACATGAACTTCTCCATTTCCTATGAATGCAAACTATTTTGATCATCTTTCCTGGTGGGAATTGACCACAGGTGTTCACTGGATCAATCAACAGTCACATACCAAGTCCAAAGGCCCTGGCAGTTTGTTCCAATACAGGCATTACATCAGCACAGCAACCAAGATAGGAATTATCACTGGATTATATTTTCATGAGTCAGTTATCATTCTCCATTAACCATCTAGTTCTTGCAGTGGTCATTCTGTTGAAAGGAAAAGACTATCATGAAGAACATAGCTCCCTGGTAGGGTGTTAATTATCTCTGCCATCCCAACCAGGATATAGTATTACTTATGACTTAACTTGACTAATGATGGATAGGGAGCGAGTAAAAGGGTATTGTGAATATCTAAGCTTGCAGTTGACCCCACCACCAAGGCAGCTTTTATGCTATTGGCCAGATAACTCATTCAGTTTTCTACATATCAGTTCTGATTATGCTCTCAGGAATAGGAAAATAAACGTAGGGTGGTCCCTGGATCCATTAGACCATTAGAAAAAATTTTTTTCTTGAAGCAGAAATTTTTACTTTACTTCCTAAATCTTTAGTTCCCAAGTGAACATACATGAAGACCACTCAAAATTGTTGGCATCTTATTATCTCAGGATCTGTGTTCAACAGCTCTGAAAAGACCTGAATATCCTTTTTTCTCCATCCACAATTATTGTAGCAAATTATCATGGGTCCATTTGATAAATGAGTGGGAAAAAAAGCAGCATTTCAGAATTCTTCAAGGGTAAAGGATTTTATCTTCATTTGATGGCCTCTAGGCCTGAAAAAATGGATTAGATCCAGAGGAAACTAAAGGTTGAGGAAAATTCCATTTTGACAGCTGACATCAGCCTTCTGTTCCTTAGTTTTTGATAGATTTTGGCCAAAAAATCAAGGAATAAACTTATTTATTACTGAAATATCCTGATTTCCAAATATCATGGTCTATTAGTAGTATGGTCTACAGACTTCTTCAGGTCAGTGTCCCCTGACCACCACTCTGGCCTTACTGGCTATTATGGTAATTATGTCACTTTTCCTCTCAAGTTTTAATCATGCCAGATTCCTATCACTATCATTAAATGTAAAAATCCCAGTTTCATGGCAACATGACCTAACTTCAATCCTGACAAAAAAAAAAGCTACCACTGAGATTCTCAGTGATGGTATTAATCCCTCAGCAGTACACACTTTACTGATTTACTTAAAGAGGTATCCTCAAGTCATTTCTGGAGACCAGTCAGATCACAAAATCATCTATTTAAGTACAGCTACATCCAGTTCTCACAGTCACAGGACTCCTTTTCTCCACTTTCAAAACCGTTAAAGTGGTCCTGACATTTCCCCCTTATTTCTGCTAAGCCAGCATCATGTCAAGGTATAATACCTGCCAAATCATGTTATGTTATATCAATAATATCTAGCCTATATTCTGTTCCTCCCAGTGTATAACCCTCAAGATCAACCCTCTTACTGTTTCCCTTGTTCTCATTATGTATTACATATTAGCCAGGTGCTACAGCTCTTTGGTTGAATAAATTACTTCCTTCTGGACTGGATTTCTCTACTAAGATTATATTGTGAGTAACTACAGTTATTAGAGGCAGTGAATGTAGGCATGAGTGGAACTTGAGGGAAGTAGGCATCATCTTGTGAGGTCTACATCCCATGAAGTTTTTGAATTTGCCCCAGGTAATGGAAGGCTGGTGAGTCTTATAAGATGGAAGCAGCACCTTTTAATGGGCTGAAGGGTAGAGGTATCTGGGGTCTCAAGTTTGTCAGGTGCATTAATCCAAATGTCCTTATTCTATTTCTCTGGGACCCACTCCTTCTCCCAGAACCTTAGTTTAGCATACTGGACTTTCCAAGATTGTACCTTCAGTATCCTTTATACCTCTGCAACCCTTATAAACAAACTTTGGTCCTGATTTGTCATACAGTCTTCCTTATGACTACAGGGCATAAAAATATTTTGTTTTTAAAATGATACTATAGAGGCTTTCTGGTTTTCATAGCATGCCCTGAGTTGATAGTTAATAACCTAGTTAATAACCATCCTCCTTGTTTAAGATTTCTATGGCAGTTGACAAAAGCCAGCTAACTCCATAATCTGTATAATTACAACTGGTTCCAGACCTTTTAAATGCTATACCAACTTCATATTCAGTATTTTCCCTTCTTTTTCTGTATCACCACAATCAAACACAGTGAGCTTTTGAGTACTGGCACCACTTCAACATGACAGGCTTAATATACACAGTGATAACACAGCCTGAGGTAGATTTCTGAGGCTATTCATTCAATATTTCTTTTTTTAATTCTTTCATTTGAATTTTCAGTTAGTTATTTGTATTGAAAAATGTATTGAAATTTTATACTGGTGTCACACATATTGTGGTGAACAAAACTACTTCAAGTTGCTCACTTATTAGAGCTTAATTTATGGTGGAGGAGATGGCCAATAAGAAAATAGTTAAAATCTATTAAAATGACAAGTCAGTCTTTTAGAACAATGAGGTGGGGAGAAGGTCGGTGAGTTCTGGGAAGTGAAAGTTTTTGTTCCAATAGTAAGTAGGTTGGTAGAAATTAAGGTGTAACTTAAATTTTTAAGCAATATTTTCTGTATGCTGACCTCTGAGAAAAAGAGTGAGTCTCCTGTAAAGATCCATGAATATAGAAGATAGCCTAATGTATATGACAAGAAATTCTGGTTAACTAAAGCCTTTAGACATCAACTGCCCATCATCCCAGGAAAGAGCCTGTGTTTTCTGAACCATGAAAACTGATATGGTGAATCTTGCTGGTAGATGCCACATCACACAGCTACAACCAAAAGACTTGGATCTCAGCAGCCTGGCCCATGAGGGGCTAGTAATGCCTCCAAACATAAACAATGATATTTCAGGACACAGAGAAGGTTCTTCTATGTCATACTGCTATGGCAGGCTGCCCCATAACCCATTGGGGGAATGGCTAATGCTACCTACTTGTGCAGTCCAGCAATCTAAGTATCAATTTTTCTCTCAAAGACTGTTGTCTAGTTATACTTGTTCTCAAAGTATTGCTCTAGAATGGTCAACAGGCTACCAACATTATGATATTAGATCTTTATGTGTTTTCTCAAATGAAAGCTTTTCTAGCATGGTGACTGTGGATGCCATCTGGCCATTGCCTTTATCTCATGACAAATGGTGAAGCACAATATCATTGAAAAATAAGATTATTGGAGACAAGCAAAATTACACTGTTATAATTTTATTATATTAGATGGGAATATTGTAGAAATGAGCCAAGAGGAGACCAAGTAGAGTGTCCCAGGCAGAAGAAATATTTCTAATATCTTAGGAGAATAACAACACTCCAACGTGGCTATACCCATCATTTGCAAAGGAAAGAGTAGAAGAAGAAATCATAGAGACAAATAAAACAGGGGCTTCTAAGCCTTGATGAGGACATTGGCTTTATTCTGGGTGAGATAGTCTGTAAACTAAATGTTTCAGTTTCCCCAAACTCATACCTTAAATCCTGACACCCAATATCATGGTATATGAAGGTAGGGACTTTTGGAGGTGATTTGTTCAAGAGGGTGGAATCCTCATAAAAGAAATTAATGACCTTATACATAAGATTTCAAAGAGTTCCCTTGCCCCTTCTACCATGTGATGACACAGTAAGAAGCTGACTGTCTATAAATCAGAAAGTAGGTTCTCACCAGGCACGTAATCTGCTGGCACCTTGATCTCAGACTTCCCAGCCTCCAAAACTGTGAGAAATAAATTTCTGTTGTTTATAAGCCAAAAAAATGTAAGGTATTCTGTTATAGAAGCCAAAATGCATTAAGACATATGGAAAATTATAGCTGGAAAGTAGATGAAGAAATTACATGAATTGACACATTCATTTAAAATGATCCACTAGTTATTTTAGCCACATGACTAATGGAGTCACCAAGAGATGGCAGGTATAGATGTCTTATGTCAGCTCTAGGTATTATAATAGTTAGACTCCAGGAAGATTCCAGGAAGATGAAAAGAATCCAGCAAAGAAGACAGAAAAGAAGTCAGAGAGCCAAGAAAATAAAAAAGAGCTCAATGTCCTAGAATCAAAGTAGAGATGCAAAGAGCAATCAAAGAAGAGATTGACCAAGAAGGAAGAAGTTCTCAACTATGTCAAAAATTTCAGATAAAACACATAAAACGAGACATAACTGGCCATTAGATTTAGCAACATGGAGGTCTTCAAGAATCTTTACCAGAGAAATTAAGAGGAATGGGGTTGGTGAAAAATGTGTAAATTAAGACAGAAGAAGAAGAGAGAAACTGGAGAAAAAGAGTATAGAAAATTCTACTGAGGAAGATACTACATGAAAGAACAGAATTTTAAACTATGAATATTTAATAATTAGAAAAATAATATTAACTTTTTCATCTAATTTATGTGTGATATTAGGATAAGCTGCTTTATGCTGTCATGTTAAATACTTGCTGATATACATTGCTTTCATGAACAAAAATTTTTGTTTCTCTCATGCTATTAATCCACTGTGGATGATGTGACTCTCCACAGCTTGTCTTTACTCCAAAATCCAAGCAAGATGAGCTGCTTCCTTCTGAACTAATTTTGGCTCTGTGATAGAGGGAAAGAGAGCATGGTGTATTCTAAATGAACTTTACCTAAATCCTGACTCAAACAAATACACTTTAGAAAACCTTTCAATATCACTTCACATATTCACAAGGATAAGTCTGAGTCATCCACAGTGGTGGTATACAAGCTTCCCGTGGAAAAGGGCACAAGCACCATAAATTTGTGAGCAGTCTGCTGCATGTAGCAAAAATGGTGTGAGGTAGTATCATTTTCTGTATTATTGTACATCCTCCTGGTATTATCATATTCTCTATTATTGTGGAACTGCATTTATACACCTTGAATATGTTTATATCATAGTCCAGGGTATGTCAAATTTGCTAACTCATAGTAATCACTTTGGGTCTGTTTGAAAACACAAATTCTAAGAACCTTCTGCATATTCTGATCTGTTTGTTTAATAAACGCTAGGAGATTCTCATGGTCAGACAGGTTAAGGCATGAGAAAGAACAAGTGACAAAAGTATGATGAAGTATGCTTAAGTTCTACTTGGTACAGCATGCAAATTTTGTGAAATTTCAGCACACTTTATTAATTGTAATTAAAATTTTGTTTCTTGTATTACAGTCACTCTAAAGAATAGAGATTTATATAAAAACTAAGAGAAGGAACTAGTCAAAAGCTATCTCTGTTGTCTGAGGTTTCACAATGGATGAATATCTACCTTATATATAAGCATGCAAATATTTGTATAGTTATCATTTATTGAGTGCTTATTATATGACCTATGCTGTGGTCTATTATCTTACTTAATATTCCCTACAATCCTTCAAGAAATTACAATCTTAATTTTATCAGTAAGAATATTATGATATAGAGGTTTTGCAACATGACCAAGTTAAAATACTTATTCACTGACAGAGAGAGGCAGCATGTAAACTCAGGTCTCCCAAATTTGTGATTACAGTGACTTCGTCTGATTTTGTTTTTCCAGGAATATGAGAAAGGGAAAGAAAAAAGTGTCTAACATGCCATGTAACTGACTCAGACTTCAGGATATTCCAATAGATTACTGAAACATCTCCCAAATTTTCTGCCTGGCTTCATCCACTTGATTCCCAATCTAAATATCACCCACTCAGGGACACATTTTCTGACCTTCCCACCTAAAGAAGAACACCTTCCTAGGTCTCTCTCATATTTCATTGTGTCTTTTTAATACAAGTTTTCATTAGTTGAAGTCATCTTGTTTCTCTCTTATTTGCTTATATTTGTCTTCTTTCAAGGAAGAAACACAAGATCTCCATTATAAGTCACCAATGTATTTAATAAAGATATGAAAACTGATTATAAAAGGAGGACTCATATAGCAGGTCTAGAGAGAGTATATTTGTCTGTGGTATTTTTCACATGCTTCTGAATGTCCTATGGAAATTACTGCTGCTAAAGACACTATCCACAGTTAAGCTGTTGGCAAAGCTGATAAAAACATTCTTCCTATGCTACTGTTTTTCGTTCTCCAACTTAAATTTCCATTCAAGAAAGATATACACTAACAAACACATTATTATAAGGAAATGTTTGAGATTAGAATTTTCTTTTTTTCAGGGCCAAATTTACTATCAGCAAAAGCACATTGTTATCCAAAAGAAAAGATAAAAGGCAAAGTCAGTTTTCTAATGTTCCTGAATATCACTGATGTGACTTAGTTGCCCTGAAAACCTGTGTTCCTCCAAAGACTATTTCATAAAAAAGATTTCACACAGTCTAATATATGTTGCCCTATCAATTTCTGAATTTATATACTCCATGAGGGAAAGAACCAAACGTATTTGTCTTATAATATCTACTTAGTACCTAATTTGTTGCCCCAAAGGGGTGGGTATTCAGCAAATGTGTGAAAGGGATATATGGTGTTAGTTTAATATTGTTTATTCTATAAGCATAGTTAATATTTTGCAAGAAGGGGAAATAATAACTAATTTTTCAATATGCCATAATGGAACAAAATTCTGTACTATGGCATTTATTAGCAAATGCTGTTTGACTAGCCAAAAGGATGAGTCTCAAAATTATACAATTAAAGAATGGAATTTTTAGAAACTATTCTAATGCAGAATCAAATTGACATGCTGACATGCAACAATTTTGTGGAATCATCTAAGCAGAGAAGTTTTCAGCTAAGAAAATACTTTCCTGGAGATAATAATTGCTGTCCTTAATCATAAATAGTTCTCATTCTTAATAGGGATATAGATCATGAATTGGTTTTGTGGCCCATGGGTGAACATGCATTCAAACATTTTTCAAGCATGAAAGTCATCCAGAGTGACAAATTTGGAAAAAGGACTATTTCTTAAGAAATTCTGTATTCTCTGTGATGAAATGGTGCTAAAAAAAAAAACCTCATCAAATTTTCTTCAGTGATAGAAGGGAAAAGATAATATTAGAAATGAGAAAGGATGCACTGGATAGTTTTGAAAGAAATACAAGGGCTGTTCCTATCTTTTAACAAAATGTGGAAGCCAAGGAAAGTAAAGTTGGAACATCATGAGGGTTTTTGAATTTTTTCCATAGATAAACTCCACAGATACTATCGCTATTAAAGGGGAGTAAATTGCATGATCCCAGACATCTTTGATTAAATAACCAATAAAACAGACAATATTGGCCACCTCTCTGAGGCATTAGAATACTACGAACACACTGAAAATTAACTCCCAGTGGCCAGGATATTTTCTGTTCTACTAAAGTTTTATATAAAGTATAGCTACCTGATATTATATTTATTTATTCACCCTTAGGGTCTACTTTATAGTATTTCTAAATGCTAAAACAGCAGTCTGAATTGCCATGGCATGCAGCAAAAGTTTTGTTAATCCCATACTGTAAAAAGTATTATTCTATTTTTTGATATGGAGTAGCAACAACTTCTATTTAGTAGTACTCTTTCTAGTCTGTTTGCCTACAGATTCACTATTAGATAACGATTAGCCTATGTTGATAAACAGCAACTTATATAGTTTGAAGGGAGTACAAACAACTGAATATTACATAATCTAATATTAATGCCATTATTATTAGAAAGGAAAAACATTAGAACCTCAAGTTAACTTAAAGTTAAGCTACACTTAATGGGCTATATCCCATCAAAATATATATAAAGAGGACAGATATAGATAGACTATTTAGAAATATAGATAGATAATTGCAATTCTAAAAATGTATATAAAAGATATCTATTTTTACTTTTTTCTCTACCACCATTTCATTCTATGTTGTATTCTCAAATAAAGATAACATCCCACCCCCAAATAATGTTTATTTATAATTCTTTATACAGATTATTTACATATTTTATACTTATAGATTTGAATTCAAGTATAAGGAAATAAAATTATGTCAACTTTCACAGAATAGTCTAAAAGAGTGAATTCGGAGCTGAGGGGAAAAAACAGAAAACTGGCATATGTGCCTCCTAGATTTTAGCAACACCCATTTGTACTTTGATTACCTTTTTAAAATATATTTTGGTAGAATACACACTTAATATCAGTAGAAAATTAAAACATTTAAGACACTATGAATGATTATATTAAATGACACTATCCTCTTATAAAATTGTGCTCCTATTTTAATCTCTATTGTTTTATCAAATAAAGTGACAGGCAACACAAGAAAACAAACACTCAGGACACTCCTATCTTCCGTCCTCTTGTTTACTAGAGTTGATAACTAGAATTTTAAAAAACTAAGAATATTTCAAGACATATTCAATGCAAGTATCCTTTATTATGTTCTGATAAAATGGCTCAGCCACATGTCTGTTTTTTGTTCTTTCCTGAAATGAAAGCCACTATCTCACCCTACAAATTCATCACCTTCAGTTTGTGCTTACTTTAATATTCTCCCTGATGATACACAAGGCAATATCCAAAGCGTTTTATTCAGAAATACTTATATACAACTACACAAATACTTTATTTATATACAAGTATTCAGAAGAGCTTTAAAAAAATAGCTAATATCACAAGTAATGATTTCAAAAAAAAGGAAGCTAACATACCACTTCTGAATAGCTTTCTTTAATGAGAGAAATTCACTCAGATTCCAATCTATCCTGTGAAAGTGAGTAGACTAAATTACAACTTTATTACTTCCCTCAAGTAGTTAATTAAAGTAGGCTACTCACTGACTCATTATTGCAAACCAATGTTTTATGTAAATGTGAATGAGAAAGAATCTTTAAACTACAAAAACTGATTCAGCCTAGGACTTGAGATGTGTTTTGTTCCCTTCCAAGAGACTCATAAAAGAGTGGGCAAGATAGGAAATTTTAGAAAAAATTAAATATTTATAACTTCCATTATACTAGATGACTAAAAATATGTCTCTCTCATAGTCTCTTTCACCTGCATCAGAAGTCAGGCCAGCTACATATTAATTACAATAATTAATCAAGGTCTAACCAAAAAAAGATGGCAACAAAGGACAGACTTAATTCTCCCTTATGCACAATGCATATTCAATGCTCTTTATTGGTGGGTGGCTCTCCATTCTTACAAGCGGTGATTCTGGAATTAAGGCCACTGCTACCTTGTAGCCCCATCATCTTCCATACATAGATTCTGAAATCTCAGTTTGTCTGCAGAAAGCATATGGAAGAAGGAAGGAGTATGGAGGATTTTAAGTGGGAGATTTTTTTTTTAGGACAAAGACTAGAAATGGTGTACTCTATTTCCATTTACTTGTTACTGGCTAGAATCCAATCACATCACTCCTGAGGACTGCAAAAGAGCCTGGGAAATGTTGCTTTGTACCAAGGAAGAACAAGAACTGGGTTTGCTGGACAATTACTCTCTACCTATGTTAGAGGCTCTAACAAAGTTTCAAAACTCCATTTTGAAACAACCTAAGAACCATGTTGCCCTCAAACCGGACCTTTCTGTTTCAGGAATTTCACCTAGAGTGCCCCCGGGAGACCACAGATAAGGGTATTATTCTATTCTCCAGATAGCACACGGCCTCCTTAAATTAAGGCACTTAGGAGATGGTCTTGAGACAGTAGTTCATTCTCCCAGGTTGCCCGCTTCCTGAATAAAAGCAACCTTTCCTTTTCACCAACACTTGTCCCTAGAGTTTTGGCCTTCTGGCCACATGCAGCCGAACTTGGGTTCAAAACAAGACTATGGCCTGGTAACACTTATCCAGATTTATATTATATTGGTCTTGGTTCTCATAAAACAAAATTTAAAAAATAGAAGTCATATTACCAATTGCTCATTTATTTGTTTCTTAAGGAAATAAGTCTATTAAATGAAAACATTCTCTGGGCTTTATTTACCACTAACAAACTATATTAATTTTTTTATACATTTTGAGCCAAGTTACACTTACTAACTTTATGCTTCATTATGACCTTGGCTACTATTTTCATAATACATGAATGGCTAAATACTTCTAGAGCTTACTATATGACAGACACTGTTTTAAATGTTTTATAGGACTTCACCCATTTCATCTTCATAACAGTATCCTTTGATGTAGAGTTTATGCCCATCCCTAGCACAGAAATGTGGCAACAGCCACAAAGAAGTTAAGTGACATCTAGTAAGTGGAAAATCTTGGATTGAGAAGCAAGGATGTTTTGCTACAAACTCTATACTTTTAACAATCTTACTATAGCTTCAGGAAACTAACATCTTTCTTTTTTCTTTTTTCATTCCAGCTTCCAAAGTTAAATATCATGCACAGAATGTTAAGGCATATTCCTTTCTAATGGAGACTTGTGAATCTTTTAGAGACCACATTAGCTTCAAACACTACTACCTGTTAAATTCATTGCAAGTTAAAATGCTTAAAAACAATGTATAGGTTTTTTCCTTATGTATTTGTGGAACTAAATGCAAACTTTATCTTAATATTGCCATTTGACTTCATTAGTGAGTAGCATTTTGTCATGTTTTTAAAAATAATATAACATCAGCATAAGGTGTGTGATTTCAGGAAGTGCTGGAAGCATGACCGATGTTAGAGGTTCTAAGACTACAGCACAGCTGGCAGGGGTCTACGGCCTGGGAATCACCATTTACTCATAATCAGGGCCTTGGTTCTATCATCTCTCCTATCATCAGGGAAAGGTATTTTAGAAGAAATAAGAGATGATTACTAATATTGTTTTCAGGAACCATAGAGAGACAGACTTCTGTCAAGTTGCTTGTCTCATAATAAAGAAATTTTTCAGAGTGTTTTGATTCAGTCACTGGTAACTTTTCTGTGATTTATCTTAATAATTTACATACATTTTCTTGCTAAGTTTTACATGGTATGCATGTGTACATGATCTTTTCTTCTTACTTCAATATCCCTGTGGCAAAGCTAGTTATTTGTGAAACTATAAACTTAGATTGGTAGTAGGTCTAAAGATGACTTACTTGAAATTTCTACTAAAGGAATGTTTAATTTAAATGTTGGAGTTCTGAACAAATGATTTAATAAATCAAATTTATTTGAAAGGTAGCATTCTGTATAACTCCATGAGATGACTTATCCACATCTCCCTTTTGGGGGTCTGCTACAGCTTGCCATTAATAATAACATTAACAATAATGATGAAAATAGTGATGATAATCATATAGATACACTTATTGAGCCTTTAGCATATGTCATGCAGTATGTTCAGCAATTTAAAAATATAGATCCTGTATAGTTTTAGAATGGCTAAGATATTTTGTCGCAAAGTAGAAATTTCCCTTGTTTTTACTTTGGATATAATTGTAGCCCAATGTTTTCATATAAAAAACTAACAAGAGAATTTTTATGTCAGAGAGAATAAGACGGATTAAACAGTTTAAACACTAGGAATTTATTTTAAGCTGAAAAATAAGTTAATCCTTATCTTTTAGGAATTAACATTTAAAATTAATTTTCTGCATAATGGTGCTTGAAAATAACAAAAATAATTTTCACTTCAAAAAAGGTAAAAATAAAATTTTCTGTCATAATTTGTACTCTGATCCTTGTCATCCCTTTCTGAAGAGCAACCTATCTGTATTTTTTAAGTAAATTATTTTTAAAGTTTTTTTAAGTTAGTTATTTTATAAGTTAGTATATTTTGAAGTTAATTAGATACATATATGTATCACATACATATATGCTGACAGTTGCAATTATGAAATGTGATCATTTTAGTATAAATGTCCATTGAATCTTCTCCCTATTATTATTTTGAATTTGATGTGACGAAATCTGATAAACATTTGTTAGAGTTGTGTGTAAAATAAGAGTAAAGGAGGAAATAAATTGGAATCTGAGAAACTCACAATTATTTTGTAGGAGCTTTATCAGACAGGCTTTTGTTCTACTTAATTTCCTTGTCTAGAGAAATTCAATTTCTTGCAGGTGCAGGCATTTAACATAAATGAATGAAGCAACCTTCAGTAAAACAAAAGATTTATGCTATCATTGTATTAGAGTAAACAGCAATGCCTAATTATACTATGAAAATCCTTTGCTGGCATTGTAAAATAACCAAACAACTTGCATGAGCAAGTCACATGTTGTCAATAATTTGTTACCTTGGGACAGATGCTTTGTTTTAGTTTCAGTTTGTCACTTGTATTATAATAAATAAGGTTGCCACAGACCACCCTCCAGTTATGAAGCTTATAAGCTAGACCTTGAAGCCAAGCCCACGGTTTCAAATCCTAGATCTCCCATTTGTGTTGTGTGACTCTGGGCAAATTTTTATTGAGAACTCTCATCGAATGCTATTGTGAGGACTGATTTAGCACATATAAATAGTTAGTATAGTACATGGAAAGTAGTAGGTCTCAAGTGAGTTGAAGTTACTACAAATATATGCAATTATTTTGGCTAATATTCCCTTTATGGTAATTATATCTTTCGCTGGATTTTTACTCTTAAAGTGACAGAAGTCTCTGTACAGATGTATTGTATTTTCTATTAACTATGAGGACTTTCAAAATATTTGCTTCTGCCATTGAGGACATTAGCGATAACAAGCAAATTCTGAAAGAACAAATTACTTTTTGTTTGTTTAATTATAGGCACCATGAACTGGTGACTGTCATATGTCATTAGATAAAACTGTAAGAACATTTTGTCTGTACAAAAGCATGAAGAGGAAATAGCAAGAGATGTTATTAATCATTACGTACGCTGTAAGTGGAGTATTTACTTGCAGATGCCCTTACACAGTATGTGTATGTGTTCCTGTAATTGTGTCTGAGTTGACAGAAATTATTAGGCTTGAGGAATTGGTCCAAGGACATAAAAATGCGTATATTTAATTTTCCTAACAACCTATTTGGATACACCTCATCATCTGTCATATTTGTTAAATCAAAAGAAGGAGAAAAGTAAACATTGCTTACAACTTTGAAAAGAAGCATATTTTATTTAAAAATATGCAGACAGCATTTCATGCAAGTCAGTTCATTGTCATTATAGGCCTAAATAAACTTATACAAATAATAGAACTAATAGTTCAGAATGAAAATCTGAGTATGTCTTCTAGTGTGCATGATGAATTCAAATGATTTAATTTTAAACATGAGAGAAGATATTTATATGAGTTAGTGGGAAGGAAAGTGCTTTAAGACTTATTCTAAACAATACTGTCCTCATCCTCATACATTTTCAGTATTTAGTCATAATGAGACCATTTCTATGGAAATGAGACTATCACTTAGTAGTTTTTGCAATTGATTCATTCATAATAGTTCTTTGAGATCAATGATATATTTTAATGCAACTTCCTAAGAACTTCCTTTGTCATAAGAACCAAAGACAGCAAAGAAATATTTTACAGAGTATAATTTGCCATGTTCACAAACCACATTTATATTTTCAGTTTGCATTAGTAAGTTTAAAGATGAAATTTTGTATGAATATTATGAGAATTGATAATGGTGGACAACTCTTGGGACTCAACATGTTGCTGTCTTAACTATATATAGTGCACTCCATATAGTCAGGAGCAATGACATAATGAATGACTTTTCTTGACCTCATATTATAGCTACAGATATTCATTTAGGGTAAAATTAACAAGCAGATAGTTTTGAATTGAAATTTTGTTTCTGTTAGTTTCAGTGCACTAAAATGTTTTACAGGTTTTAATTAGGTAGAACTGGATTTGAATCTGGCTTCAAAACCACCTCACAGAAAAATATTCTGAATATCTTTTTACCTTACTAACCTTTGTTTCACATGTAAACTGTGGCTGATAACATTTCCTTAACAGGTTTTTTTTTTTATGGGACTATGTGCCTGAGAATTAAATGAAATAGTCCAAAATACATACCAGAATGTCTACAATATAATAAGTGCTTAACAAATAATTATTGCTTTTACTAATATTTACCAAGCATATACTAATGGTTTGTGTGTTCTTGTTATCAATCCAGAAAAATATTATAAAAAAAGAAAATTGTCATTCAATTCAAATTGTCTCTTTCATTCTGGAATAAATTTCCATTAAGGAAAAATATATAAATTATCTAATTCTACTAATAATAAATAAAAAATAATTTCAGGAAGCATTATTTCAGTTAATTATTTTTCAAAATCCTTAGAAGGATCTTTTAACATGCAGCAATACATTCTCAATTGTCTTATTACCCATGTTTTCTAGTTATTTTCCCCTCAGACATAGAAAAACTGATTCCAAAGAGGTCATATCTCTCTTATAACATTCAGGGTTAAAAAATAAAATAAAATAAATGTATACAGTTCATATTAATACTCTATACCAATTTGGTAAAATTGAATAATACAGTCATTAAAACTACTTATTACTCAATTTATACTGAATCACTCATTCAAGTGCCTTGTGTAAAAGTATGCCTATAACCTACTACAGAGTTAGAATGTATTTAAAACAAATATAAAGCTTATTTGTTTGAAGCAGGGTTTTCAATCTTAGCCCTCGTGACATTTTAGGCCAGTGATTATTTGTTCAGGGAGATTGTCCCAGACATTGTAAAACAGACAACTGCATCCCAGCCTTGTACTTAGTAGATGTGTTTTGTGTCCCCCTCCACACTGTCTCAGTTGTAGCAATCAAAAACTTCCCCAGATATTTCTGTGTTCTTGGTGGGACAAAGCCACCCTTGGCTGGGAACCATTAGTTGGAATCAAGATCAAATGTAGCCAGTAGATTGCAATTGATTGACAAGCCTTTTTTAATATGTAGACTCCAGCTCACCCTTTTCATCCTTTTTTCTTGCAATTTACTTGTTAAAGAAACCAGTGATTTATCGCATAGCACTTTCCACAGTACCAGAAAGCAAGGATGTGCTAAAAAATACATACAAATTAAAGCAAATAAAAGGAAAGCAAAACTATGGAGGCATGTCAAAGGATCAGTGTCAACTGAGAACTCTTAATAGCTGAGAGGGAAAAATTTGACAAAGTAATAATGTAGTATTGGATTGTAATCAAAATGATAAAGTAAATATCCATGAATACATATAATATAAACAAATGATCTAAGTAAATAGATAAACGGAGAGAATTGTCAAAACTCATGCTACACACGGGTTCATACAGTCTCCAACTATTATCTGTAACCACATGGATCAGTGCAGTAGACACAGTCTTTTGAAAAAGGTGGAATATAACCCATACCTACTAAATGTGGATTGTACATAGTGACTTCCTTACATTGGGTACAGTATGGGAAGGGTGAAGAGGGAGAGAATCACTTTATGACAAAGAAACTTGACAAATACTACCTCGGCCTCATCAGTGATACATGATAGTGTATGAAAAGAATGTCACTTTATCCATGTGATCTTTTTCCCCCCAAAATCTTAACCCCAGTCTAATAATGAGAAAATCATGACTCAATGAAGGTCATTGTACAAAATAGCTGAGCAGTATCTTTCAAAAAAACAATAGCTGAGGTCATGGAAAACAAGGAAAATCTGAGAAACTGTCAGTCTAGAGAAGTCAAAGATGACATGATTGCTAAATGTAATGCAGTATCATGGATGGGATCCAGGAATAGAAAAGAGGCATAAGGTAAAAAAAACAAAAACAAGGAAATATAAATTAAGTGTGGACTTTAGTTAATATTGTTAATATCAGTTCATCAATTTTTAAAAATGTGCTTACCGATGTAAGATGGTTATACCAGGAGAAACTAGGTGTGAGTATATGGAAACCTACTGTACAATGAATCTAAAACTATTCTAAAATACAAAAGTTATTTTAAAAAGCATACTATATGCTAAATACTGTATAAGCTTTGGATATAATTTTTCCCAAATTTCTCTAAGAAGAAACTGAAATGGAGGTAAAAGTTCAATGACACTCTCAATACACACAATCACTATGTATCCCACAAGGATTCAAAATAAATTATCTGCAAAAATAATGTCTGATCTCTTTCACTACTGTACTATAATTAATAAGCTTGGGTCCATGGAGACATGTTTTACTTAAAGACGTTTTTGTTTGCCCTCAAGCATCAATAACATTTGACATTGTGTGTAGAACATATAATCGGATTGTGAGATCATGTAATATGCGAAATGATAATACTGTGAAGTTAAAAATTAATGAGTAAGATATGTCAGAATTACTTTTCTGGTTTTACAGGATTGTCACAGTTTGTGGTAAAAATGATATTACTTCAACATTCATTAGTCTTAAATGTTCCTGTGAAAGACAAAGTAAATACTTGGTACTCATAAGATTATTAGAGTTGAAATTTTGCAATTTACTAAATTTATAGACTAGATTATCTGATCTATTCACCTTTATAATGTGGATGAAACTATTTTTGACACCCTTGAATTGTTATTTTTTAAAATTATAAATACTTACAAAATTTAGAGACCTTATACAATCACAATATTCTCTACATGCCTACCTTTACATGAGAAATGTAATTAAGAACTGTGGACCTTATAATTTTTATGCATCTAACAGCATTGCTAAATTTAAACGCATGCTTTTACTTTGACGATTTAAAGAAAGCAATTCATTGATTAATGGTGGTTGAAATTTTCTTTCCCCTTGTGTCACTCTAATTCCTGAAAGTTACAGCAGGTCAGAAAACATCTGAGTGGTTTGTCCAGGAGCCAAAACTTCTATGAATACATTAAGAAGGAAAAAAATTCAGTATATCACCAGAATTGAGTGGAGGACAGAACTGAGATTTTCAAATGCTTCCTTGCCAAATTTTCTTTATAAAAGCAATGTAAACGCTATATATATATTTATATATGACGATAATTTTCTTATGAATATTAAGATAAAGTGTATTTTGAAACTAGCATCTCAAAAGCAATTTAATTGGCATAATAATAAGTAAATTAAGCTATGCTAGATGTCAACATATTTGAGTTTGAACCTCACAGCTCAACATTATAAAAAAGATTTTACATAAATTTGTCACCCTTTGCTTGCAAATTGAAAGTGAGTACTAGTAATCTGCTTAGTTTTTTTTTTTGTATCATTAATCTACAATTACATGTGCAACATTTTGGTTACTAAACTCCCCACTTCATCAAGTCCCCCCATACCCCATTACAGTCACTGTCCATCAGTGTAGTGACATGCTATAGAATCACTACTTGTCTTCTCTGAGTTGTACAGCCCTCCCCGTGCCCCCCCCCTACATTATGTCTGCTAATCGTAATGTCCCTTTTTCCACCCTGTCCCTCTCTTCCCACCCATCCCCCTGGTCCCTTTCCCTTTGGTAACTGTTAGTCCATTCTTGGGTGCTGTGAGTCGGCTGCTGTTTTGTTCCTTCAGTTTTTTTCTTTGTTCTTATACTCCACATATGAGTGAAATCATTTGATACTGTCTTTTTCCACATGGCTGATTTCACTGAGCATAATACCCTCCAGGACCATCCGTGTTGTTGCAAATGTCTGGATTTGTTTTCTTCTTATGACTGAATAATATTCCATTGTGTATATGTACCACCTCTTCTTTATCCATTCATCTACTGATGGACATTTAGGTTGCTTCCATTTCTTGGCTATTGTGAATAGTGCTGCGATAAACATAGGGGTGCATATGTCTTTTTAAATTGGGCTGCTGCATTCTTAGGGTAAATTCCTAGAAGTGGAATTCCTGGGACAAATGGTATTTCTATTTCGAGTTTTTTGAGGAACATCCATATTCCTTTCCACAATGGTTGAACTAATTTGCATTCCCACCAGCAGTGTAGGAGGGTTCCCCTATCTCCACATCCTCGCCAACATTTGTTGCTGTTTGTGTTTTGGATGGTGGCCATCCTCACTGGTGTGAGGTGATATCTCACTGTGGTTTTAATTTACATTTCTCCGATGATTAGTGATGTGGAGCATCTTTTCATGTGCCTTTTCACCATCTGAATTTCTTCTTCTGAGAAGTGTCTGTTCATGTCCTCTGCCCATTTTTAATTGGCTTATTTGCTTTTTGTTTGTTGAGGTGCATGAGCTCTTTATATATTTTGGATGTCAACCCCTTATTGGATATGTCATTTATGAATATATTCTCCCATACTGTAGGAGGTCTTTTTGTCCTACTGATAGTGTCCTTTGCTATACAGAAACTTTTTAGTTTGATATAGCCCCACTTGTTCATTTTTGCTTTTGTTTCCCTTGCCTGGGGAGATGTGTTCATGAAGAAGTTGCTCATGTTTATGTCCAAGAGATTTTTGCCTATGTTTTTTACTAAGAGTTTTATAGTTTCCTAACTTACATTCAGGTCTTTGATCCATTTTGAGTTTACTTTTGTGTATGGGGTTAGACAGTAATACAGTTTCAGTCTCTTACATGTAGCTGTTCAGTTTTGCCAACACCAGCTGTTGAAGAGGCTGTCATTTCCCCATTATATATACATGGTTCCTTTATCATAAATGTCTGGACTCTCTATTCTGTTCCACTGGTCTATAGGTCTGTTCTTGTGCCAGACCCAGATTGTCTTGATTACTGTGGCTTTGTAGTAGAGCTTGAAGTGTGGGAGCATAATTCCCCGTGTTTTATTCTTCCATCTCAGGATTGCTTTGGATATTAGGGGTCTTTTGTGGTTCCATATGAATTTTAGAACTATTTGTTCTAGTTAATTGAAGAATGCTGTTGGTATTTTGATAGGGATTGCATTGAATCTGTAGATTGCTTTAGGTAGTATAGCCATTTTGACAATATTTATTCTTCCTAGCCAAGAGCATGGGATGCATTTCCATTTGTTAGTGTCCTCTTTAATTTCTCTTAGGAGTGTCTTGTAGTTTTCAGGGTATAGGTATTTCACTTCCTTGGTTAGGTTTATTCCTAGGTATTTTATTCTTTTGGATGCAATTGTGAATGGAATTGTTTTCTTGATTTCTCTTTCTGTTAGCTCATCATTAGTGTATAGGAAAGCAACAGATTTCTGTGTATTAATTTTGTAAACTGCAACTTTGCTGAATTCAGATATTAGTTCTAGTAGTTTTGGGGGTGGAGTCTTTAGGGCTTTTTATGTACAATATCATGTCATCTGCAAATAGTGACAATTTGACTTCTTCTTCACCAATCTGGATGCCTTGTATTTCTTTGTTTTGTCTGATTGCTGTGCCTTGGACCTCCAGAACTATGCTGAATAACAGTGAAGAGAATGGCCATCCCTGTCTTGTTCCTGATCTTAGATGAAAAGCTTTCAGCTTCTCACTGCTAAGTATGATGATGGCTGTGGGTTTGTCATATAACGCCTTTATTATGTTGAGGTACTTGCCCTCTATAAACATTTTGTTGAGAATTTTTATCATGAATGACTGTTGAATTTTGTCAAAATGCTTTTTCAGCATCTATGGAGATGATCATGAGGTTTTTGTTAATCTTTTTGTTGATGTGGTGGATGATGTTGATGGATTTTTGAATGTTGTACCATCCTTGCATCCCTGAGATGAATCCCACTTGATCATGGTGCATGATCCACTTGATGTATTTTTGAATTTGGTTTGCTAATATTTTGTTGAGTATTTTTGCATCTATGTTCATCATGTATATTGGTCTGTAATTTTCTTTTTTGGCAGGGTCTTTGCCAGGTTTTGGTATTAGAGTGATGCTGGCTTCATAGAAAGAGTTTGGAAGTATTCCATCCTCTTCTATTTTTTGGAAAACTTTAAGGATTTATTATTTCTTCTTTATATGCCTAGTAAAATTCAGCGGTGAATCCATCTGGCCCGGGGTTTTTGTTCTTGGGTAGTTTTCTGATTACCAATTCAATTTTGTTTCTGGTATTGGTCGGTTTAGGTTTTCTGTTTCTTGCTTGGTCAGTCGTGGAAGGTTGTATTTTTCTAAGAAATTGTTCATTTCTTCAAGGTTTTCCAGCTTGTTAGCATATAGATTTTCATAGTATTCTTTAATAATTCTTTATATTTCTGTGCAGTCGTTCGTGATTTTTCCTTTCCCATTTCTATTTCTGTTTATGTGTGTAGATTCTCTTTTTCTCTTAATCAGTCTGGCTAGGGGATTATCTATTTTGTTTATTTTTTCAAAGAACCAGCTCTTGGTTTCATTGATTTTTTTCTAGTGTTTTATTCTTGTCAATTTTATTTCTTCTCTAATCTTTATTATGTCCCTCCTTGTTGATTTTGAACCTCATTTGTTCTTCTTTTTCCAATTTCAATAATTGTGTCTTTAGACTATTCATTTGGGAATGTTCTTCTTTCTTTAAATAGGCCTGGATTGCAATATACTTTCCTCTTAGAACTGCCTTTGCTGTGTCCCACAGAAGTTTTGGCTTTGTGTTGTTGTTGTCATTAGTCTCCATGTATTCTTTGATTTCTGTTTTGATTTGGTCGTTAACCCATTGATTAATTAGGAGAATGTTGTTAAGTCTCCATGTATTTGTGAGCCTTTTTGATTTCTTTCTAAAATTTATTTCTAGTTTTATACCTTTGTGATCTGAGAAGTTGGTTGGTAGGGTTTCAATATTTTTGAATTTACTGAGGTTCTTTTTGTGGCCTAGTATGTGGTCTATTCTGTAAAATGTTCCATGTGCACTTGAGAAGAATGTGTATCCTGCTGCTTTGCAGTGCAGAGTTCTGTAGATATGTGTTAGGTCCATTTGTTCTAGTGTGTTGTTTGTTCAGTGCCTCTGTGTCTTTACTTATTCTCTGTCTGGTTGATCTGTCCTTTGGAGTGAGTGGTGTGTTGAAGTGTCCTAAAATGAATACATTGCATCCTATTTCCTCCTTTAATTCTGTTAGTATTTGTTCCACATATGTCAGCGCTCCTGTGTTGGGTGCATATATATTAATAATGGTTATATCCTCTTGTTGGACTGACCCCTTTATCATTATGTAATGCCCTTCTTTATCTCTTGCTACTTTCTTTGTTTTGAAGTCTATTTTGTCTGATATAAGTACTGCAACACCTTCTTTTCTCTCCCTGTTGTTTTCATGAAATATCTTTTTCCATCCCTTCACTTTTAGTCTGTGTATATCTTTGGGTTTGAGGTGAGTCTCTTGTAAGCAGCATATAGATGGGTCGTGCTTTTTTATCCATTCTATTACTCTGTGTCTTTTGATTGGTACATTCAGTCCTTTTACATTAAGGGTGATTATCGATAGATATGTACTTATTCCTATTACTGGCTTTAGATTCATGGTTACCAAAGGTTCAAGGTAGCTTTGTTACTATCTAACAGTATAAGTTAACTCTCTTGTTAACCTATTATAAACACAGTCTGATGATTTTTTATTTCTCTCCCTTCTTATTCTTCCTCCTCCATTCTTTACATGTAAGGTGTTTTATTCTGTACTCTTTTGTGTGTCCTTTGTCTCTGTGGATAGTTGATTTTATTTTTTGCCTTTAGTTAGTATTTGGTTGGTCTGCTTTCTTTGCTATGATTTTATTTTCTCTGGTGACTTCTTTTGAGCCTTAGGGGTGCTTCCATCTAGAGCAGTCCCTTTAAGATATCCTGTAGAGGTGGTTTGTGCGAGACAAATTCCCTCAGCTTTCGCTTGTCCGGGAATTGTTTAACCCTCCCTCAAATTTAAATGTTAATCATGCTGGATACTGTATTCTTGGTTCAAGGCTCTTCTGTTTCATTGTGTTAAACACATCATGCCATTCTCTTCTGGCCTGTAAGGTTTCTGTTGAGATGTTTGTTGATAGTCTGATGGGTTTTCCTTTGTAGGTGATCTTTTTTCTCTCTCTGGTTGCCTGTAATACTCTGTCCTTGTCATTGATCTTTGCCTTTTTAATTATTATATGTCTTGGTGTTGTCTTCCTTGGGTCCCTTGTGTTGGGAGATCTGTGGGCTTCCATGGTCTGAGAAACAATTTCCTTCCCCAGCTTGGGGAAGTTTTCCTCAATTATGTCTTCAAAGACACTTTCTATCCCTTTTTCTCTCTCTTCTTCTTCTGGTACTCCTATAATGCGAATATTGTTTCGTTTGGATTGGTCACACAGTCTCTTAATATTCTTTCATTCCTAGAGATCCTTTTATTTCTCTCTGTCTCAGCTTCTCTGTACTCCTGTTCTCTTATTTCTATTCCATTAACAGTCTCTTACCCCTTGACCAGACTCTCTTGAGTCCGTCAATTGATTGTTTCATTTCTGTAATGTCTCTCCTGACTTCCTCCATTAGCTTTTGCATATTTTTCTGTAGGTGCATCAGCATGGTTATGACTTTTATTCTGAATTCTTTTTCAGGAAGATTGTTTAAATCTATCCCACCAGGCTCTCTCTCTGGGGTTGTCTGGGTGATCCTTGACTGGACCATATTCTTCTGCCTTTTAATGATGATAAAAGTGGTCGCAGGTGGGTACCACTTGTGTCAGCTGGGAGAACAAAGTCCCTTCCTGCTTATTGTTCTCCTTGCCCTTCTCTGCAGTGTATACTGGTTACCTGCACACCAGGAGGCAGTCTCTGGGATAATCCCCTGAGCTGTCGTGTGCAGGGCCTCCCTCAGGCTAGCCTAGAGCACTGCTGGGGTTTTCAGATACTCTGGGTGCGTTCTTCACCCCTTGGGGCCTTCCAGACCTTGCTCTGGTTTCTGCACCCCTTCCCAGTTAGCTGTGCACCTGCCGGGAGGATATTCTGTGTGGCTGCTGTGGGCGGGGCTGCTCTCCCACTGATTCACAGTTATCGCGGATCCGCCAGACCACTTGCCCTGCCGGCTGTGAGGAATGAATGGCAGGCTGCTTATCGCCGTGAGGGGCTTCAGCTGGGTTACTTTACCTGGCAGCCAGTTAGGGGGCATGAAATGCCCCACATTCTGAGACTGCTGGGCTGGGCTGAGTGTGCTGGGACTATTTTGTTCCGCTATTGGGCCCTTGTCACTTTAAGACTTTTAAAAAAGCACAAGCTTTTCTTTTGTCCCAGGGGAGCCGGCTGTGGGGACCTGCTCACAGCCTCCGTCTCGGATCCTGGCCTTCCGTTTCTCTGATCTCCAATACACCATGCGATGTGTGTTTGTGCTCCCGATGCAGATTACCAGAGCTGGTTATTTGGTGGGCATGTGCTTCCACTCCCTCCCCACTCTGATTCTTTTCCTCCCACCAGTGAGCTGCCGTGCGGGAGTGCTCAGGTCCTGCCGGGTTGCGGCTGTGTATCTTACTCACTTGTGAGGTGCTGATTTCTCGCAGATGTAGCTGTAGCCTGGCTGTTGTACTGTATCTTCTGGTCTCTCATTTAGGAATAGTTGTATTTGTTGTATTTTCACAAATATATATGGTTTTGGGAGGAGATTTCTGCCACCATGCTCATGCCGCCATCTTCTCAGAATTGTAATCTGCTTAGTTTTATAGCCAACAAAATAGCTATAGTACAAAACCACGTGGAAGGATAACAGTCTAAATTTAATTATTAAAAAAAATGTTTTTATATATGGCTGCCAACTGATTTAAGCAAAGAATTTTAATATTGGAACTTTCTAATGATATTCATAAGCATAACGAACACAACACACATTTATAAAGTCTTCAGGTAAAACAGCCAAGAAAGTCATGTCCTTTCCTGAGGCTAATTCATTAGTAGTTCACGTATGACAGTAACCAGCATTAACTTTCAAATGAACTTCTGTAACAGCTAAAAATAGTAGAAACAATTTATTCTTGGAATGGTTTTGCATGTTGGGTATTCATTTTAATATCCAAAATAATGCATTAAAAGTATGAAATATTATACCCAGATCTGTCCATATATATTCAGTGATACTCCTTAAAGATTTGGAATTGAAAAACCACGTTACTAAACACAGAGGTATTCTAATAGAAATGATAATCTTCATAAACAATGCTGCTAATAAATTACCCATGTGAAATTGCCATTAAACTTTGAAGAGCCAATATCCATTATTTGTGTGGTCATTTAAGCCATTCATTAATTGTGACCCCATCTCAACATGATAATGTTCACAACGGCGTGCACCATTAATTATGTATGAGGTTTGTTCAACATTTTTCCTCGAAAATGTTATATTTTATAACTATTTGAATAGCTTTTAATCTAGTAAATAATTTATAGGATCAAATACCTAAGAAAAACATATTAATAAATTTAGTATGTTATAGAATTGAAATATTGTTGTATTACCTTTCATTTGTACAGTGTAATATGGTTTACCAAACTGTTTTACATTGTGTAATACATTTAAAACCATAAGCTATGCAGAGGGTAGTATTGCTTAATTACTATTTTAACAAACAATAAAACCACATGGGAGATAATGGAGAAAGCGGCAAAAAAAATAAGAGTTGAATAAGCAGCATAAAAGCAAGTTCTATAAAAAGGAAATATATGTGGAACCTTAGTAAAATTCATGGAGAACTGGATATTATGTAAGAGAATATTAACTGATAAAGTATTGTCCTTAACTAATCTAAGGGAATACAGATTTTAAAGAGGTCTGTTAGGTTCTACCTTTTTGAAGTTTCTCTTTCCATTACCTCTTATCTGTGGAGAACTAAAGTAGCACCATAGTGATTTTAAATGAGCAATATTTTCTATGTGCCCACAAAGAGTAGAAGGGGAGAATTGTGAAAATTGAGGGTATAGAAAACTGGGATTTGCTTCCCTTGACTTATAAATACAGGTACTTAGCATTTATTAAATTCTCATTTTGTATAAAGTTCTGTAGAGCTAATGCAATCCTTTGTTCTATGCTACAGTAAATTTAAAATTTAAGACAACCAAGCTTTTAATTTTTTTAGTGAGAGATATTAATCCTAATCATTAAAAGTAACTAATGGAAAGAAAATTCATTTGGTACTTGACATTAACAAAAATTTCCTAAAAAATGACAGGATCTTAAAGATGGCGGCTTGAGAGGTGAGACGGAGGCTTCCTCCTAAAACCTCATATAATATGAAAGAGCAACAGGAAAGAGGACTGCAACAAACTGCATACACCTTGAGACAAGAGCAGACCTCATGGAAAAGGGTAACACACTAAAGCTGTGGTCCTGCGGGATCCAAGCCCTTCACCGACCCCAGCTCAACAATGGGAGGAAGAGGAACAGAGCAGGGAGGGAGGGGAGATCTGGGAATGCTGAATACCTAAATCTGGAGATCTGCTCTGGGAGCACAAACACACATTTCATGGTGCTTGCATGATACTCTCGTAATGAGGGGGCTGGAAAGCTAAGACAGGCAGAATTCCTGGAGAGACTAAGATTCCAGCTGCTTGTGGAAAGCAGGGATCCATATCCAGCTGCTCTGGGACAAAAGAAAGGTGGGCAGTCTGAGAGACTTCTTAACAAAGAAGCCCTTAGCAAGAGGGCTGCTAAAGGGGCAAGGATTGCACAGAGCTTACTGCTCAGGAGAAAGGACAGCTAGACAAAATTGTCCAGGTGCACTCTGCCCAGCACATTGGGAGCTTTCACAACCTTCAGGTGCTCCAGCTACCTGGCTGCCTACAAAAGTCCAAGAACTCCTTCCGTGTCGTGACAGGCAAACGACTGTGACTTTTTCCTAGCCAGCATCACTGGGCTTGCAAACTGGGAAACACTACCCTGGCGTTAGGAAAGCCAGAGGGAAGATCTGTCTACAGCAACTAAAAATGCAAAGAACAGAGGCTTATACCTGTGTGCTTGGCCCACTGGTTCAGACAGTGGAGAGAGGCATAGCAGCCAGGAAGCAGGAAACAGCTCTTTCCTCCCCTTAGGCACCAATACCACTCTGCGGCAATCCCTGACATTGCTACAGGAGCTGAGCAGCTCCAGAGAGTAGAGCTTCTGGGCACTAGAGGGCACCATACACAAATATGAAACACCAAAGGAACCTGGTCCAGAGTAAAATTATTAATACAACTCCTCAGAAAGATTTAAATGATATTGACCTTATGACTCTCCCTGAAAGGGAGTTCAAAGTAAAAATCATTAACTTGCTCATGGAGGTACGGATAGATATTCAAGAACTCAGGAATGAATTCCGGTCGGAGATCCATTCATTGAAGAGCACAATGGACAGTATTAAAAGTAGATTGGAAACAGTGGAGCAGATGATAAATGAAGTAGAAACTAGAGAAAAGGAATACAAAGAAGTTGAGGCATGGACAGAAAAAAGGATCTCTAAGAATGAAAGAATACTGAGAGAACTGTGTGACCAATCCAAACGGAACAATATTTGCATTATAGGGGTACCAGAAGAAGAAGAGAGAGAAAAAGAGATAGAAAGTATCTTTGAGGAGGTAATTGCTGAAAACTTCCCCAATCTGGGGAAGGAGGTAGTCTCTCAGGCCATGGAGGTGCACAGATATCCCAACACAAGGGACCCAAGGAAGACAACATCGAGACATATAGTAATTAAAATGGCAAAGATCAAGGATAAGGACAGACAATTAAAAGCAACCAGAGAGATAAATAAGATCACATACAAAGGAAAGCCCATCAGACTATCATCAGACTTATCAGCAGAAACTTTACAGGCCAGAAGGGAGTGGCTTGATGTATTTAATGCAATGAAGCAGAAGGGCCTTGAACCAAGATTACTTTATCCGGCAAGATTTTCATTTAAATATGAAGGAGGGATTAAACAATTCCCAGATAAGCAAAAGCTGAGAGATTTTACCTCCCACAAACTATCTCTACAGTGTGTTTTGGAGGGACTGCTGTAGATGGAAGTGTTCCTACGGTTTAATAGCTGTCATGAGAGGTGATAAAACCACAGTAAAGAAAGAAGAACAGCTAATTACTAAGAAAATGCAAAATTATATTAACTATCCCCAAAGTTAATCAAGATATAGACAAACAATACAGAATATGATACGTGATATATAAAGAATGGAGGAGGAAAAAACAAACAAAAAAAGAACCTTTAGATAGTGTTTGTAATAGCATATTAAGTGCGATAAGGTAGACTCTTAGATAGAAAGGAAGTTAACTTGAACCTTCAGTAACCACGAATCTGAAGCCTGCGATGCCAATAAGTACATACCTATCCATAATCACCCTAAATGTAAATGGACTGAATGCACCAATTAAAAGACAAAGAGTCACTGGATGGATAAAAAAACAAGACCCATCTATATGCTTCCTTCAAGAGACTCACTTTAAACCCAAAGACATAGACAGACTAAGAGTGAAGGATGGAGAAACACATTTCAGGCAACTAATAGGGAGAAAAAAGCAGGAGTTGCACCACTTATATCAGACAAAATAGACTTCAAAACAAAGAAAGTCACAAGAGACAAAGAAGGACATTACATAATGATAAAAGGGTCAATCCAAAAAGAAGATATAACCATTATAAATATCTATGCACACAACACAGGAGCTCCTACAAATACTAACAGAATTAAATGGGGGTATAGAATGCAATGCAATCATTCTAGGAGACTTCAACACACCACTTACTCTGAAGAACAGATAAACCAGACAGAAAATAAGTAAGGAGACAGAGGCACTGAACAACACATTACAACAGATGGACTTAACAGACATCTATAGAACTCTACACCCAAAAGCAGCAGAATACACATTCTTCTCAAGTGCACATGGAACATTTTCAAGAATAGATAATATACTAGGCAACAAAAAGAGCCTCGGTAAATTCAAAACGATTGAAATTGTAACAACCAGCTTCTCAGACCACAAGGAATGAAACTAGAAATGAATTACGCAAAGAAAATGAAAAATCCCACAAACACATGGAGGCTTAATAACATGTTCCTAAATAACCAATGGATCAATGACCAAATAAAAACAGAAATGAATCAATATATGGAGACAAATGACAACAATAATTCTACACCGCAATATCTGTGGGACACAGTGAAGGCTGAGCTAAGAGGAAAGTATATTGCAAAACAGGACAACCTCAGGAAAGAAGAACATTCCCATATGAGCAGGCCAAACACCCAATTAATGAAACTAGAAAAAGAAGAACAAATGAGGCCCAAAGTCAGGAGAAGGAGGGACATAATAAAATTAGAGCATAAATAAATAAAATTGAGAAGAATAAAATAATAGAAAGGATCAACAAAAGCAAGAGCTGGTTCTTTGAGAAAATAAACACAATAGATAAACCCCTAGCCAGACTTACCAAGAAAAAAGAGAGTCTAGTCACATAAACAGAATCAGAAATAAGAAAGGAAAAATCAGTATGGACAGCACAGAAATATGAAGAACTATTAGAGAATACTATGAAAAACCATATGCTAACAAACTGGATAACCTAGAAGAAATGGACAACTTTCTAGAAAAATACAACCTTCCAAGGCTCACCCAGCAAGAAAAACAAAATCTGAATAGACCAATTACCAGCAACAAAATTCTACAGGTAATCAAAAAACCTGCCTAAGAACAAAACGACTGGACCAGATGGCCTCACCGCTGAATTTTAACACACATTTAGTGAAGACCTAATACCCATCCTCCTTAAAGTTTTCCAAGGAGTAGAAGAAGAGGGAATACTTCCAAACTCATTATATGAGGCCAGCATCACCCTAATACCAAAACCAGGCAAAGATATCACAAAAAAAGAAAACTACAGATCAACATCCCTGATGAACATATACGCAAAAATACTCAACAAAATATTAGAAAAACGAATTAAAAAAATACATCAAAAGGATCATCCATCATGATCAAGTAGGATTTATTCCAGGGATGCAAGGATGGTTCAACATTCGAAAATCCATCAACATCATCCAGCACATCAACAAAAAGAATGACAAAAACCACATGATCATCTCCATAGATACTGAAAAAGCATTTGACAAAATTCCACATCCATTCATGATAAAAACTCTCAACAAAATGGGTATAGAGGGCAAGTACCTCAACATAATAAAGGCCATATATGACAAAACTACAGCCAACATTATATTTAACAGTGAGTAGCTGAAAGCCTTTCCTTTAAGATCGGGAACAAGACAAGGATGCCCACTCTCCCCACTTTTATTCAACATAGTACTAGAGATCCTAGCCACAGCAATCAGACAACACAATGAAATAAAAGGCATCCAGATTGGCACGGAAGAAGTTAAACTGTCCCTGTTTGCAGATGACATGATATTGTACATAATAAACCCTAAAGAATCTACTCCAAAACGACTAGATCTAATATCTGAATTCAGCAAAGTTGCAGGCTACAAAATGAATACACACAAATCTGTGGCATTCCTATACACTAACAATGACCTAGAAGAGAGCGAAATCATGAAAACAATTCCATTCAAAGTTGCATCAAAAAAAAAAAATATCTAGGAATAAACCTAACAAGGAAGTGAAAGACCTATACTCTGAAAACTACAAGACACTCATGGGAGAAATTAAATAAGATACCAATAAATGGAAACACATACCATGCTCATGGATAGGAAGAATTAATATTGTCATAATGGCCATCCTGCTTAAAGCAATCTACAGATTCAATGCAATTTCTATCAAAATACCAATAGCATTTTTCAACGAACTAGAGAAAATCATTCTAAAACTCGTATGGAACCTCAAAAGACCCCGAATAGCCAAAACAATCCTGAGAAGGAAGACTAAAGATGGGGGGATTATGCTCCCCAACTTCAAGCTTTACCACGAAGCCACAGTACTCAAGACAATTTGGGACTGGCACAAGAACAAACCCATAGACCAATGGAACAGACTAGAGAGCCCTGTATAAACCCAACCATATATGATCAATTAATGTATGATAAAGGAGCCATGGACATACAAAGGAGAAATAACAGCCTCTTCAACAGCTGGTGTTGGAAAAACTGGACAGTTACATGCAAGAGAATGAAACTGGATTATTGTTTAACCCCAGACACAAAAGTAAACTCGAAATCGATCAAGGATCTGAATGTAAGTCATGAAACCATAAAACTCTTAGAAGACAACATAGGCAAAAATGTCCTGAATATATGCATGAGCGACTTCTTCCTGAATGTATCTCCTCGAGCAAGGGAAACCAAAGCAAAAATGAACTCATGGGACTACATTAAACTAAAAATTTTCTGTATGGCAAAGGACCCCATCAACAGAACAAAAAGGCATCCTACAGCATGGAAGAATATATTTGTAAATGACATATCCAATAAGGAGTTAACATCCAAAATATATAAAGAAGTTACACACCTCTATACCCAAAAAGCAAATAAGCTGATTAAAAAATGAGCAGAGGATATAAAGAGACAGTTCTCCAAAGAAGAAGTAGTTCAGATGGTCAACAGACACATGAAAAGATGCTCCACATCACTAATCATCAGGGAAGTGCAAATTAAAACCACAATGGGATATCACCTCACACCAGTAAATATGGCCACCATCCAATAGACTAAGAACAACAAATGCTGGTGAGGATGCAGAGAAAGGGGAACTGTCCTACACTGCTGGTGGGAATGTAAGCTTGTTCAACCATTGTGGAAAGCAATATGGAGGTTCCTCAAAAAACTCAAAATATAAATACCATTTGACCCTGGAACCCCACTCCTTGGAATTTACCCAAAGAATACTTCTCAGATTCTAAAAGACATATGCACCCGTATGTTTATTGCAGTAGTTTTTACAGTAGCCAAGAAATGGAAGCAACCTAAGTGTCCATCAGTAGATGAATGGATAAAGAAGAAGTGGTATATATACACAATGGAATATTATTCAGCCATAAGAAGGAAACAAATCCTGCCATTTGCAACAACATGGATGGAGCTGGAGGATATTATGCTCAGTGAAATAAGCCAGGTGGAGAAAGACAAGTGCCACATGATTTCCCTCATTTGTGGAGTATAACAACGAAACAAAACTGAAGGAACAACAAAATAGTAACAGACTCAGAGACTCCAAGAAGGGACTAGTGGTTACCAAAGTGGAGTGGTTTGGAGGGTGGGTGGGGAGGGTGGGAGAAGGGGATTGTGGGGTATTATGTTTAGTACACATGGTGTGGGGAATCACCAGGAAAACAGTGTAGCACAGAGAAGGCAAATGGTGAATCTGTGTCATCTTACTACACTGATGAACAGTGACTGAATTGGGGTATGAGTGGGGACTTGATAATATGGGTAAATTTAGTAACCACATTGTTTTTTCATGTGAAACCTTATAATGGTGTATATAAATAATGTCTTAATAAAAAAATGTAAAAAAAAAAAAAAAGAATGCAGTAGCCCAGTTTGAAAAAGATATATGCACCCCTATGTTTATCACAGCACTATTTACAATAGCCAAGAAATGGAAGCAACCTGTGTCCATCAGTAGATGAATGGATAAAGAAGACGTGGTGTATATACACAATGGAGTATTATTCAGCCATAAGAAAGAAATTTCTACCATTTGCAACAACATGGATGGAGCTAAAGGGTATTATGCTTAGTGAAATAAGCCAGGCAGAGAAAGACAAGTACCGAATGATTTCACTCATCTGTGGAGTATAAGAACAAAGAAAAAACTGAAGGAAAAAACAGCAGCAGATTCAGAACCCAAGAGTGGACTAAGAGTTACCAAAGGGAAAGGGACTGGGGAAGCTGGGTGGGATGGGAGGGATAACAGGGAAAAGGGGCTATTACAATTAGCACACATAATGTAGCCGGGGTGGAGATGGGGTAGGGGGATATGGAGAAGGCAGTATAACACAGAGAAGACAAGTAGTGATTCTATAACATCCTAGTACGCCAATGGACAGTGACTGCAATGGGCGTATGTGGTGGGGACGTGATAATAGGGGGAGTCTAGTAAACATAATGTTGCTCCTGTAATTGTATGGTAATAATAGCAAAAAAAAAAGTCTCAGAAAAAAATATTCAATCAGTATAATGAATTTCCAACATCAACAGATCTAAAAAAAAAAATCTTTTCTCCATGAATGCATAAGAAGCATGTCAAAAAATTCAACATGATTTCATGAGTAAATGCAAAGGTTAGAAAACTAAAAATCAATGGGTACAGCCTTAATTTGAAAACAGGATTGTACAAAAAAAGAACCCTATTACAAAGTCGGTATTTAGACATTATATATAATAGTAAAAATGTAAAGATATTCTATTTGAGATTAGGAAAAGACAATTGTCTGTATTGTCTAGGTAAGTGTTCAGAAAGGAGAAGCAATAGGATTACTGAAGTTATTGATAACTGGATTGTCAATAGGATTACTGGTTGTTGACAAATGTATTATCACTTTTAATGAAAGTTTGAAAAGTTCTTTCAACTGTATCTCTGGATTAGAAATGAGTTTGAATATATTTCATCATTTTACCCTTCTTTCTCTGATTCTGTGTTGCTTTTATATCCTTTTACTTTTATTTGATCATACAATTATTAAAATATATGAATTATAAAAACTGTGTATTAGAGTAAATCACTATTTTCTGGCATATAAATTTACAGATTATTTTATCAATATCTAATTTTCCATTTTAATTCATTTTATATTTTAATTATTAATTTAAAAGGGAATTTTTATTAGAACCTTATATTTTTATTTTTCATTTTGTAAATACATTTTTGCATTATTGGGAGACAGATACATGACCTGAGAAATTCAGTAAAAATGAAAATTAGTATTATTTTAAATGTGGTTCTATCAGAACCATCTGTTTAAGTAGTGGACCTTAAAAGAAAATTTACTCATTTAGAGAACATCATGAATTAATGCATATTTCAAAAAGACTTGATAAACTACATTGCTAATGATATAAATCATATTATAAAATAATTTTAAATATATGATATATATTTTAAAGATAAAATATTGGCCAAGGATTTTTTTCTGTATTCATATTGACAATAAACATATTTAGAAACTATTCCAAAGCTGGGAAAAGGTAGAATTTTGCCGTTATGAAAAGTTATTAAACTATTGTTACCATCTAGAAGAATTATATTTTATGTCACTGAATAATTTCTACAATAATTTAATCAGTTAAAAAGAATATTTGTGTCAGTGTTAACACATTGTCCGAAATAAAAAATTGATATATAATTAAATTAAAGTACGAAATGTAGAAATTATATCACAATGCTAACCATTTTATAGTCATTAAGTGATTAAGAAACCAAAGAAAAATTGTACAAAATAACTCGCTCTTGAGAAGTAATTTTGATTAAATGTTAAGAACCATAATTTGGTTTGATTACATACAAAATGTTGCCAATAGTCAAAACATATTTCATGAGAAATACCCTGTTAATTTTAATGACTTTCCTAATGACTAGTCCCAAATTCTGGAACATCATCTTTTGACATGAGTTGTAATGTAAATGAAAAGTGACGGAAAGTGACAATTATGTAACAAGGTTACTTACAAATTTTCCTAATGATAATTAATTAACTAGGGCTTTAATCAAGGCATCTTGACATTCTTTGGTGTTTATTTTAGAATTTAATCAAAATCATATGATACTCTGTTTCTTTATGTAGTCAGAATATTTATTCAGGCAACATTTACTAAAACGATTTCTAGGATACAAGGCACCTTTTAAGTGCAAATAAGAAAAAGAAAACAATTGATGGTTTTAAAGGAGCTTAAAATCTAGAGGTGGAGATTACATAGCAATATACAAGTTATTACTAACAATAATCTAATAGACGGTAGGCAAACCACAAATATTTTAAAGAGATTGATATGAGTGGATAATTACTTCCTGCTCAGGAAAATAGGGAGGCATTTGAGATAGCTGACATTTGTGATCGGAGAAAATGTAGAGATTTGAATGAATTAAGGGAATGCAAACTCTGAAAGGCATGAAGCAGTAAGAATTGGGTACTTATTAGAAAAGTGTCTATTAGACTATGGTAGATTTTGACTGCTGTGATTCTCTCTCTAAATATTGTTTAATAGACAATGTGGGAATATAAGGGAGAAGAAAATGATCTTTATTTTACCAAAAAAGGTTTTGCTTAATTATCTCAAATCATTAGCCTCTCTGTGAATTACACACAGAAACTAATTAATAACTTCATTTTTTTTTTGGAGCGGGACTTGCCTTGAGGCTTTATTTGCATAGCAAGCACACTGGGGTTTCACCTTTTCCTAAATTGTGTGTTTTTTTTTTTTTACAATTTATTTTATTAAACTACCCCCTTCATCAGGTCCCCCCCACCAACCCTATTACAGTCACTGTCCATCAGTGTAGTGAGATGAGAATCACTACTTGTCTTCTCTGAGCTGTACAGTCCCCTCTGTGCCCCCCCACCCTATGTCTGTCAATCGCAATGCCCCTTTTACCCTCTTACCCCTCCCTTCCCACTCATCTCCCCATTCCCTTTCCCTTTGGTAACTGTTAGTCCATTCTTGGGTTCTGTGAGTCTGCTGCTGTTTTGTTCCTTCACTTTCAGGTTGACTTCTGCTACAACTTTTAAATTCTGCCCTTTGCAATGGGTAGTGTTTCCAAAATGATCACTTGCAGGGCATACTGAAACACATTGTTAGACTATTTACAAAGAACCATGGAGAGCTTTTATTTTTTGCTTTCAAATTTACATACTAAAATCCTGAAGTTTTGATGTAAGGGTTAAACTAGTTTTAGCCCTTACTATAAATTTTTTCAGCCAATGGAGAGATCCAGAGGCAATTTTGGATTACATTTTTATTACTAACTTTTTATACTTGATTACTTTAGCAAGTACTTTTCAATTTTACAATACTTTTCAAAACCACCTCTAGGTTCTTACATTTCTAATCAACTTTTATCCTGAAATACTTTTAATTTCTCTTGAGCTTTGAAATTTGTAATTTCCTCTTGATATTTTTCCTAGAATGCTATTTTGGAGAAAATATTTCATTTTTCCCTCTAGGTTTATTCAATTTAAGCTTATGAGTAGTAACTTGAATTTTGAGTTTTATGAGACACATATAAAACGTAGGGATGGCTATCATTTTGAGATGTATTGGTTAGAAATACATTCCTATAATTGTAGGTATCGAGAGATCAACAAGGAGGATTGATTGCATATAGGAGTCCCTCTACTCTACCTACTGTCTATTGATGTTTTTACTTTATCAATCCTGTTACCTTCTGCTCCCCTTTTTAATATTTCAAATGACATAACAGTTTTAGGAGGCCCTTTTATTTCTCAGCAACACCCTATCTATATTTAATACTTTCTCTTGATAAGCATTATAAGCATATCTATTCTTACCATTCAAGAACAAAAATTTAGCATGATTCCTTTACTCTGTAAAGCTATGGGCTATGAGATTAGGTTTAAAGAGGAAAAATGGGAGTATAAATTTGGCACAAAAAGAGAACAGGAAAGATGTTCCATATTGAAATGGATAGAACTATAACTCAAGAATTTGCTGCCTTCTTTATTCTAGGTACTCAGTAATTACTGGAAAACGCAAGCTCTTTAGACCCAGAAGCTTTGTGATGTGTGCTATTCAAATACGCATGCACATCTACTTGCTGTGGACTGCGGGCTCTTCACCCCTTGTTAGTTCCTAAGTCAAAAACAAATTCTACTTTTCCAAATTGTTTGATTTATGGGGGAAAAAAAGAGTCTTTCTTGAAATAGCTTAAGTATTTACAAGCTCCTTGGTGTAAGGTTTCCACATGGTAGGTACTAACTAAATCTTAAAAAGGACCCTGGATGCACCATGAGTATGGCTTGATGAGGACATAAGTAGTTGAGTAGTAGTTGTAGATTTATAATTCCCTAAAATGGGTATTAGTGGTTTAAAAGAAAATGGCAAGTATGTACATCAGTAAGTATGTATATATGAAATGACAGACACATTAACTTGTTTACAGTAATGGGAACTTGGTATTAAAAAAACGAAGTCCCAGCAATCCTCAAGGAGTTTAGATTCTAGTGGAAAACCTTGAATTCAAGACAGATTAATAAGGATTCTATTCAGTCACATTGTGCTGATGTGCTTCTTGAGCTAAGATGATTACACTAGTCATCTAGAAAATGCATTTTCTATTTGTATGGACTTTCCTCACACACCGCACTTCAGTGAATACTGTTCTGATAATTGCTTCCATTAAACCAATTTAGAAGCTATGTATTTTATGTACGAATAAGAAAGGAAGCAAATTAGATTCAAACACATACTGTGCTAAATTCTGTGGCTATATATGGAAATTAAGGAGTATTGAGAAAGGCTACTTTCTTTTGGATACCATTGTCAGTTGCATAACTGTGCTAACAAAACAACAGGAGGAAAGATCTGGCTTCACATCCCGAACAGCAACACAATGGTTTTTTTATTGAACAGAACTGCAGGAACAACATTTGTACTGAAAATATTTTCTGAAACCACAATTCATTTTCTTTCCCTGAAAGATGTTTACAGCTTTTCTTACACATCAGTTTATACTATTGAAGAGAAAATAAAGTTCAAACTTTGTAATACAACTAAAGTAGAAAAGTAGAATGGCGTACACACACACACACACACACACACACACACACACTGGTTAAATTGCCTAAGTCCTTCCTTAAAGACTTTGGATTTGAATTTGAATTTTGGTAAATTTGTAGGTATTCCTTTTTCTATTATTCCTTTGCTTTGGTACTAACTGTCCTCCTTTCTTTTATTAAAAGAAAAAATGTGTTTGAGGAAACTCAGTATAATCATAACAGTAAGTGAAAGAAATAATGTTATTTCAAGTAAATCTGAGGTTCTGTCTATAGCTAGTATTCTCCCTTGTTTCAAAAGAGTGAGTACAGAGTGTGAGAGAATCATGTGCTATTTAGGGAAGGAGAGGGTATCTCCATAGCGTTTGAGGCTCTGTTCAGTTACATTCAATGCCCAGCTTCATCTTTGCCTTTTCTGGTACTCTGATTGTTGACTACTTCCTTAGATTCCATGAGACAATGAATCCCTTTTTTTTTTTCCCACAACTTAGTATGAATTGGGTTTTGTCACTTGTGACCAAGTATCTTCAGGAATAGACTAAAATGTTTGCATTTTATGTTAACAGCAAGTGAAAGACTTGCTGGTAAAGCATTTACTTCAGGAAAACACCATGATAAACTTTTAGTTTAAAAAGGAACTGGATGTGCCATGAAGTGTGGCTGGAAACAGACATAACTAGCTGACCAGTGAACTTGATGCAATGATCCAGTTGAGAAACATGGAGCAAGAGAAGTAAGGCCGTGTCAGTAGGGGAAGAGAGATGGAGGAAGAGCATGGAAATAAGTGAGAAAGTCCACAGAAATCGATGACGAGTAGACTGTGGTGAGGCAGAGCCACGAGAATGAGATTTTTCTCACTTTTCAGGCTTTAGCATACAGTAGGACATTAAGTCTCAGATTGAAGATTATTTTGGAGGGTGGATGATGGGTTTTATTTTGTTTAGGATGTTCTGAGACTTCTAGCTTCTACTAGCAGAAATATCTAGCAGATGGCTATTTAGTAAGGAAGGCATCAAAAAAGAGATCACATGGTGATTTAAAATTTGGAATGAATATCACTGGTTTTGGAAGGGATTAAAGTATATGGAAACATCCTTAATTGTTACAGAATATCAAAATTCAGAGGAACAAAGTCAGAACCTTAAAAAGCAGTTATATTGAACAAGTAGAGAAAACAGTGGTCAGAGATGTAGGAAAATGAGCAGGTAGTGATATTTTGCAAATCGAAGAGTAGTTTTTCACAGGAATAGGTGATTAACTACAAAGACCTGCAAGTACAGAAGTGATGCCTGCATTATTGAGAAAACGGTTAAACAAATGTATGTAGTCATGGTAGTAAGACCCAAACTACCAGTAGCACGGACACTCGACTGGGAGGTGGAAGACCCTGCTTCTGTCCCTGCTCTCATGCAGACTGATGGCATGACAGCTACACACCTCATTCTCCATGAGACTTGGCTGGTAATAAAAGGATGACCTAGGAGACTTTAAGATTCTTTACAACTTTAAATTCACATGACTCCTCCAGTACTTCTTCAAAATGAACCACACTAGAGAATTGCAACATTAGTTGAATAATAAATTTTTATAACACATCCTGATGTTTAGCCCCATATTAATTTAGTAACACTTTGCCTATTATGAGCGAGTCCAGTGCCAGATGCTGGGAATAGAGCAAGGAACAAATACATTTTCTGTCTTTATATTCCTTAAGTCTGGTGGAGATAATGGTAATAAGCTAATAATTAAACAAATAACACTGATGTGAAAGGGTAGAAATAAAAACTACTCAGAATAATGTGACATGCAAAGTCATGACAGGAAAAAGACTATAATAAGGTCAAGGATAAAGCACCATTCTATCAGCCATTTGACCAGAGGATGGGTAAAAATATACCATGTGAACAAGTTGGGAAGAGAGATGGTACTGGAGTAGCAACATAGACGTGTCGTGATGGAAGCAGAGTGAAAAGAAAGAATGTGGCTTGAAAAGGATAGGGAGATGTTTCAGGGACGAGAAAATGCAGAAATTTGTCAGAGTTTAGGATTCTTTTTTTTTTAATTTTGGTATCATTAATATACAATCACATAGCAACATTGTGGTTACTAGATTCCCCCCATTATCAAGTCTCCACCACATACCCCATTACAGTCACTGTCCATCAGCGTAGTGAGATGCTACAGTCATATTTGTCTTCTCTGTGCTATACTGCCTTCCCCATGCCCCTCCACGAGGTTATGTGTGCTAATCGTAATGCCCCTTGTTCCCCTTCTCCTTCCCTTCCAGCCCACCCTCCCCAGTCCCTTTCCCTTTGGCAGTTGTTAGTCCATTCTTGGGTTCTGTGAGTCTGCTGCTGTTTTGTTCCTTCAGTTTTTGCTTTGTTCTTATGCTCCACAGATGAATGAAATCATTTGGTACTTGTCCTTCTCCCAGAGTTTAGGATTCTTAACATCATCCAAATTTATCAAAAAGTCACTGGAGGGTTTTACAACTAAGAAAAGTGTGATCTGATGTGTATTTTTAAAAATTATTCTGGTTACTTTAAAAAGAAGGTCTGAGGAAGGTAAGAGTAGATATTGAAAAAGATATTGTCAGGCTAGTGAAGTACTAGAGGTAAGAAATGACAGGTAGGGCTGAAGTGATAGCAGTGACAACAGAGAAAAAAAGGACTACTTGAGATACAAGCAGAATAAAATAAAATAGCATAACGTGGTGATAGGTTGGACGCAGGCAGAGTGTATGCAAATGATGACACCCAGATTTCAAGTCTGAGACATACAAAAAGTGGAAATGTCATTTACTATGATTGGGAGCATTAGGGGAGAATCACATTTAGAGGAGAAGATCATAAGTTCAGTTTTGAATACATTAAATTTGAGAAGTTAATTGGACCTTGTCAATTTTTGTTGCTTGTCTTTTTCCTAAATATATTGCTTTGCATTTAGAGTTGTCATACTTCATTCTTTATTTTTTTCATTAATTTGATATCTTAAACTTTGGAAAATTAAACTTATCCCAACCAGTAATTGGATGTGCATTTTCTTTAATTATATCAATTTTCCTTTAATTACACAGATCAAAAAGATGATGTGCATCTAAATATATTATTTAAAAATAAGGATGCATATTCTGAATATAGATGGAAATTCCATATGATGTTCATGGTAGTAACCATTTTGGATTTATGCAAATCTATGATGGACCTCAAGATTTTCTGTTGGTATTATGAGAACATACATGGGGGAAAAATCTGAGGAAAAATGTTTATTTTCTAACATTATGAAAAAGGTAGAATAGTGATAATTATACCACCAAGTATTATCTGAAAATGGTTTCTTGTAATCCTATATAAACAGTTAAATTATATTTTTAAAATGCATTCTCCCAGTTCATAAAATTGTATAGGAAGTCAAAATCCATACAGAAATCTTAATATATTTGGGATTTACTTTCACAAACAAAAGCAGTTGTGTTTCTCAGCTGGTCTGTTAATTTTGTTTTAGTTATTATTTTGTTGTTATTTTCCTTTGTATAGTCTCAAAATTTGTAATCCAAATCTGGATAGAAATTTTTTTCAGTTTTAGCTTTGCTTTCTCCATCAGGCAAGGAGCTGTTTATTCAGTAGAATACTGCAAGTTGTTATGTTGTAGAGTATGTTGGATACCAGCACGTACAAGCTTTAGGGTTTGTTGTGATTTCAACATTTGGTCTCAGTTGAAAGTCAAATAAAAATAAAATTAGATCTTTTTTATTCTTGTCAAGCTTTCCCAATCTTCTTTATCCCAGGCCTTATCCTACCTGGTCTGTGTGTGAATTTGTATTAGTTGAGTGCCAGAAGCTAAATTAAAAAAAGAAAGAAAAATTAATTGCTTTATTGTGTCTGCCAGTATCAATAATCTTGAATCTCTACTATGTGCTATTAGTTGAAGGAAAGCACTATTATTTTTTTCTGTTCTTTTTCTCGCCTCTGTAGCTCACATGAGTATTGAGATTGAAATAAACACCAATCAAAAAGAATAGTTAATACAATTCTTGAAACTGATGGTGTGCCCTGCCTTATTCAAGAAAATTGCTTATGTAAGACACTGCTGCACTGAGACAGAAATAGCAAGAGTACACAGGGAACAGAAAATACTGGAATAAAAAGACAGAGGAAGAAAAAGGTTTAAAATGTAAAGTGTCAAGGCAAATGAGTATGGTGTCTGATACGATTTCATTGAAATTAGCATGGTGAAATTGAAGTGATGCCAGTTAGAAATTGATAATATGTGGGAAACCATAACATTTAGAAAATATGCCACTAAACATCTAGATAAGCCACAAAGTCCTGATATTTTTTTCATTGTCAAACAGTCCTTTGTATTACATCAATTACACCTGATTTTGTGGACCAAAAAAAAAAAAAGAAAATGTGTCCTATTTAAGTCTAGGAAGAAATATTAGACATCCATTTTTCTCAATAATTTAATTGGTTAAATAAGACTTTGCTTTTATTTTTCCAGTAAATAAAATGTCAGAAAATGTCTCCAGTTTGTTCTCCTTCGTAGAATGAAATAAAATATACTCCTGTAGAGTATGACAAAAATGGCCCCTGGGCCTTTTTGTTAAATGTGGAAGGCTGAGATAGTTTAGAGCTAATACACTATGAAAATACTTTTCTTATAGAAAATCTGTTCTCACTGTATCAGCATTCAGTACTCCTCTCCACGTTAGGGGAAACAGGCTGCTATACAGCGCTATGAGTGTATGGCACAAACAACACAACTTGATTCTCAGTGATTGACAACCCTATATAATTCCTTCTTTTGAATGTGGGTGGTTTTTATAACTTGTTCTAGTGAACAGACTACAGCAAAAGTGTAGGGATGTCGCTGGCTTGATTAGGATATATTAAAAGGCAAAGATGATGGTGTTAGGTTATTACAATATATATATATATATGTGCATGTATCTATTTCTACTAGAGATACTGTCATGTTGATATTGAGAAAACAAACAGCCGCACAGTAAGCTGCCTTAAAGAGACAACAGGGAAATTCAAGTGTGTTACAGAGAAATAAGCACAGGGGGCATTGAGGAGCTCCTGGTGGCCTCCAGCAATAGTCAGTAAGGAGACAGGCCCGGGGTTATACAACCACAAGGAAATGTTTTGCCAATGGAATGAACTTAAAATTGGATTATTCCTCAGTACAACCTCCAAATAAGAACATGGTCTGACCAACACCTTGATTTCAGCCCTGTGAGACCAAGAACAGAAAACTTAAAGAATACCTTGATTGAAATTCTGACCACAGATACTGTGAGATAATAAATGAGTTGTTTTAAGCTGCTCTGTGGTAAATCTGTTTTATAGGAGTAAAAAAATAACTCAGAGGACATGAGAAGACTTAGAAGGGTTGTTGTAAATGATTACATACCTTAAAAACTGCTTATATGTTGGAGTATTTTGTGAATCTTTTATTACTCAGAAAGCTATGTATATTCATTTTAGTGTAACCCAACACTGATTAATAAAAATCTGTTGTTTGTATCTCCCACAAGGTTCTCAAGTAAACTGGTGAGTTACCTATGATTATGATTTTCATTTTACATTGGTTTTTAATTCTCCTTAAAGTATTTTTTTTCTCTATAGAAATCATAGCAATATTGTTCACTGGGATTATACTGTGATATTTCTCCAGTTGACCTAAGAATAATGGAATCCTGATATAGATACATGTATCATTCTCTACAAAGTTTCAGTGGAAATAGGTCACTTTTTTGTTGTTTTGTTAATATCTTACTAACTTTGGCTTTGGTTACAGAACCCTACACAGAATCCTGGTAAGTGGGCTGGGATATTTTAAGGATGGATGTTCTTTTTAAGGAAAACTATGAATCAAATTTCACAACTAATAATTGACTTTTAAACATTGCAATTATGACCAACTATTTTTGAAAGGTTGTATTTTAAACATTCTGGGTGTTTAAATGATTTGCAATATAGGCACATGCATGACTCTTTCCCTTAGTCTTCCATTATGCTTTTCTGTGACTTATAGCACCTCTGTTTTAAGGGAAGAATAATCTGCATCTGTCCATCTTGTGACAATTGTGATATACATCAGAATATACAATACATTGGAAAAATATAAGGTGATGAGAAACTTGTTTTCTTACTGAGAAGGGACATGAAGTGGCATTAATTTTAAGAACTAAATTTTCACTTGAAGTCCACTAAACTATTAAAAGTTCATTAAATTAAATACATATTTATTGATTCCCTTATATAGTAAGTGTTCCACTATATGCTAATGATGCAGAGATGAGGGTAATGTGTCCTCTGCCCACAGCAAACTATAGTCTGGGGAAACTCACACGTTTGCCTTAAGGTAACACATAACTGAATGCTGAATGTAAAAACAGGTAAATCAATTTGCTATTGGAGTATATAAGGAAAATTATTAATTTTTGATGGAAAAGATGAAATGCAAGTTACTTTTGAGTTTTACCTTAATGTATCATGAGATGTTTGCTAGAGAGGAGGAAGGGACATGGATGCGGCCAACTCACCAACCAGGTAGACACAGGTGATCAGCTGGCCTATTAAATTGGCAGCACTAGGTTGGGAAATACAGGTTGGAGCCAAATTTTGGAAACATTTAAAGTCTATACATGCTAGTGTCTGTTAATGAGCAGCCACTTGATGGAAGAAAAGCAGATTTGGTGTGCTGGGGCTAGCTCAAACCAACTTGTACAGGATTAAAAGGGGGTAGAATGGTGTACATGTCTTCCCAAATTCCAAACTCAGTGACATCACCACAGTGGTAGCCTGAAATTGGCTGTGATGGGACTATTTATTTACCATGTGGAAATCAGCAATTGCTACAAATCAGGGCTTTATTTTCCAGAAAGCCAGTTGTTAAATGCTTACCAGCATACCATAGTACACACACACACACAAATATTTATTCATTCACTAAAAACTCAAGAAGTGTTTATTGAGTATCTTCTATGTATCAAGAACTGTCGAGTGTCTTGAGGATAAAGTTGGGAAAAAAAATAAAATGTGTCTTCCTTAGTGCAGCCATAAACAAATATTTAAGTAAAATAATTTCAGGTATTGATAAACGAGATGAAAAAATACTACTAAATATTATGGATGAACTGGAGCGAATGGGTTTTGGGGAGGGATTACTATGTCAGACCAGCTGAAAAGAGAAGGTCCCTTTAAATCAGTGATGTTTTAGTTGAAGCCTAAACATTTAGGTGGTAGCAACATGTGAATATTTGTGAACAGTGCATTTCAAGCAGAGGAAGTAGCAAGCTCAGAGATGCTAGCAGGAAGCATGATTTTTTTTTTTTCCTAGAAGGCTAATGTGGCTAAAATGTAATTAATAGTGAGTGGTAAGAACAGTAGAAACTGAGGACTGAGGATAGACAAGTATGCAGTTGTTACTTCAATCTGGTGTTATAGGCCAAGCATTATGCAGAAATACTTAAATTAGATGTATATTAATTTATGTGTCCATTAACTTATTCAGGAAATTAATGCTACCTACCATGCTGTGTTATTAAGATAAGGAAAAGAAATGCTATCCAATGCCTTCCATAAAGAATCTGGTCTCTTTAAGAGGGCATGATGAAGAATCAGGTTATTTGCATGTCCTGTGCTGTATGGGAAGTTCAAATTTTGACCTCCAAATTTTAACCCTAAGAATTCTCTGAGAGAACATACATGGTTACTCTGACTGCCGGCAAACTAAAGTTAATAAACATCTTATTAATTGATCAGTTTTTACACCAGTCCATGTGTAGAATTGTAGCAAAATATTTTCATGTGTGTGTGTTTTGTTTTCCTATGTGAGTGATGAATGAGATGGAGGGATTCTTCAATAATTCCTGTCTATCTGCTTCTTAAAAATAATGCTTATAAACATTGTTTTGTATAAAATTATTTAGCAGTCTCTGTTATATTTCTGCTGTCTATAAAATTTATTATCATAGTCAGATCTTGTTAGGAGTCAAAGCGGTGAAGGGTCAGACAGGCTGTAGCTCTAGGATTCAAACCATCATTTTATTGATCACAACTTTATTATGCAGAGCTAAGGAATGTATTTATAGCAGCTCCTTATTCTTTGATAACTTGTTGTGAACCAAGGTTCTATTTACTACTGCTGAGAATAGCTATCTGGAGGAAGTGCATGCCTAGATCATAAGGCAAATATAAAGAGAAGCAAAATTTAGAGTCTTTTCCCCCTTGAATGTAAACTCCATGTAGGCAGATGTTTTGTTACTGTTTTTCTCTCATATTATCTGCAAGGAGGGAGAGAAGACACTAAATGGCATTCAGTCAGGAAAACAAGAGGCCCGATTGCTTAGATAAAAATTCTAAGACACACAGTAAGTGGAATAAGTGCTATGTATGTATGACACAGAGAAGAAAGGCAAGTTTCTTAATACATTGGATTATAGAAATGTTAGTGAATCACTTTTACACATGGCACTATAGCATATTCTGTCCACAAGTAAATAGGTTATTTCCTACCACTGATACATGTGCATATACACATATACATAAATATGTACATAATTATAGATAAGTACATATATATGCATATATACAAAAAATATATATGTGTATATATGCATACTATATTTAAATAACAAAAATGAAAATGTGCATGAATCTGGACAGAATTCCAGTGAGGTAAAAACTTCTTTCCTTTCTCTTTGATTTGTTGTATAGATTCTAAATGTGTCTGGATCTTAGTGGGTCCTAATTCTATCCCATGGGGTGTTATTATGAAGAAAGGAATCCTATTCAAATGGTTTCAACTCAATGGCTTATTCTTATTCAACACTCATTACAAGAGCCAAACATACACCAGCCACTTTGCTAGGATATTATAATGAATAAATGAGTGAGAGAAAATGATTGCCCTCAATTAGTTCAATATGGAGCTAACAGCAAATGATTAAACCAAAAACTGTTGTTAGATAAGGTTATGAATAAGGTCCTATGCAATTGCAATAGGCATTGAGAAGGCAGAAACTGATTTCTGGAAGTAATCCACAAAGAAAATGTACAGCCCAAGATGTACAGCTCAAAACTCTAAAACTGAAACAGGACAAACCACAACAAAAAGGGTCCTGATAAGTAAAGGAACCCCTCAAGAAGCCAACAAAAAGAAACCCCCCAAACCATAAAACAAGTCATGATATGCACACCATCCTGAATGTTCTGAAATTTCATGTAACTTCAAGCTGGAATTCTAATGTCATCTTGGGTAATTGTGGCAAAGCCTTGGGAATGTGCCAGGAGGCCAGCCAGGTGAGAGAAACCTGCAAAAACCTATGAGCCTCAAAGGACAACACACTCCATGAACAAGCAATCTATAAAAGTCAACCCCACAAAAGTGAAGAAAGACATTTACTCATATCTTGTCTCTGAGTAAAGAAGGAAAATGACTCCAGAAACTCAGCCAACCCTCACATGGACTTGTGGTCTGAGTCCACACTAATTGTGGGGCACAAGGTCCTTCAGGGCCAGTAAGCTGGTATGCATTAGTTTTGGTATTACATTTAACATGGAGAATCAGTAATATGGAAGATTACTGGGATAAATATGTCTAAGTACTATTTATAAAGTAGCATGCTCGAAAATGTTTTTCATCCTTGCCTAAGGGGCATACAATTTCTTAAGAAGTTAGGTTATTTCCCCTGAAGGGGGATAGGAGTTTCCTAACATATATCTTGTGGCTTCTACAGTGCTTTACTCACTGGGTTGTGATTGCCCTTAGCAATTATTTTACAGTCATGGAGAAGACTTAAATTATGGTTAGAAAGCATCCCTAATTTTAAAGCAGGGGGCAATAACAATTGTTAAGAAGTTATCTCCAAATACAAAAGAGCTGCTGGCTCCTCTCAAACCCAACCCTTGGAAGCAGCATGGAAGTAAAGGTGATAGACCCCAGAGCCAAACAAGAACTATGAAATATACACACAGCCAACAATCATAAAACCTTGGAAAGCCCTCTGGAAGACAGAATGTAGCAAGATCCTGGTGGCTGGGGGCAGGGGGTAAGTGACAGCCTAGTGAGGCAGAAGACCAGGCACCATAAATTTAGGAGAGGTGGCAAGACAGATTTTTAGCTGTGCTCCTCTCTCTCATGCCCTGGGGATATGATTACCTGGCCCACTGCCACCAGTAAAGCAGCAATATGAGTCACAGCTCTGTGGGCATGGCAACATTACAAGAGCTGGAATGTGACTGGGTTGAGCAGTATTTTAACAAGTGCAGTTCAACTCGCCAAACCCTTTCTACCTGAGAAGTACAGAGTAGCTCAAATGAGGAGGTAATTTGTAGAAAAGAACAGTGCCTAAGTGAAGTAATGGTAGGCTTCCTATGGTCAGAAGAGATGAACCCAGATTACAACATCAAAGTTTATCTGACTCTGAAGTCTTCACTCTCCTTAAGTCACCAGTGGGATTAAAAAACAATATATCCCAGCATCAGGTCTAATGATTTTTAGGTAACAGGAACTAACAGGAAAACATGAAATCTGTGAGGAATGCAAGCAATCTTAAAAAAAAAAAGATAACATCACAATAAACTAGACAACTTAAAATAGAGGAATCAGAATAAATCACCTTGAAAAACTGAAAATATGCATGATAAATATCCTTAAAAGGAACAAAAATATTGTAAACTATAAGGGAAGCTATTATAAAGAAGCAATTGAAACAATTGTTTGCACTGAACAATATATGGCAAACACAAAGAATTGAATTAGAGAATTAAAAGACTGGCAAATGCTCTATTCAAAAGCCATCTAAAATTGATAAATATATGGAAAATTAAAACAAAACGTAAGATATATGGAGAAAAACAGTATCCTACACCTACATGAATTCCAGATAGAGAGGAAAACAATTATATGGGAAGGAGAAAACATTAAGAAATAATGACTGGCTGTCACCTAGAATTAAAGAAATATATAAAGTATCAGATTGATGGGTTACAGAGGTCAAGATAAATACTTGAGAAATGACAAACCAAACCCCACAATTAAGTATGGTATTAGAAATCTAAAACATTAGAAACAAAACAAAATGTCAAACTTAGAATAAAAGAACAGGTTCAACACAATGGAACAAACCAGACTGATGAAAGATTTAACAAAGATGTGATATAGAGAGCCATGGATACATTTTTAAAATGCTTAGAAATTTTAAAAAATACTTTAAACTTAGGTAAACATATTATCTGAAATGTGAAACCTTTTAAAATTTACAGAAGATTCTCTTTATAATTGCTTTCTTGAACTCTGTCAAGGGAATTTTTCTTAAAGGGTGGTAGAGAATCTCAAAGGAATCAATAAGAACATGGAAAGTAAAGTGAGTAAATAATAAAGTATGTTCTCTCACATGGATACTAGACCTATTTAATAGAAATTCCTTTCTATTCTTACCCCTGTTTTTTTATTCCTACCTGTAGTCATGCCCTTTAAAACATTGCTTTGCAGTTTCATCCACCAAGATTTTCCCCACCTCTTGAGTGAGGCTAGTCCTGTGACTTGCTTTAGCCAGAAATAGAATGCTAAGAGGAGGCAGGGACATTTTTCTAAGCCTGGGCTCATCATAGACTCCTGCTTGCTCTCTTGGAACCTAGCACTAGTCTGCTGGAAGATGTAAGGAATGTGTCCTAGATTTAAATGACATGATTTTGTCAGTTGTCAGCTGCCTAATATTTTCTTTACATATACTGTGGTCTTCACAAACCGATTCCTTCAGTTCTTTGAAAAGTCATCTGCCATAGTTTATTCTCAACCATTCTTCAGGCTCAAGTTTTTATAAAAAGCATTGTAGACTCTTAGAATTGAAAGGAAACTTAAAGGTAATGCTTCTGTCTAAACTTTCCTCTCAACACAGGTAACTTACCAGTCTGCTTGAGACAGATCAATGTTTCCCAGGTCAGATCTTGGTTCCTATTCAGAACTCTCTTTCATTCCACTAAATCTAGCTTTTATCTGGAAGGAATATAAAGAGGCTTTTTTTTCTTAATATTTTGGTTTTATATTTTTTCCTAATACAAAAATCCCTTGAATGATTTTAAATAATATTTGTGGTAAAATGGTCACAGACCTACAGGAAAGACAAAACTGTCTTTTTTAAGTGTTTTAGGGAAGTAAGTAGTTAGCTTGAAAATGTCCACTCTTCTCATACTTTGACATTAGTGTGAATGTTTATGTACATGTACAGAAAGGCAGTATGGGTTTCCTCAGGCAACAAAAGTAAAAAATAGTTGTTTGCTTACAAACAAACTCCAGGAAGGATAAGGGTGAAACCAGCTAGTTGCCACGTTTTAAATAACAGACTCACTGTCACTTTTCAGTCAAAAATGCACTTGTTTACTTAGAAACATTAATCTAGTAGGGTTATGATTGGGCCAAAATTCCCATAAATCAGCCCCTGAAGGTATAATCTTGTGAGGAGTTGGCATGAGTAGAAAGCAAGCTGTATGCTTCCTGCAGGGTTCTGCATGTGGGTAATCACAGGGCATCAGGGAGTTCATCTCATTTTGCAGTAAGGTGAAAACAGTCTGTACTTTGGATATCATTTTCCAAAACACATCAAACAACCCTAATGCACTCTAGTGGGCCTTTTATTACTGTCTATAACTGCCTTAAAGCAAACAAAATCAGATTCCTGAAAATCACTGTTACTTAGATATTTACTAAAAATCAGAGCTTCTCTAAGTAAATAGAAGTTACTGGTAAAGCAAATCTGACACATTAAGGTATGTATGATAGCTTTGAGGATTTCCATCAGGAAAGAGTCATTAAAGACTGAATTAAAGATTGAAAATCTTTATACTGTTTGTACTTTTGAAAAGTGTGAGCACTTTAAGTATTTAAGTCTAAATTGATTGGTTAGTCCCGAGTATTTCTTGCAGAAAATCCAGTGAAAATTACCTGTATTTTAAAAACTAATTTTCACAAGAACAAATAGTGCATTTCTTAACATTAGGGGCGGACAAAAAAGGAAGAAATATTAGATAAAATGAAGCTCCACTGAATGAGAAAATCAATATACAATCAGAATGATTATTTTTAATAGAACCATATTGCAATATAAAAAATAAAAATAATATTTCTGAATCATGCAAACTCCACATACTAGTGAACACTTTTATTTTTTGATGATTACATTATCTGTCAAATTAATTTACTTTGATACATTTTAAATAATAGGTAGATGACTAGTATAATAAAAATTTAGTGCTGTGCCTACAGACATTTCAAATTTGAACAGAGGTTAAAAACATTTAGAATCCTTTCCACACCAACAGTAATTAAATTTTATGTTTGATGTGATCTTTCTTGGCATAAAACTCTTACAAGAACTTAAGATTTTACCAAAAAAATTGTATAGTCTTATATTTTAATACTATTAACTTTTCAAGGAAAATGTCCTCAGTGGTTTATCCATTATGAATAGAAGGGGAAATTATATGATGAAAGTCTTATTTGATATAAAACATTGCGCATGTATTCATTTTTATGTCACTGAATGTATATACTATTCAAGAAGAATATCCTTTATAGGGGGAAGTAGCAAAATATGCATATGATGATGGTAGCAAAGTAAGCTACATATCCAGTAAAGTTTGTCTTATTTTTAAACTGACGTACGTTACACACACACATGTGCAAGCACACACACATGCATGCAGAGTTTTCTTTACATCTTACTTTCCTTTGCCGAAGATAAATATATCTCATTGGTATTGGTTAAAATATTATCATATCACACATTTTTTAAGGAATGAAGTTGTTCCAAAAATGGGAAAAAAACTTTAAGTCAGTATTGCTCTTGAGAATTTTCAAGACCAAATCAAAAAGTACTAAAGCAGTGAATTAAATAATCCTTCGACATCCCTCTTCGTTATATGCATCTATGAAGGTTTGTAAATGTAAAACTAAAGAACACCATAGGTCTGTTTGAAATACATCAGAAATCGTGTAGTCATAGATATCTTGTATTAGTGAAAGAATATCTTAAAAGGATAAACAGAGAAGCACAATTTTCATAAGTGTAGTTTTGAAAACTAACACATCATATTTTTAAACCATTGATATTTGATTAAACAATATTATACCCCAGAAGTACTTATTTTCAAACATGTGTTTATAAGTTTTAATGAATGTTTATTGTGCACTTGACTCATTGAAGGCAGCATGAAAGTGCTTTTAAGAACAAGGACGAGTAAAAGAAAAATACTCTGGCATCCTAGTCCCTTAACAATGAGATGTCATTATTATAATCAAACTGTAAACTAGGGTGAAAGAAGATGACTTCATTTTTTTGAGGGGGTCCCCACTCTCCACTGAAACCTCCATATGGGAGTTGATCTTTCACAGGTTCAAGAAGAAATCAACTGAATGTCTGTCACATTCCCTAATTTATTTTATTATGTTTAGTCCATTACAAACAACCAAATAAATCTATTTTTTAAGTCCCAAGAATAGTTTTATTGAATATTCAACTGTGTAGTACAGTTTCATAATAAGACTGAAATTGTATTTATGTCCATTTCAGTATACTTTAGACCCATCTTACTTGGAGGGCATATATTTAGGGCCCATCATTAGTCAGGACCCATGGGATAAGATTTTTCAAAAGATCAATTCACTATTCTAAGAATGTTTACCCTAAATATTAATAATAGAGAAAAATGTATTACTGTAATATGCCCAATTCAAATTTCATCTTGTCTAATTTATCATATTAAGTAAGGGGCCAATGTTAGGTAATCTTGATCCAGTAGGCTCATCTTACCACCAATGAAGTTCTGTTAAAAATCAATGTCACTATTTAATTAGTCTCTGGTTAACTTGTCTGTTTAACTTGGTTGAACTATCCTTTTGCTAAAAGCCATCAAATTCTTGAAGTTATAGGAAATAAATGAAAAAAGTTAAATGTAAACAAGAAACCAAATATAGTAAGCCTGTTTCAGTGACTAGAAATTTTCCATTTGAATTATAAATTGTTATATGTCATCAGAGTTAAAAACTTACTGCATTTAAAATAAGCATGGGGGATATTGGAAATATCTTGATTTAACTCAGTGAAAATTTACATGAACTTTTTATCTTTCTGTTAAAATTTTTACCATAATGATAAATCTCTATGACAATATTTTCCAAACATATAACTAATAAAAAATTTAATGTTTTCTTTTAACAAAATTATTTAATGTTTCTAGCTGGGCATTTTTTCATTTATTTTTAACAATTTATTTAAGAAAATTCTTTCATTGTAAATATATATATATATATATATACATATATATGCATACAAATACATATTGAATGCATATAGTTATTGTTATGCAAAAATGGTATATTTCCATCTCTTGTGAAAACATATGCATATTTTTCAATGTTTCTTTAAAATGATTATTTTTGTTTTGGTAACTTAAACAATAATGAATACCAAAATATTTCAAAAGATCCCAAAAAGTTACACGTCTCTTGTTTTGAACATGTAGAGCTTGTCGTGTAGGACAGGACTCACAGGACTCACATTTAAGTCACCAAGAAATGCATCTTTCCTTTCTGCTCTGAGCCACCTGCATCTGTGTCTTACATCAAAACCCTGTTAAGCCTCTTGGCTTCTACACTTACTTGAGACCCTATTCATAACTTAGTATTCAGCATTATTCTTCAAATATTTAAATCAGAATTACCCTTAATTCCCTAGAACTCTCTCTGCTTTTTCTGAGATTTTGATCTCTATACCATTAAAAATATTAGTAAACCTTGACCTGGATAGGATTTGTGTTTCATGATTCTGATTTGACAACTTAGTTTTAGGTGTTAGAACAAACTCCATTTGCAACTACTGCAATTTCTCAAGAGTGCCAAAAAATGAAGTTATAGCTTCAATTTAGATTGGTGGAGTTTTGTTCCTTTTTATGTAATAATTCTAAATTTCATATGTACCATAAGTAATTCCTGGCATATTTATGTTCCAATGGTTTGTAAAGTTAGGGAAGAAGACTTTTAGTATGATAATCTCCATCAAGATTTTTAGTCATGTTATAACAAAAAACACATACATTTATCTTCAATATTGAATTATTTAGGAAATGTGTTATAATATTCTCATTGATGACAGATATTTAAATTATGACAGAATGAATCTCTATGTGCTTTACTTTTATTCCATGAGTTATATTAAAGGGAAAGATTATTGGAACTTTCTGGTTTTCTATTTGAAACACCTGACAATACTGCTTTAAAACTCCCACCTTTTAACAATTTGATAATGAAGCCAGAATATTGATAAATTTATATCTTATGCCAAAGAGTTCATAGGCAAAATAAAACTTGGTTTAGAAAATGAGCTAACTGGAGATTCAAGATGGTGGTGTGAGAGGTGACATACAGAACTCCTTCCAACACCACAAATAGTACAAAAATATAGTTAATTGGTTGGTACAATTGACCCTCAAACAGCAAGAAGAAAGAAGGCTGAGTCAGACTGCATACAGACCTCACAAACAGAGCAGACAAGACCTCAGGAAACAGGGTAACGTATGAAAACCTTAATACAGCAGGACCCAGCCATTCCCCCACCCCAGTTCACTGGAGGGAGGAACAGAAACAGAGCAGGGGAAGGGGTGGAAGCCTGGGACTGCTGAACACCTAGCCCTGGAGGTCTGTTTTATGAGCAGAAACCTATAGTGTGTGGTGCTCCGGACGTTGTGAACTCGGATGGGTGGAGGGCCTGGGAGAATGACATTCCAGCCATTGGTGGAGGGTGGGCAGTCTGACAGGCTACCTAGCAGCAAGAAGGTTGCTGAAGGGGAGGGTTTGCATGGAGTTTGTGACACGGGAGAAGGGAGAGCTGGACAAGGTTGTCTGGGTATGTGTTGCCCATCTGGCTGGGAACTTTGAGGAGCTTCACGTGCTCCATCACCCTGACTGCCTACTCAGCTCTGAGGCCCCCCATTGTGCCATACACCCTGCCAAGCCTATCTACTGGCCTACAGGCAGCTGCTCACAAACCAGCAGTCACTGCACTGGGTTCAGGCCAGCCAGAGGGAGGCGCTGCCTACAACAGCTAGAGATGCAAAGCATAGAGGCTTAAAAATGTGTGCTTGGCTCACTGACTCTGACACTGGAGACAGGCACTGCAGACGGGAATCAGGAAACAGATCTTTCCTCCCCCAGACACCAGCTCTGCCCCGCTATGAACCCCAATCTCACACTAGGGGCTGAGGAGCTACAGAGACTGGAGGTTCTCTGCACTAGTGGGTACCACACAGAAATATGAAATGTCAAAACAACATGGTTCATACAAAAATCTCACAAATCCCAGAAAAAGGGCCAAATGAAACTGAACTCACCAATCTTCCTGAAATAGAGTTCAAAATAAAAATTATAAACATGCTTATGGAGGTACAGAAAAATATTCAAGAGCTGAGGAATGAATTTAAGTCAGAGATTCAATCTTAAAGAAATTCCACATCTGAAATGAAATATACAATGGAGGGATTTAAAAGGAGATTAGATGTAGTAAAAGAGATGGTAAGTGGAATAGAAATTAGAGAAGAGGAACACAAAGAAAGTGAGACACAGAGAGAAAAAAGAATCTCTAAGAATGGAAGAATATTGAGAGAAATGTGTGACAAATCCAAGCAGAATAATATTCGCATTATAGGGGTACCAGAAGACGAAGAGCGACGAAAAGGGATACAAAGTCTTATTTAGGAGGTAACTGCTGAAAACTTCCCCAATCTGGGGAAGGAGAAAGTCTCTCAATCCATGGAGGTGCACAGATCTCCCAACACAAGGGACCCAAGGAAGACAACTTCAAGACATATAACAATTAAAATGGCAAAGATCAAGGATAAATACAGACTATTAAAAGCAGCTAGAGAGAGAAAAAAGATCACATACAAAGGAAAACCCATCAGGCTATCATCAGAATTCTCAGCAGAAACCTTACAGACCAGAAGGGAGTTGCATGATATATTTAATGCAATGAAGCAGAAGGGCCTTCAACCAAGAATACTCTACCCAGCAAGGTTATCATTTAAATTTGAAGGAGCGATTAAATAATTTTCAGTTAAGCAAAAGCTGAGAGAATTTACCTTCCACAAACCACCTCTACAGTGCATTTTGGAGGGACTCCTACAGATGGAAGTATTCCTAAGGCTAAATAGATATCACCCAAGGGATAGAAAAGAGTACAGAATATGATTCATAACATACAAAGAATGGAGAAGGAAGAAAAAGGAGGAAAAAAAAATAACCTTTAGGTTGTGTTTGTAATAGCATACGAAGTGAGTTAAATTAGCCTGTTAGATAATAAAGGAATTACCCTTGAACCTTTGGTAACCACGACTCTAAAGCCTGTAATGCCAATAAGTACATACTTATCGATAATCACCCTAAATGTAAATGGTCGGAATGCACCAGTCAAAAGACATAGAGTTACTGAATGGATAAAAAACAAGACCCATCTATATGCTGCCTATAAGAGACTCACTTCAAACCCATAGACATACACAGACTGAAAGTAAAGGGATGGAAAGATATTTCATGCAACTAATAGGCAGAAAAAAGCAGGAGTTGCAGTACATGTATCAGACAAAATAGACTTCAAAACAAAGAAAGTCACAAGAGACAAAGAAGGGTATTACATAGTGATAAAAGGGTCAGTCCAATAAGAGGATATAATTATTATAAATATCTATGCACCGAACACAGGATCACCTACATATGTGAAACAAATACTAACAGAATTAAAGAGGGAAATAGAATGCAATCCACTCATTTTAGGAGACTTTAACACACCACTCACTCCAAAGGACAGGTAAACCAGACAGAAAATAAATAAAGAGACAGAGGCACTGAACAACACACTAGAACAGATGGACCTAATGGACATCTACAGAACATTCCATTCAAAAGCAACAGGATACACATTCTTCTCAAGTGTACATGGAACATTTTCAAGAATAGATGATATACTAGGCCACAAAAAGAACCTCAGTAAATTCAAAAAGATTGAAATTCTACCAACCAGCTTCTCAGATCACAAAGGTATGAAACTAGAAATAAATTCTACAAGAAAACAAAAAAGCCCACAAACACATGGAGGCTTAAAAACATACTCTAAGTAATCAATGGAAAAATGACTGAATAAAAATAGACATCAAGCAATATATGGAGACAAATGACAACAATAATTCAACACTGCAAAATCAGTGGGCCCGTGCTAAGAGTGAAGGCCGTGCTAAGAGGGAAAAATACTGCAATACAGGTCTACCTCAGGAAAGAAGAACAATCGCAAATGAGCAATCTAAACTCACAATTAATGAAACTAGAAAAGGAAGAACAAATGAGGCCCAAAGTCAGTAGAAGGAGGGACATAATAAAGATTAAAGTGGAAATAAATAAAATCGGGAAGAATAAAACAATAGAAAAATCAATGAAAGCAGGAGCTGGTTCTTTGAGAAAATAAACAAAATAGATAAACCCCTAGCCAGACTTAATCAAGAAAAAATAGAGAGTCTACACACATAAACAGAATCAGAAATGAGAAAGGAAAAATCACTACAGAAACCACAGAAATACAAAGAATTATGAAAGAATACTATGAAAAATTATATGCTAAAAACCTAAAGAAATGGACATCTATGTAAAAAAATACAACCTTCCAAAGATGACCCAGGAAGAAACAGAAAACCTGAATAGACCAATTACCTGCAGAGAAATAGAATTGGTAATCAAAAAACTACCTAAGAACAAAACACCTGGACCAGATGCTTTCATCACTGAACTTTATCAAACATTTAGTGAAGACCTAATACTCATCCTCCTTAAAGTTTTCCAAGTAGAAGAGGAACGAATACTCCAAAACTCATTCTACGAGAACAACATCATTCTAATACCAAAACCAGGCAAAGACAGCACAAAAAAAGAAAACTACAGACCAATATTCCTGATGAACATAGATGCGAAAATACTCAACAAAATATTAGCAAACTGAATTCAAAAATACATCAAGAGTATCATACACCATGATCAAGTGGGATTCATCCCAGGGATGCAAGGATGGTACAACATTCGAAAATCCATCAACATCATCCACTACGTCAACAAAAAGAACAAAAACCACATGATCATCTCCATTGATGCTGAAAAGCATTTGACAAAATTCAACACCCATTCATGATAAAAATTCTAAACAAAATGGGTATAGAGGGCAAGTACCTCAACATAATAAAGACCATATATAACAAACCCAGAGCCAGCATTATACTTAACAGGGAGAAGCTGAAAGCTTTTCCTTCAAGATTGGGAACAAGACAAAGATACCCACTCTCCCCGCTTTTATTCAACATAGTCCTGGAGATCCTAGCCACAGCAATCAGACAACACAAAGAAATAGAAGGCATCCAGATTGGTAAGGAAGAAGTCAAACTGCCCCTGTTTGCAGAAGACATGATAGTGTACACAAAAAACCCTAAAGAATCCATGCCAAAACTATTAGATCTAATACCTGAATTCAGCAAAATTGCAGGATACAAAATTAATACACAGAAATCTTTTGCATTCCAATACACTAACGGTGAACTAGCAGAAAGATAAATCAGGAAAACAATTCCACTCACAATCGCATCAAAAAGAATAAAATACCTAGGAATAAACATAAACAAAGGAAGTGAAAAACCTATACCCTGAAAACTACAAGACACTCTTAAGAGAAATTTAAGAGGATACTAGTAAATGGGAATTCATCCAATGCTCCTGGCTAAGAAGAATTAATATTGTCAAAATGGCTATCCTGCCTAAAGCAATCTACAGATTCAATGCAATCCCTATCAAAAACCAACAGCATTCTTCAATGAACTTGAGAAAATAATTCTAAAATTCATATGGAATGGCAAAAGACCCCAAATAGCCAAAGCTATCCTGAGAATGAAGAATAAAGCAGGGGAAATTACGCTCCCTGACTTCAAGTGCTACTACAAAGCCACAGTAATCAAGACAATTTGGTACTGGCACAAGAACAGACCCATAGACCAATGGAACACACTGGAGAGTCCAGATATAAACCCAAACATATATGGTCAATTAATATATGATAAAGAAGCCATGGCTATACAATGGAGAAATGACAGCCTCTTCAACAGCTGATGTTGGCAAAACTGGACAGCTCCATGTAAGAGAACGAAACTGGATTACTGTCTAACCTCATACACAAAAGTAAACTCAAAATGGATCAAAGACCTGAATGTAAGTGATGAAACCATAAAACTCTTAGAAAAAAAAAAGCAAATATCTCTTGGACATAAACATGAGCAACTTTCTCATGAACATATCTCCCCAGGCAAGGGAAACAAAAGCAAAAATGAACAAGTGGGACTACATCAAACTAAAAAGCTTCTGTACAGCAAAGGACAGCATCAGTAGAGCAAAAAAGACATCCTACAGTATGGGAGAATTTATTCATAAATGACTTATCCGATAAGGGGTTGACATCCAAAATATATAAAGAGTTCATGCACCTCAACAAACAAAGAGCAAATAAGCCAATTAAAAAATGGGCAGAGGAGCTGAACAGACCCTTCTCCAAAGAAGAAATTCAGATGACCAATAGGCACATGAAAAGATGCTCCACATCGCTTGTCATCAGAGAAATGCAAATTAAAACTACAATGAGATATCACCTCACACCAGTGAGGATGGCCAACATCCAAAAGACAAATAATGACAAATGTTGGCGAGGATGTGGAGAAAGGGGAACCCTCCTACACTGCTTTTGGGAATGCAAATCAGTTCAACAATTGTGGAAAGCAATATGGAGGTTCCTCAAAAAACTCAAAATAGAAATACCATTTGACCCAGGAATCCCACTCCTAGTAATTTATCCTAAGAATGCAGGACTCCAGTTTGGAAAAGACATATGCACCCCTTGTTTATGGCAACACTATTTACAATAGCCAAGAAATTGAAGGAACCTAAGTGTTCATCAGTAGATGAATGGATCAAGAAGATGTGGTACATATACACAATGGAATATTATTCAGCCACTAGAAGGAAAAAAAATCCTACCATTTGCAACAACATGCATGGAGCTAGAGGGTATTATGCTCAGTGAATTAAGCCAGATGGAGAAAGACAAGTATCAGATGATTTAACTCATCTGTGGAGTATAAGAACAAAGAAAAAATCTGTAGGAACAAAACAGCAGCAGACTCACAGAACCCAAGAATGGATTAACAGTTACCAAAGGGAAAGGGACTGGGGAGGATGGGTGGGAAGGGAGGGAGAAGGGGAATAAGGGGTAATAAAGGGCATTACAATTAATACATGTTATGCAGGGGACGTTCACAGGGAAGGCCGTATTTATAGAGAAGACAGGTAATGATTCTATAGCATCTTACAATGCTGATGGACAGTGACTGTAGTGGTGTATATGGTGTGGACCTAATAATTGGGGGTCTAGTAACTATAATGTTGTTCATGTGATTGTACATTAATGATACCTAAATAAAAACAAAATGAGCTAAGTGATTTAGAACACTTATTTGATCTAAATGAAAAAAGCCATACTTCATTCATTGGCATATAACAGCACCTCCAGCACTCCACATATTAAGTAGTTATTTTAAGGGAAGTCTTCTTTAAATAATGATAAAATTTTTTCTACAGTAATTTGTGTTTTCTGATTTCTTTTTTTTCCCCTGAATTTTAGTAAAATATGTCTTCTGGTTCTTATGGTAGTAATATCACTACAGTTCTTGTGGTGCATGTTAAATATCTACAGATGTTGTGTTCAACTTATACATTGATCATCAACTGTCTTAAGAATAGAAAATCTGTAATGTTATTTTTTTTAGCTTGTATACCTGCTGAAAAGTTTTATTGCAAAATAAAAGACATTATCTAAAAATAAGATGAATAGAAAGTTGAAGATTTATAGTATAAATCTGCAAAATGTGCAAGAACTAGTATGACATTTCAGACAACTTCCTACATGCACATAGTAGAGATGCTCAGCCTCCTCCATACCTTGCAAATATTTCATATACAACTAACTCCTCATGTTTCTTACTGACTTTACCAATTACTGGCCTTGTGGTCTTATTATAACACTGGCTGGTATTGCCTAGCTAGCAGCTGCATCAAATATTTCTCTTATAACCACCCAAATCTAAAAGGAATTAGTTCTTCACAATTGTTCATTTATGTCTGAACACATCTATTTTTATCAGTCTTATATATACTTCCTGGAAGGTACAAATATTACAAATAGATTTTTTTAGATTTATCCATATTTTAAATTAAAACTTAGTTTATTGCATATTCAGCTTACAAACTACTACAGGAATGAATTAGACTGAATGCTGGGACAGCAGGCATGAACAAGCAAATAAGGATAAGTGGTTATGTGGGTTATATTCTCACTTTGTTATTTAATACAAAAAAGAATTTTTTTAAGTTAATGATTTGGAAGATAAGATGATACTATACTTGTGGCTACATATGCCTGAAATACCTGGAAAGCAGTCATGCCAGCCACCAGTATTTCCCATACTTCCTTGAAGTTAGGTTGGGACCATGTAACTATTCCATCCAAAAAACAGTGAATATGTATGGTACTTCTAGCCTGAGGCATTGAAGAGAAAGTATTTCTCCTCCTTTTCTCTCTTTACCTACCTCAAACTACCTTTTGAGGCCCTGAGATTAAAAATCTGACTTCCTAAGTTACTACATGGAAAAAGTTAACTTGCACTATTATCCAACTGGCATAGGAATTTACTCTGAGTGAAAAACCTTTTGTTGTGTTAAATCCCGAAAGCTGTAGTTTTTATCACTACAGCCTATTCCAGTCTGGCAATACCTTCTGACAATTTCATCTCCACATATTCCTTTCTTTGTTCTCTCACATTTTCAAGCTGTGTTCAAATATTCCCTGTTGAGGGAAGTCTTTCTCAACCTCTCAAATCATTTTTACTTTAGAACTGGAAGATTAATCTTTTATTAAGACTATTAATGGGAGATCCGGTGAGGTGGGGCTGGGAGTTTGGAAGATAGGAGCAGGAAAAGGGCCTTGGGGGCACAGATGTTCCACAAATCTAAGTCTTCTATGCATTGTCCACCAAGAGCATCTGGACAGCTTCTGTTAGTCCACAACAATTATATTATCCTTGCAACTAATCTCCCTCTGTTAATATTAAGACATGAATTTTACTCCTCTGTTTTAAGACTTATTATTATGTTCTTCTGCTCAGAAATACTCACATGGGTGCAACCATTACCAAGGATGGGATGGGAGGACAGAAAGGAAATATAAAAGATACATCAATCTTAAAAAATGTGTTTCTTTAAATACTATGTTTTTAAAAGTCTATTTTTATACCAGTACCATACTGTTTTGATTACTGTAGCTTTGTAATATATTTTGCAATCAGGAAATGTACAGTTTTGTTCTTCTTGATAAACTATCTGTAGTATTAAGTGGTTCCATATGAATTTTAGATTGCTTTGTCTATTTCTGTGAATAATGCTATTGGGATTTTTACAGACATTGCACTGAATCTGTAGATCACTTTGGTAGTATGGATTTTTTAATGCTATTAATTATCCAAATCCATAAATATAGAATGTCTTCCCATTTGTCTGTACCTTATTTAATTTCCTTCATCAATGTTTTACAATTTTCAGTATAATTTCACCTCTTTGGTTAAGTTTATTCCTAAGTATTTTACTGCTTTTATTGTTATTATAAATGGGATCGTTTTATTAAGTTCTTTTTTTCAGATAATTCACTGTTAGTGTATAGGAATGAATATACGTATGTATCAGTGGAACAGAACAGAATGAATAGAAATATTCCTACACATTTATGGTCAACTGATCTTCAACACGGGTGCCAAGAATAAACAGGGAAAGATAGTATAAATGATGTTGGAAACATATATCCAGATGCAAAGAATAGAACTAAACCCATATATTACACCATATGCAAAAACTGCCTCAAAATGGATGAAAGACTTAAACAAAAGCCCTGAAACCATAAAACTACTTCCAAAAAAATAGGAAAAGATCTTCTGGACATTGGTTTTGGCAATGATTATTTTGGATATGACACCAAAAGCACACAAAACAAAAGTGAAAATAGACAAGTGAGAATGCCATCAAACTGAAAAACTTTTGCACAACAAAGGAACCATCAAGAAAACAAAAAAGGAAATCTACTAAGTGGGAGAAAATATTTGCAAACCATATATCTAATAAGTGATTCATCTCCATAATATACAAGGAACTCATAAAATTCAATAGGAAAAAAAAAACCTGATTGAAAAAAAGGCAAAGGACCTGAACTGTCTTTTCTCAAAATAAGACATAAGTGGTCAGTAGGTATAAGAAAAGCTTTTCAGCATCACTAATCATCAGGGAAATGCAAAGCAAAACTACTATATATCACCTCACAGTTAGAATAGCTTTTATCAAAAAGACGAAACATAACCATTGTACAGTATTGGTAGGAATGTAAATTTATACAACCATTACGGAAAACAGTATGGTAGTTCTTCAAAAGCTAAAAATAGAACTACCATACTATCCAGAAATCTTATTCATGGGCATATATCCAAAGGAATTGAAATTGCAATCTTGATCTGTACTCCCAAGTTCAACATTATTCCTAGTAATCAAGATAAGAAACAACTTAAATGTTCATTGACTAAAGAACAGATAAAGACAACATGGTATATGTACCTGAACCACAGTGAGGAGCCCACGAGGATTGAATCTTGTGTGATAAGTGGTGTTAGCCAGACTCCTTATGAACAGTGGCTTCCTACATGGAGATGTCTTTCATCCCGGGACTTCCCCGACGGCACCTGCAGATCTCTCAAGACCCTGCAATAACAAGCTTCTGGGAAAAGTGGCTGCAGCTGAAATCCTCAGACCTGATTCCAAGATCCTTCTCAGCTGCCCTTGATGCTCAACACATCCAAACCTATTCTCTCCCTATTCCTCCATCAGGGTGCTTACTGCCCAAACACACACAAAGCCACATAGCACACCCTGTGGGCTCCAGCTGTGCCCTGTTTGTCTTCTTGCTAATTTCCATATTCTACCCACCGGGATCAGACCCTAGGTCTGGCCAACAGGTGTCTCCCATAGTATAAAAACAAAGGCAAATACACAAACTAACAACAACAACAAAAAGGAATATTATCCAGCCTTGAAAAGAAAGGAATTTGTGATAACATGTACGGACATGAAGGATATTATGTTAAATGAAATAAGCCAGACACAGAAAGGCAAATACTGCATGATCTCATTTATCAATTGAATTTAAAAGAGCCAAACTCAGAATCAGAATGTAGAATAGTGATTAACAGGGGCTTGGGGGAGGGGGAACTGGGGTGACATGGCTAAAAAGAGACAAAGTATCAGTTATGCAAGATGAGTAAGCTCTGAAGATATAATTAATGGATATCACAGGGACAACAATATTGTATTATATACTTGAAATGGGCTAAAAGGGTAGATATTAAGTCTTCTTACCACAAGGGAAGAAAAAGAAGAAAGTAACTATATGAGGTGACAGAGATGTTCATTAAGTTGATTATGGTGATCCTTTCACAATGTATACATACATCAAAAAATCAAGTTAGATAGTTATACACCCTAAATAAGTATAGTTGTTGTCAATTATACTTCTATAAAGCTGTGAAAAAATAACATCCAATAGGCCATTACTTACCCTTTGTTTGTTTCATATTTCTTCAGAGTATGTTACACACCCATGACCTAGGTTATTTAATTAGTTGTGTATTTATTATATGAAGAGTCTGATAGAAGTTAAGTTCATTAAGTACTTTAGATTTTCTTAACTAAATTTCCAGTGACAAGAATAGAACTATATACTTAGTAGTTGTTGATACACACTAAGATATTTTTTAATGTATGGAGGTTATTAGCCTTGAAGGATAAGTATTTGTATTTATTGTCTCAGGGAACTTCTCATCTAAAGCTATAGCTGCCATCAAAATCAGGGAACATGTAGAAGTAAAATTTCAGTGGGCATCTGAATTTAAGGGCATTGGAAAAAAGGACATATCATCTGAACAAACCATTCAAAACTGAAGAGTCAAAAAACAAACAGTGGTGCATATGTCTTTTTGAATCTGAGAATTTGTTTTCTTTGGGTAAATTCCTAGGAGTGGAACTCCCAGGTCAAATGTTATTTCTATTTTGAGTTTTTTGAGGAACCTCCATATTGCTTTCCACAATGGCTGAACTAGATTACATTCCCACTAGCATTGTAGGAGGGTTCCCCTTTCTCTGCATCCTCGCCAGAATTTGTTGTTCCTAGTCTTTTCTGTTGGCCATACTAACTGGTGTGAGGTGATATCTCATTGTGGTTTTAATTTGCATTTCCCTGATAATTAGCGAGGTAGAGCATCTTTTCATGTGCCTGTTGGCCATCTGGATTTCTTCTGTGGGCTGGAGCTAAAGGGTACTATACTCAGAGAAAAACAAATACCAAATGATTTCCCTCATTTGTGGAATATAATAATGAAGCAAAACTGAAGGAACAAAATAGCAGCAGACTCACAGACTCCAAGAAGGGACTAGTGGTTACCAAAGGGGAAGGGTGGGGGAGGGCTGGTGGGGAGGAAGGAAGAAAGGGATCATGGGGTGTCATGGTTGATGCACATGGTATGTATGGGGTCATAGGGAAAACAGTGTAGCTCAGAGAAGACAAATTGGGACTCTGTGGCATCTTACTACACTGATGGACAGTGACTGCAATGGGGTATGGAGGGTGAATGTAATAACCACATTGTTTTTCTTGTGAAACCTTCATAAGAGTGTATATCAATGACACCTTAATAATAATAAAAAAAAAAACATAACCAGGTGTAGGAAAACAGACTGGACACCAAAGAGGCAAATATGGAAATAAAGGTGAAGAATTAGTGAGGAACAGCCTGGAAATTGGTTTTGGAAGTAATTCTGTAGTCCATGCGTACTTTTGTTATTGTGTTGCCCCAGCACTGCTACATTATGGGGAAATTTGGAGGAGGATTTTTACTGGGATGTGATGAGTAGAGAGGTGCAGGTATTAGCTATGTCAAAAACTAAAAATGTATATAGAAAAGCCATACTGAGATTTTAAAGCTGTACAAGACTGAACCATATAATATTATGTGTATTTTTTTATTTTGCTAAATTTAAGATTTCCTATGAAGTAAATTTAGCACTTATTTTGAGCACCAAGGACAGGTTTAGTTTTTTATTAAAAGTTATTTTTTCAAATCACTAATATCAAACAATCAGGAGTTACAGCATCAAAACAAACAAGATTAAGAGAAACTTCGCAACACCTAAGGTATTATGAATAAGACACTGGCTGGCTTTCCTTCTGCAGCTTGCAAAGGGGGGGTAACTTGATCAGTGATGCAGATCATTCTTCACTTTACTATTTTGTAAAATATTAAAATTTCAACTGCTAATTATTTTTTGTAGTTACATATATAAATTTCTGTACTCACACAAATCTTTCACACATCATACATCCAAATCAAAATTTAAATAGGATGTAAATTTCACAATAAATGAGTTAAATTACCATAACTTTCAACTGCTTTACATGGTAGCAATTTGAAGGAGAAAACATTATCTCAGTATCAAAAAGCACATGCATTTTACCATTTTGATTAACTGTTAGTAATTACATAATTGGTTAAATTGATCATTCTGATACTAATTCTGCCAAGGTATCCTGAAGAGTGCTTTGACAATTTTCATTCATGAAACTTTACAATGTCCTGATATAATGATAAATATTTTTTCTTAATTGCATTTTACTGCTGAAAGATACTTGTGCATTTTGTGAGCTTTTCAAAAGCAGTATCCTGCCTCTTTATTAATACAATAAATTGACACATGAATTGTTCTCACATTACAAGTACTTCTGAAAAATAAGTAGATAGACTAATTACGGTCTAGCATGCTGAGATATGTATGTATGATTGTACAACAACCACAAACTTTTTCAGTAACAACGGACTAAATAAAAATGCCAAATTACTAAATATCCATTCTTTTATTTGTAGTTAGTAAGTTGATTAATTTGGTTTATAGGATTGAAAGTTACCTCAATTTATATGCAGATTACATGTGTTGAAGTAATAAACAAATTTTGTATGTTGGGCAGAGAATAGTTATAACTTTTTTTACACAGACTGAAATATTAGTAATGTCTTAAATATTTTTCTTTGGAAAACAGGAACAATTAATTCTAATTACATTTAAAGTTTTCCCTTCTTCATAATAAATTCTATACCTTTTCTCAAAATATTTTTAAAGTCAGAAGTATCATAGCTTCTTCAGAAACACAATTCCTTAGCCAAGATCAATTCTCATATATATTCTCTGAATTGCTTATTTTGATCTTTTTAAGATATTTGTAGTATATGCACTTATTTTTAAACACACATAAATTATTTTATCACTATAAATTTTAAAATATCCCTGGATTTTTATTAAAATAATGATAAAATGCCTACCTAAATACTTCTAGGTAGAAAACACACAAAAACACTGATTTCTTACAGCAACATTTATTCCTCACATATTTCATAAAGCAATTTTGAAACTAGAAAATAGAACAATGAATTTGTCAGCTCAGGCTTAATTTGTGCTTCACTCAATGTAGAGAACGTTTTTTTGGCCAAAGGAAACCTGTGAATCTCTTACATATAACTAGGAAAACATAAACAATAAAACATACCTCTTTTTACCTCGGTCCCAATCTCACTGCAAAATTCCAAGATTTTCTTTATTTTTGTTCTACTTTCACATCACTCATGACAACCCTGATAAGGAAAAGGTGCACACATCCACATAAGGTGGAAGCGTCTGATTAAATAGAAGCATTTATAGATGCTTAGGTAGTATTTCCCGAGCTTCTTTTTTTCTGGGCTTACTAAAGTTTATGTTGCCTAATGAAGACTTGTCCAAAAGTGGCCTCAACTGTGCAGTCTATGTTTCCTGGACAATATGCTACATGGGAACTTTTCCTGTCTCCTAACAGGAGGGCTGAACTAAGCAGGGTAGCTTCCTCACCTGGTAAGAGCGTGTTGCAATTTAACCAAAGATACCAATTTCTTCAGGTACTATAAACACTGTCATTCAAATAGCACATATCTAAACTACATTGCATGACTCTGAAATAGTTCTCCAAGTACTTTTGATTTCATATAAAATGGAAGAAACAGCAAGGCAGTCTCTCCTGTAAAGCATGACACCACTAAATGTTGGTCACAGCATGCATGGTGCAGGCGGATGGAAGGATTGTGGGACCTGTGCTCTCTCTTGCTTACTTGTGGCTTGTAAAGTCTCAATAAAGCCTATTCCTAAACCGTATCATTAACATTGTGGATTTTCAGTAAGTTCTCTTACATGCCATTTTGTTGAATGCATGATTGTTCTTAACACAATATAAAAAAAAAACATAACGTTCAAAAGCTTATAAATCTTTACAAAGATCAATAATTCACAATTTTAAAACAAAGAATTTTTTGTATTCAGCAGTCTAATATACTCTTTGAGATCAGAATAATTCATAAAAATGAAAATACTTTATTTCTGCATATGCTTGACATTTTTGTCTTTGAATAGGAGATAAAACATCTATCAAATTTTATTTGATAAATAATTATATAATCTTCAGAATTATGCTATCTATACATCAAATTATTTATATTTAAAGATTTAAAAATCTTTATTTTTTTGTTTTTTTCTTTTATGACATTTAATTTATATTTTATAGGCCTCTTCTGCTTTTCACACGAATTTTTAAATAGTACATTAGTAGTTTCAACTTCCCTTTTTGTAGCAAAACATTTTAAATAAAATATTATACACAATCACAACAGATGGAGCATTAACACAGTTTGAAATTTATTTTATAGACATTATTACCAATTTATGACCATATATTTTGAATTCAAATTTCTAACGACACTTTCTGTAGTATCTTTTGGAGATAAATTATAAATCTTTCCTAGTTATATTGAAACCTATTTATTCATTCTAACAGCAAACATTTAAAGACTTCTCCCTTGTCAATACTGGGGGCATTAAGGCAGAGCCAGTATAAAAGGGAGTCAGCTCTAAAACCACACATTTCCGCTCATCTGTATGCTCATCCACTGCATGAGCACAGAGATTTAGCTTCTCCTAGCCTCTTTTAATCTATAATTAATAACAAGATAGTTTTTTAAAAGATTGTAATTTTTATAGAAAGGCAATGTTACCCAGATTGAAAATAAACCACAAATATTTTTGAAATGTGTTAACTTTTTTCCTGACTCACATTAGCACTTAAACATGCCCTCCAATAAAATGTCTTTTTGGGCAAAGGGAGCAGTACATTGTGAATCTGAGTAAGAGTGTAAGCCTGGAGCTGTACCACCTGTATTTAAATAACAGCCGAAATACTTATTTACTATAATTCAATCTATATAACTATATATATTCTAGGCAAGATAAAGAAACCACCTGTGAATCAGTATCGTTACATACAGAATGGAAATACAAAGAGTACTCACCTCAGAGAGTTATTGAGAGTCTTAAGAGAGTTCTACTTATGTAACCACTCAGACGCATGCTTGGGTTTAATAAGTATGCTCTAAGGAAACCTATTATCAGGGCAAGTATATAATTGATGATCCAAATCCTTTTGAGATGAAAAGGTGCTCCATTAACAAATACTTCTGAACATAAACCAAGACTCTCCCAAATTGGAAAATATATCAACTTAGCTAACAGACTCTTGCTGATTATATTTAAAATATCTGATAAAAAATAGAAATAGAACAATCATCAATTATAGTTATTAAGAAACAATGGTCAGAGATGTAGGGATTCGTGATGAATTTTGATGAAATTATAATTAGAGAAATGTTAAAATTAACAAGTAAAGTAATTGAAAATGAAGGTCTGACAGAGTTGGACAAATAACAATGAAAAATAGAAAATTTACAAAGAAACTTATATACAAGGATGGATGCTTTAAGAAAATAGAGGCTTTATCAAACTTGATAAAGCTCTCAAATATTTTTTACAAGAATGTTGTTTTTTATAATCATACTGTGAAAGCAAAATGAGATGAAATGAATGTCATGTTTTGTTATCATAAACTACTCTAAAAATTTGCCAATTCTTTGGTCTAGTAACTAGCATACAGTGGCAATTACAAACTACATTTCATTAAATGAAAAGTAGAATAAATGTTTTCATTGCAATTATTATTTTCAAGCTAAATTTCCACTATATTTTTAACATTGAATATGAAATATTGTTTTTAATTTTAAGTAACTTTACTTTAATTTTCCATTTTAAAGTTTCATACATCTTTGACTAAAGGACCTTCTTCTTCCTGAATAAGGTCACTGTGAAGATTAAATAAAATGAGGCATAAGCAGCACTTAGCAGAGTGCTTGGTGCACGTAATAAAATATAAATTTTATTATTTATACTTGTTTCCCTGCTAGACACAGTGATTAGAAAAATGAATTACAGGTGCTGCCTTCTCAGTGTTTACTCTGTATTTGGGGATTTGTACATTTCAGCTGCATATTCAAAACAATCTAATAAATATGATGATAGAGATCAGCGAAAAATTCTGGCTAGGGTGTGGAGGCAGATGTCTTACAGAATTATTATAAAATATTTTAACTCATCAAGGTGTGATTATCAAAGAACTGGAGAGAACTGCAGAACTCAACACAAAACACCTCTGAGCAAACCTCTGCACTGAGACTGGACCGAACTCCAGCTCAGCTTCTAGCAACCTAAGGCCATCTCCCCAGAATGACCCCAGTCCCCATTCAAATGCCACTAGGAGAATCTTCTGTCTGTTCCAGCCGGAAGCTGACGATAGGCAGACAGGCTGAACCCCTTCTTAACAGCAGTTACTTTAGAAATCTTATAATTGTAACTCCTTTCTCTGCCCTTACAGAAGTAAATCCACCATCAAAAACTGTTCCTCCAAGGACTTGAGAGCTCCCTCTTTGAAATGTGAACATTCAGGGAGATAACTCTCCCAATCCCTCCAGCCCCTTGGAGGATAAGGGCCTAAATTGACGGGCACCTTGCTTTAACTTACATCACTGCCTACTGTCATAAAGGCAGAAGTTTGCTTCTTCAGGGAAGTGCCATTAACAAATCTCCCTGCTCTAGTCACATGGCCAAGCCCCTAGCATTCCTCCATGCCTTGCTCTTAAGAGGCCTCAGTTCTTAAAAAGTCTTTAGCGTTTTGTTTCAGAAAAACTGATTTCTGTTCATGCTGGACCCTCTTCCCTATTGTAATAGTTATTGAATAAACTGTGTCCTTTCTGTTTTAACTAGCGCCCAGTTTAGTTTATCTTTTACACAAGAATACCAAAGAAAATTTAAGGAAACTTCAGGTATATCCTTCTTTGAATGGCTTTAAGGAAGCCTATCATTCCCATCTGCTTGTTATCTTTAGGGCAACAGAACAAAAAGACCTTGTGTGTATAATTAGATCACCTGAGCTTTTGTGTTTAAGTGATCAAATGATTTTGCTCACCATTGTGCCATCAAAGGAAAGAAGAACATTGATTATCTAGTTCATATATTATTTCTTTAATTAAAAAAAATATTGTATGCAAGGTAGGAGAAACTGTATTTTCATGTCACTCCAAACCTGATCTTTCTTTACAAAGGAGTCAGAGCAGAATCAGAGGCAGCTAGGCAGAAGGAAAGTGTAAGTGCACTGAAACACTGTGAGGTCCTGGGCCTTTCTGCCTTTGGATCTAATCGTTGTCCTGCCTGTTCCGCTCTGTATTTCAAGGTAGCCGGTCCCTGGCTCAGACACCGTCTGGTTACTTTCAATTAGGGTATTTGAGCAAGAATAGAGAGAGGAGCCTAGGCAAAAGCCAGGGTTTCTCTCCCTGCTCCTCTCTGCCTCAGGCATGTCTCACGAGGCTCTGGCCATGAAGAGGAGTGAAGCATAGCTCCTTCACCCCCAGGGGACCCCAGTCCCCGGTCCCAGGAGCACTGTCTCCCACTTGGTTCAAAACTCTAGGATAGTAGTGGCTTCCTGCTTTTGCTACTGTGGGTGTGGTCTCAGCTCTTCCATGACCTTCCATGACCAATTCCCTGCATTACATTTTCTCTTTTTTGAAAATGTAAAGCTGTGTCTGTTTTTCTGGCTAAACACTGATAGATACAAAACCTCCTGGAGGAAGAAATGCAGTTAATGATGTGCGCAAACAGTAGGAGATAGTCAGAAGGGCTTTAAACTGAAACAAGTCAATTCTTGTTTAAAAATACTGATTGTGCCTTACAGTTTCCCTACAATTACATGATAAATCTCCATTTACATGCCATTTTAATAAAATGAATATGGTTAATTTTAGAAGAGAAAAATATAGAGTTAATCCATGTTCCTCAGATCACAGTTCAGTTTATCATCAATATATGTCATCTAAAATAGAAATGCTAATAAAAACCATGACAATATACAGTATTAGATCCCCATCTGGGAGTTTCAGAAATTCAAAAACAGCAATAACAACAATAAAGCTATACACAGCCCAAACTGTCATTCCCTACCTAATCAGTTTTTAATTCAGCTTCTAATTCAAGCTAATTATTTTCAATTTTCCCCTCAGTACAAACACACTTATACAACCATTATTCATTCATAAGTATGTACTGTCACCCAGAGCAATGGAGAAGACCTACTTATCATTAAAAAAACTATATTAATTTGTATCTTATAAATCACAAAGGTAAAATCTACTGCTTTATAAATAATTACTTTCTTATATTATTTAACAATTAGCAGATTTACATAATGATTTCTAAAAATTAACAAAAAAAATTCTACATCTTTTTTCTTTCTAAAACATCATTGCCTATAATATACAGATTTCTTAAAGTATACCCTTGTGAAACAACTCAGGAAACAGCATCAGTGAAATACTTGATAAAATTACAGATTCCTGGGCCTAATCTGATATTAATAGGACAGAGCACTTCAAACTAAGCCTTAGAAACATGTGTGTTTAACAACTTCCTCCAGACATTCGCACATACATTTAAAGTTTGAGAACCACAAATACAGAGGAATGAAATAAATTTATCCAGTCCAAGTTACAGCTAATTTCACAAAATAGGCCAAATATGTTTGGACAATAACAATATGCATATATCGATGCAGAAATCTTATTTAACAATAGTGGAAAATGAAGGATTTGCAGATGTGACAAATGCTTTGTAAGGAAATGTAAAAGCTCTTTGATGTGTCTACCTTCCTACAACATCAGATCAGAAATGTGAAAGTTGGAAATTAAAGTGCAAATGCAGGACACAGGACCGACACAGAAACTTCTGTCCTCAGAAGGAAGCACACTATGTGAATGTACATTTAATAGGCTAAAATGGGCAATAATCAGAGAGAAGATTCTTATGTAAGTCATCCCACTGGTGAAGGCAGTTGGAACATTCAGTGCTGATTTTATTTAGAGCCACACAAGGACTACACAAAACAAGTTTCAACAGAAATAGCTTCTGCCTTGTCTGCTTTCAGTTTTAGACTATTCATGGCAATTGACCTTCCAATTAGTGTTGAAAGTTTTATTTTACTTTGATCATTTGGCCATGGACCCATCTTAAGTGATCAATATTAGGCAAAGCAAAACTATTACAAAGTATATATTAGGTGCACCAGAGTTTGCAACTCAACCTGAGGTTTTATTTGCTGATGTTTTTAATAATGAAGATTTATACTTCACAACCCTCTTTGGCACACTTTGTCTTTGCCTGCCATGCCCACTGATAGAGTACCTCCTTTTGAATAAGCCCACCAGCCATCTCAGAGAGACGTAGGTTTCATCTTACCTAGGCTACAAGCATTCTCCAGGAGACATGTTAGCAAGCCACAAGCCCACCTTTCCCCTGACTGACCCCTCCCCTCAAAAAGGCCACTGAAAAACCTGGCCATAAAAGCCTCTAGGCCTGTTAAGAGACCCCTTTTTCCTTTGGTCTACTCACAAGAACAGAGAGGTCCCTTTCAGGTTTAGCAATAAACCTGCTTGGACTGTGGAGTTCGTGTCCTTTCTTCCCTTTCACCCACCCTTCTACTGACAAACTAAACTCCAGGAACATGGAACTAATCACAGTTCCTGAAATTACTACTGCTCTTTCAAATGTCCACTCATCTCCACAGTCACTTTTTTTGTCCCCTCTACTTGGATTCCTTATGAATGCTACCTCCTGCCTAATGGCTTTTCTGACATAGACTACAAGGAACATTACTGCATTTTATCATTTTCTTTGGAGTACTCAATGTATCTTTTGCTAAAAAGGATATTTTTAGCATCATTTAGCACACAATTATCACCATGTTTTATTTACTCTGTACATACTGAAGTATAGGACTTTTTATTTTCCTGTTACATGGTACTTACAAAATAAAGCATGGTAAAGAATTCCCACTTGATAATGTCACCCAAAGTAATGCTTCATAAAACACAAAGATATCCTATAAGCTATGACAATTAGTTTGGCTTAGCATTTAAAACAATGAAAAATAGGATATACCCATTTGGTGAAATGAAGGACGACTTTATAGAATTTGCATATCATAAATCTCATTGTCTTTCCAAGATTTCCTGATAAAAGTGAAATTAAAATAGTTCTTTAATTTATGTGAATGGGATACATTTGTGAAATATGACAGAGGTTAATGCCTGTATATTAGTTTAGAGAAATGATATATTACATATCTAAGCTGATTTAAAATCATATAGATAATAAAGCTAATTTTATAATGAAAGTATAGCAAAAAGTATAATTCTTTTGACTTTTTGAGAGACATAAAAGTTATGTATAACTATTTAAAAATTCATAAAAATAGTAATCAGATTGAATTGAGTTAGCCAATGAAGTGACCATTATTTTTTGTACACCTCAAGAATGACCCTAAATAACAAGTATGTGAAACCAGATAGAGAGTTTTAGCAAACAATGGTCCATAAGACTATGTAGCCTATTAATTTTATTGAGAAGTTTCTGGTCTACTTCCAGGTATGAAATGGACTATGTAATTCATGTCCTCAGGCACTATTTAGATGGATATATTGAATGAAGTACTTTTTAAGAACAAGAATAATTATTAATAATATGCAAATTTGCAATAAAATGGGTTGGTCAGAATTTAGGATATTTTATAAGATACATATCATATCTTATATGTAATATTAAGCTTAGGATACTTTACAAGATATTTACTTATGGGCCATATATATGTGTGTGTGTATATGTACACATACACATCCCATTCATTTTAGAATATATTTTAAATAAGAATGAACAAAATGATTATGATCCCTGACTTCTCAAAACATATACCATGTATCAACGAACTACACTGCACTGGTTTTAACTGTACCAGTCACATTTTCCCTTATAATAGATACTTTTAGTTTGCAAGGACAGGACATTCTTAGAGAGTAATGATTTTTTGCCCCATTTATACTGATTTCTAAGTGCCTAATGTCATTCAGAAATAGCGAGCTAAGCTAAAGAATGTCAAAATATGTTCGGATCATATGGACAGTTCTGTCCAAGTGGTACTTTAAATCAGTTATTTTTTCCTTTCTCTTATAGAAAATCTGTCAAATATATATTTTATTAGGAATCAAGAAACTTAAAGTATATTAAAAACTATCAAATTCAAGCTTTATCAATGTGACTTTTAATACTTAAATTGTCCTTCAGGAAATGTGAAGTAAAGCAATTTTAGATACAGTTAGATATTTTATAGTACTATAAACTCTTCTGAAAGTCAAGCACCTTTAATTTTTAGCTAATTCAAGTAATTTTATTAAAAAGAAAATTGAAAACTATAAATCTTGTAAAGGAAAAGAATCTCCAAACTCTTATATACATCTAGTTAAACTACTTATTTTAGTTTTTACACATTACCATACACAGAGATGGAAAATTTTATATTGTCACATTTCCTTAATACGCTGAGCTTTTTCAGTAGATTCATAGACACTGAGAAGTGACTGGTGGTTACCATGGGGGAGAGGTAGGGTAGGGTAGGGGAGGAAAAGGCACAAAAATATCAATCATAATGTAAGTTAGTCACAGGGATGGAAGTACAGCATGAAGAATATAGTTCAATGGTTCTGTGATACCTTTCTAGGTTGACAGCAACTGCACTAGTTGGGGTGTGGATTTAATAATGTGTATAACTGTTGAACAACTGTGTTGTACACTTGAAACCAAAACAATATTATATATCAACTATACTTCAATAAAAAATATGCTGAGCTTTTTAAAAGCTTAACAAATATCATAAGTATTTCTGCATTTCTACAGTGTCTAAACTATTTTAACTACTGAATAAAGAATCAGTGGATTGTTTTGTTTTATATTTCATGCATGGAGGATCCCAATAGATACATGGGCAAAGGGTGCTATCAGACAACGTACAGAAAGAAAAATATAATTTTTCCTGGTTTATTTAATAGGTTGTACTTGACAGGTCACAAACAGGAGATGATTTTAATTTATATTCATAATTTGGTCCTTCCCTTTTTTTTCCTATCTTCCTACTACGAACATGATTAGACATTTGGAATAGAACCCATGAAGTTTTCAAACACTTTCAAGTATGAAACAGTTTCATTTTAATCCCTAAACTGAATATGAAGACTCAAAGCAAAACATTAATCTGTAATCCATTTCAATGATCTCAACCACTGCCATTATCAGCTTAACTCTGGGAAAGTTCTGAAGACCAGCATCAGTGTACTGGGTTGAGGTCTGTTCTTTCATTCGTATTGCTCCACCACCTCCCTACTCACTGTGGGCTCCCTAATTGCAGAAGTGGAGTTAAGACAAAGGGCCTCATGCCTTTATGGCTAAACCTTTTAGCAAAGTGCAGAATGTGAACAGAAGAGATACAGTTATGATGGCTCACTGGTTTTCCCATCAATTGTGATTTGAGAGGGCTAAATCTTGACGTGCAAGTGGACAGAAAACTTAGATATTGAGATCGAATGTCCCAGAAATTACAGGGAAATATATCAGACTTGGTGGATTGGTGGTAATGCTGGAACTGGGGGAAGAGGTTTATGTCTGCTTGATACTGTTTGTAAATAAGGTCAAGATGAGTAACTCCAATGGTCAAGTTATTAATGGTGTCTTTGACTTATCTGGCCTTACATTCCGAATCCCTTTATCAAGCATGCTCAAAATCCAGTCTCAACTAAAAGATGCATTTTTATGGCCACCACAACAAATCCAAATCCACTTAGAAGAGACAAAGAATATTTCTTCACTGTAATAGAATTTCAGTATTGTACCATTGCCAATGATGCTAGCTGCTATAACCTAGCAAACCTCAGAGATTTAACAGAATAAAAATAGGTGTAGAAACACAGAACAACACAATAGGAAAAAAAAAAGGTAATTCTTACCATGTGTGATGGTTCAATGGGTTTGTGATTCAGGGTGCCCAGTTTCTACCATTTTTCAGCTCTATAACATGAGAGATCCTTGGAATTTTCTGCTTTTAGTCAAGTCCTAGCAAAAGACAGTGGAAAAGGTAAATCATCTTAAAACAATGGTTTTAAAGAGGTACATGTTATTTTGCCTCCTTTTCATTAGTAGTAATTAGTTACTTAGTGACTCCTAAATCCTAAAAGTTCTAGAAAATGTATTTCTTAGATGAGCATGTGCTTTGCTACCCAGAAACAAATCTATACTTAGGAAGAGAAACATGCCTACTTTACATTGTTAGCACTCATAGTTACAGTCCCTAATAACACGAGCTTAGCACAGCATGAAAACATACAAGTAAAAATTTAGTTATAAAGAAAAATCAAACTCAAATGTATTTGAAGTCTTCAGTATATCACACAACAAACTTATGAGAAATTAATGGCGGTACAAAGAACTTGAATAATATAGTAAATATAAATATATGTAAACATATTTTGTCTAACAAACTTTCTTGTCTGATGTTCATGAAATATTCATTTTAATATATTTCTAAAAGCGAAAGCTTCAGGTTACTGTGACAGACAACATTCTTAAAGAAATTAAAATGGAATAATATCTAACATTTATAACACTATTTTATGTGCTTTATATATGATATACTACAAAAATATTTAAACAAATATATAAGATTCTGGTAATTCATCCATCTCACCAAAACAAAAATAAACCCAAACTGAATAAGTTTCCTTTAGGTGATAAAGTCAGATTTGAACACAACCTCTTTGATACCATTATCTTCACTTTACCCACAATGCCAAATTCCACTTTGGAATTTAAACAAATGATATTTTGAGCAGATCAACTATTTTTAGATAGTGGTATGTTAATATTGCACACATATTTTGTCCTTTTCAACCCAAATTATATAATAAACGCCTGAGAGCAAAGTAAGATAATACAAAGGATAGTGAAATCCTGACAAGAATCAGAGTTCTTATCAAACTACTAATAATTAAATCAAGGCACAAAGAGGAGTCTGGGATCTTCAGGCTGGCTCCCTAGGATATTTGGTTCACATCACACACATTAGGCCCAAGCTGAAGTGTTTAAGAGAGATGCATGGTTACCTCATTCACTTGAAGGAGCCATTTACATAATGAAATTATCCATTTTATACTTAGACATTTACATAATTTGTGTGACATTTTTCAGGGAGCCAGCTACCATAAACCATAGATTCCAACTATTTTATTTTTACCATAAGTAATACTACCTGATATCAACAGTCCACAGATTAGCATTTTTTTTCTAGATTTTTTTTTCTATCAGATCATCTGCTACCAGTGTTTATAAGAAGAGAAGACTGGGTCCCCAGAATTTTTTTTTTCCCAGAAGCACCATTCCCACTTCAAAGATAAAAGGACTGAAAACTGCAGTTTTAACCATTTATGTCCCACAAATTACACTGTTTATGCAATACAGTTATACTTATGAATACACAGTATCTAATAAATGTGTGTTGATTTATCATTACATTTAAAAAAATGGAGATGGCATTTTAATGACTCTAAAATCATTCTATCATTTTCCTAATTTGAAAACTCACAGTTAAAAATTGTTACATTAAGGATGTTTTTAGAAACCTATATTAACAAAATTATTCTCACTTATATATCATAATTCAGTTTCATTGTATTTGTACAACTGCAGTTGGAGAATTCAATATAGTCAGTAGGTGAATTTTTTAAAAATCCCTGGAGCATAATAAAAAATACAGAGCATATGACTAATTCAACAGCGAACACTTAGTAAGTACTGGTATTTAGTACATAGTAGTTCTTATAAAACATAATTTTTTGTATAGACTGCTATGATAAAGGGGACAATCATTTGCAACATTTGATTTATTTTTTGCAGTATTCTAAGTTGTTTTTGTTCCTCTGAGGTAGCAATACAAATTGTCTTTGCTACACAAGAGACCAAAATTATTGTAAATGTACTACAGTATGCCTAATATTTTAAAGCATGTATTACATTAAGATTATTGTTGTAATTTCAGATGAATTTTTTATTACTCTTTAATGTCTTGATGCATTTTTAATATTTTTCCATTTATGAAAAACTGATAGTGACAAACCTCAATTAAATGATATTTTTGCCAAATCACTTCTATTTACTTTGTGTATATATTCTGAAGAGTGTATCATTTTTTCTATAGATTTCAATCTTCTCTACTCTTTTCAGTGTCTACCCATGTAACACAAATAAATAACTCAGAATAATCTCTTGATATTGTGTTCTCACGGTAACAATTAAAGGCTCAAGTCATTCCCTTACATTTACAATACCTGTGCAAAGTGCTCAAAGGATCTAAGGGTAAAGGGCCAAAAATAGCAAGTAACTATTTTACTCTATTGCATATAAGTAGAAAAAAGACTGGTTAGAAATCAAAAGCACATTTTGACCCCAGTTACTCTTTTATTGTGGTTGAGTTAGGGAACAATATACAATTAAATTTTGAATATTAAACTTTGATTTCATCCTTTTAATGGAAGACAGATGCAACATTACCTGAATTAAGTTGTTTATGAAGATGTGTAAATTTTCCCAGCCATTTAGTCTTTTGTTAACCTAAACTGATAAGACCTGTTATTTTATATCACCTTGCTAAATTCAACTACATTTTTCTAAAAATTATTTTGGCATAATATTTTAAAATTCTAACTAAAATTCAAAGTCTTATAGTTTACAATGTCTTTGAATAAATAGTGTACTTTTCCTTTGAACATATAAAGGGATGCATAAGATGACTCCAAGTGAATACCCTTATGAAAGGGAAGTCATGTGCTGGTGTCCATACACTGGAGCGTATTATTATCTAGGACAGCTCTAGGATTTATAGACACCAAACTGAAGGACTTCATGATCTTGAGCTGTTCTTTCACACATATAAAAGATAAACGTATTTATACACAGACATATATATATAAACACATATGCATACACATACATATATACATAAACAAATACATACACACATATTTTAGTCAATAATTTCATTGACTTTTAACAAGAAGAAATCTTCACTCCAATTTCTCCCCTATACAGCTCTCATTTTACTGGAAGAATGATCCCCTCTGAAATGTAAATTCTGCTCTCCTATACCCAATCCATTTCAGTTTCAAAATCCAGTGTTGTATCAAGTGAGCCTAACTGGATATAAGTCTCATGGGACCAATAGATTGGCTCTGTCCTGTGCTGTGTCATCTGTCAGAAAGGTAGAGTCTATCTCAATTCCAGAGACCTACTGTTTCCTGGCATTACTACCCACCTCTCTACTGAGGATATAAATAGCTATTTCCAGTCCTCTGTGCCCTGTGGTGCTTCCATATGTTGTTACACCAGAGAATGCCGAAACAACTACAGCCTAGCTATTGTTTATCAACACCCAACTGGCAGAGCTGAGATCAAGGCAGCAGTTAGTGTGCAACGACACAATAGATTTTCAGGACACTCCATTGGTCTATGCAGCTTTTTGCTACAGATGCCATTTATTATTGTAAACGAGTTTCAGGGTTTGGGTAGTATACAGCACTGTTATTTGCCTAATTTTTAACACTGCCTTTCTCCTCTTCTTTGTAATTAAACCACAGACTTTTTACAGTCACCGGCTTTGAGCTACTCTATTTCCAGCACAGAGGTAAAAGTCAATCCTTGGATCTCATTCCCCTTGCCAATGATTGCCTTAGCAATTAGAAAGTGACACAACTCCAATCGATTAGATGGAGGACACCTGTTGCGTGGTTCTGGAAAAGATTTCCAGACACATAAAAAGAGATACACATGGGAAGATACAGTCTACTTGCCTTCAATGACTACTATGGTGTGAGCAAATGATGCCTGAAGCTGCAGGACTTTAAGTCCTAAAGGAAGAGGTGGCCTGAGGTCAAAGCTAGCAATGGCAGGACAGTAAGATCCTGTATCCATGAAAAAAGAGTTCAGTTACCAAATAATCACCATCAAATAATGCCTTGAGACTTCTTCCTAAGGAAGATAATAATACATTTTCCTTAAGTAATAAAAGAGGTGGCAGGGAAGTTTCTGTTATCTTTGTTTCTTGGTTTTTGGTTTGTTTCTTCCAACTCTCTTTCTTGCCTATTGTCTAATTGGGAGCTGAAACAATTGATCTTGCTACCCAGATGACCTGACCTATGAAAGCCTTCTTTCATGAAGGTTATAAGGTAATACAAATTCTTAAATATTTGAGACTCTTTCTGTAGGGTCTTATACATTGAGTATAGCAGCTTTCAGCCTTGTTATATATGCTCAATCTCCTGAGTAGGGAGGAAAGAAACATTAAAACCAGGTCTGAAAATGTTTCAGGAGGCTGCTCTTTGATAAAATAATTAAGAGACTTAATTTCCTTACCCTTCTTGAACAAGTAGAAATCTGACAAGGTATCAGAAACATGGCTCCACACATATCCACCTACACCTTATCACTCCAGGAAGAGTGGAATCTGTGCCACTGTCATTGATTGTTGATCCTTCTTGGCTCCTTAATGGAATGGACAATCCATTTTATCTGGAAGTCTCAGACTGAGTGGAAGCCAAAGCTCGCTTTAAATTGTCATTGTGAATGAATATTACTGAATGGCTATAGAATCCCTTCTCGTAATTCTCATCATTCACCTCCTTCCCACCAGAAAAGAAACCACTATAAATGTTTCTCTGTTTGCTCATTTACTAGGTGTGGCATAAATGTCTTAAATACCTTTGTATAAAATGTCTTTTATGGGTGTGTTGGGTTAGAGTATGAGGGGGTGTAAGCTTTAGGATTTGTTTACATCTTCCTTTGAAATGTATTTGTTTTATTTATAAATTGTTTATTTTAATATCTATCTGAAGACTCTTCAAATCAAGTCTTCAGATAATCCTTCAAATCAAGATAGTTTCCTTTTGACTTCTATTGTTATTCAGCATTTTAAAATTACCACCTCTGTTCCATAATCTATCCGTTTCTTGTCATATACAGATATGTTCTTCACTTATACAGGTTTAACTTCCAGTGTTTTATTTGAGCCCTAGGAAAATATGTTCTACTTTTGTTTTTCAGTTTTCTGTACCAATCAGTCTACTATGTACTGCTTCAATCAAGGGCTTGCATTTACCAATCAAGTTTTCCATTTACATGTAATTACTCTTTATCTTAAATTGATTTTTCTTCATAACTGCTTTCTCTATTTTTATGGATGCAGCATCTTCTTATATCTTTTGGGGAATATAAATTAGACATTTTCTATAATTGCCTCCTGTTCCCTTATATATGTCTATTTGAGACAGAAAGTGGGTGAAAAAGAGCAAGAGAGAGATTGATTTTCTAAAATTTAAATGTTTACCTAGGATCTATCTTTCATATCTTTATAGATCTTGTGCTTTTTTGCAGTTTGCTCATTCAGAAAGTAGTTCAAATTCTTATTGGAAAAAGCTAAAATGTGCTGGGTTTTACTTATCAATCTATTCAACATATACTAATGCAATAGTTTGTGTGCCTAGAACTCGTCAAGACTCAACACAGAAAAAAAAACGGCAATAATTTGATCTCTTTAGAGATAATATCCAATAGAACTTTCTGCAATGATAGAAGTAGTTCATCTAATGTCCATCTAATGTGGTACCCACTAGCCGCATTTGGACTTTGAAGGAGAAGAGTCTTAAATATCTATTTAATGTGGTTAATATGACCAAGTGATTAAATTTAAATTTAAATAGCCATATTAGTTAGTATCTATGTATAGGACCATTCAGGAATAAAGGATAAGACAAAAAAACAAATAAAAAGATAAAGGCATTTTTCAGATAAGGAGTTCTGAAAGAAAAACAAAACACAAAATATATTAACAAGGATAACATTATTATAAATTTGTTACACCTATATAAGCATAGAGTATTTTTATCCTAAAATTGTTGGTTGTATACATTTTGATTGCTTCTTCATATGTTAACTGTTTTGTAATATCAGAGTCTATTGAGAGAAGATAAGAACTTCCTCTTCTAGCTTTGTTTTTTTTTTTTGTTTTTTTTTTACATTAAGGGAAGTTTAGGAGAAATAACAGCATCATGCTTTGTTTTTGGCAATGCTACATTCTTAAGTTACTATTCCAATTTTTACTCAGAGTGCACTTCTTTTGGCATAGCCCACAAATCTGCTTTTGAAGAGGACGGGTTAGTGGGCTAGGAATTCACCACCCACCTTACCCTTGCCACTTTTCCTCTCCCCTAGAGATGAATGTGGAGGTGAGAAAGAGGCTAACAGGAAGCAGGGAGGTGGCTGTTGAGGGCCAGGCAAACCTGGAAGTAATTTAAACAGTCCACAGCCTCTTTGTCAAGTGAAGGTCCCTACAGCTAAAGCTTCATCAGCTTCATGGTTTACAGTTTCAAAGCACGTTCACGCCCTCTGGTCTTAAAGATTATTTGTGTACTTCTTGATATTAAAGTTCCATCCATTTCTTCAGCATATTTTTATTCTATAGGAAATCAAAAACAGTATTTTTCAAAGTTCATCAAAGCTCTTTCATTCTTACAAACGTAAGAAACATGAAGTCAGATGCTGATCTTGTGGTAGCATCTGAGTCCTGTTCAAAGTCTGTATAATTTTTCTTGATTTCTGGTGTCAAGTGGTAAAATGAACGACTAAAGAAATAATTTTGTGGTCAGAGAAAAGAAGGATGGGTCAGTGAAGAAATAAAAGGCAGGAACAATTTCCTTGATTGTTTTTTTACGGTCTGGTGTTGACTCCCTCTGAGCATGGATGGTGTGGGCAAGCTAATGCTTTCTCGTGCGAGGTGGTTGGAGGAGGTGCTTAAGAGGATGTGACTGCTGGTTGGCCTGAGAGCTGGACCTGTGCAATGGGAGGATCTTCTCCTCCCTCCCCTCTCCTTGGAATGTATGTTCCACCCAACATTCCCATAGCCAGAGCCATTTCAAGGATGCAGCCACCAGTGAGCAATGTGTTGATACCATCTGGATGGTACACATGGCTGAATCCAGTAAAGTCCTCTATATAAAGTCTCTGGAGGGAAGGTATAGAGATGTACTCATCTGTGACCGCTCCAGACAAGCCCCGTATGTAAGTTCCCTTGCATACCGAACCTGCCACCTACAAATCTAGAGAGGTCTTCCACTTTCTTTGGTCTCCTTTGCCCTCTGTGTGCGGGGGCCAGTTTCAGATTATAGCCAGGAACTCCAGAGTGTGCAAACCAATAGGGGTGCTCTCTTTGTTTCCCCAAACACATCTCCACTGGAAAGATCCCCAAATATAGTACGGCTTGGCTTTATTTTTCACCGGCAGCCTAATTCAGACCATTTCCACCCCAGATTCTATACACAGTAGTAACTTCCAGCTTCTTTCTGCAGATGTCACCTCTCACTCTTGGATGGGATTCCTTTAAAAATAACACAGTCTGAGGCCTATCCACACCACACACTCTTATGCCACCAGTGTGCTCCATTACTGAGGCCACTTCAGCCATGTTCTTTCTTGAATAATTTTTAGACATGAATTTGGTACTAGGCTCCTGTATAACCTGAATTTCACAGGAATTATATATCAAAGTCTCTCTGGGGTTCTTGAAAAACACCATACTCTAATGACTTTTCAATAAGAAGCCAGCTGTCTGCATCTTCAGTCTTTTCTGTTTTTCCATCAAGGTGCAAAGTGTTGGTCTAAGAATCTCAAAAGTGATTTATTCATTGGTAAATTTGACAGTTATTCCAGTGTTTTATATCCTTGCTGATATTCTGTCTACTTAGTCTATCAATTATTAAGCCAAAGTTATTAAATCTTTCAATATTATTGTGAATTTGTCTATTTCTCCTTGCAGTTCAAACAGGTTTTGCTCCAGGCAGTTTGAACTCTATTATTAAGTACAAAAACACTTAGGATTATGTTCTTTCAAAGGTCACTCTCTAAATAAAAAGTGAGCTATTATCTTTGGTATTCTTTGGTCTACTAATGAGCTGTGTCTTACAATAACATACCCCAATAGCTTTATTTCTTTTTAATAAACCTCTTAATTGAAATAAATAATTTGAAATAAATAATTTGCAAAGTTGCAACGACAATACACAACTGTTCCTCTATTAGCACACGTAATGTAGCGGGGAGGGGGGACACGGGGAAGGCAGTATAGCACAGAGAAGACAAGTAGTGACTCTATAGCATCTTACTACATGATGGACACTGACTGTAATGGGGTGTGTGGTGGGGACTTGATAATAGGGGGAGTCTAGTAACCATAATGTTGCTCATGTAATTGTACATTAATAATAGCAGAATAAAAAAAAGAAGAAATAAAAAAAAAACCTTTCTCTGTACTTCTCACTCAACTTCCCCTAATGCTAAGGTCTGGCATTACTGTGGCTCATTTGTCAGAACTAAGATATCAACACTTGTTCATTACTATTAACTGAACTCCAAACATTGTGGATTTCACCATTTTCACAAGTAATGTCAATTCTCTACGCCAGGATCCAATCCAGGAAACCCCACTGAATTTAGTTATGTTTCCCTAGTCTCCTCAGGTCTGTGAGAATTTTTTTAGTCTTTCCTTGTTTTTCATAATATTGACTTTTGAAGCAGTTTAGTCAGTTAATTTGTAAGATATCTCTCAGTTTGTGTTTCTCTGATAATCTTTTTATGTTTAGATAAGGATTTTCAGTTTTCTTGAAGAAGATTACAGAGGTAAAGTGCCCTTCTCATCACATAAAATCAGAGGAGTATAAAAACAAGGCGTCACCAGAGATGTTAACCTTTATCACATAGTTAAGGCAGTGTTAAGGTGTGTCTGCCAGGTCTAGTCACTCTAAAGTTACTATTTTTCTTTTTTCCATAGTTGATTCTTTGGAAGTGAAATCACTAACTCCAGCCTCCACTTAGGTGGGATACAGAGTGAGTGGGTAATTAAGCTCCATTTCCTACTAAGGAGACTATCTATATCTATCTATATCTATATATCTGTATCTATATCTGTATCTATATCTATACCTCTATCTATATCTATACCTATATCTATATCCATATATCTATACCTATACCAATATCTATATCTATACCTGTACCTATATATATCTATACCTATATCTATATATCTATATCTATACCTATATCTATATCTGTATCTATATCTATACCTATATTTATATATCTATATCTATACCTATATCTATGTCTATATATCTATATCTATATCTATACCTATATCTATGTCTATATATCTATATCTATACCCATACCTATAGCTATATAGCTATATCTATACCTATATCTGTATCTATATCTATATCTATATCATCTATATCTATATCTATATCATCTATAGCTATATGATTATTTGGAAACCTTCTCTAAGGAAGATTTTAGTCTTTTCCTCTCTTAATTCATTTAGTCAGTCATTTATTTATATCACATGGACTCATACATTTAACTTTGAGTTCATGCTCAAAACCATGTTTATTTTGTTTTTCAATTTTGTTTTGCTTTGTTTTCTTATGTTAGTAAGAGAAACTTAGGTAGATTTCAAGCATTTCTCCTTTTCTAACATAAGCAGTTCATGTTATAGTTATAGTTATCATTATATCCTTTACAGCAATGCTTTTTTGTTTGACAAATTTTGATGTTTTCTCATATGAATTCTTTATATCTCTAATTTCTCTTGTGATTCCCTTATTTAAAAGCGCATGCTAAAATTTTAATATTTAGGGGATTTTCCAAATGATTTTCCATTAATCAATTTATAATTCAATTCCATTGTGATCAGAAAGAATACTATGATTTCAATATCATGAAATATAGAGGCATATTTTATAGGCCAGATTATGGTTGATCTATGATAGTTCCACATATGCTTGAAAAGAGCGTCAGCTGAGGTAAACTACAAGTATCCTAAATGCCAATTAAGTCAAGTTGGATTTTACTGTGCTTCAGGTCTTTCACACTCCAAGTGATTTTTTTGTATATTTGGTCTATCAATTACTAAGAGAGTAATCTATCTACTAACTCTATCTAACTCTATCTTTGTTGGCTTATTTCTTTTCCTTTCATTTCTCTCAGGTTTTCCTTACTGTAATTTGGACTATGTTATTAGTTTCACATACATTTAGGATTGTCTTCTTGATAAATTGGCCCCTTTTGCATTGTGAACTGTCCTTCATCCCTATTACTATTCGACATTTGGAAGGTTACTTTCCCTGATTTTAACATATCAACTCCATCTTTCATTGGATTAGGGTTAAAATTAACATTTTTCATTCTTTTACTTTTAATTCATCTTTGTCATTGTGTGAATTTTCAATTCCTTTATAGAAGATATAGTTGGGTATTGCATTTTTAACTGTTCAGATAATCTTTAGCTTTTCATTTTCATGCTTATATAATCCAATGTAGTGTAATTATTGTATAGTTAGGTTTAAATCTATTATCTTTGCCATTTGCTGTCTACTTGTTTCATGTATTTTTTTTATTGCTTTCCTGACTTATTTTGAATTGTTTTAATGATCAATTTCATCGTCACTATTGGCTTTTCGGATTTTTTTTCATTGTTTGCTCTAGGTTTAATACTACATATCTGCAGCTTTTCACAGACTACCCACAACTTCATGTGTACTAGTTGAAAGTGTATACTTACATTTTTCTCTTCCAAGTATTTTGTTACAGTTTTCATGCATTTTTACTCTACTCATTATAAATCCCAAATTTTATTGTTATTTAATAAATTATCTTTAAAAGAGACTTACAAATACAATATGCCAATTACATTTACTCACATATTTTCCATTTTGGTGTCTCTTTATTTCTTCTTCCTTTGGCTATTTTTAAGATTGCATCTTATGTCCATTTTTCAGCAATTTGATTATGACATGCCTTGATGTAATTTTATTTTTCTTGTGCTTGGATTTACTTGACTTACTCCTGTGGGATATAGATTTCAACATATTTGGAAAACTTCTGGCCATTATTTCTTTAAGAAATTTACTATGCTTTCCTCTCCATTTTCTCCAGAAGTCCTGTTACATGTGTGCTTTACTGCTTGATATCCTACTGGTCTTGGAAGCTATATTCATTGTATTTAGTCTTTTTCTTGTCATGATTCATTTTGTATTAATTCTATTGCTCTCTCTCTCTCTAAATATACACTGGTCTTTTATTCAGTATTGTAGCTCCAGGAGGAAGTTCTCTATGAAACCCATGAGACCATAGGGAAACGAGGGTAAGAAGTTGGGGATCAAAGGTTTTACTCTTATGGCTCAGTCTCTTCCCGCTCTGAATCTTGGCTGCTCGGCTCTCTTTCGCCAGGCACATCCCGCCCCCTCGCCCTGCTACCTACCAGGCTCTCCCTTCTGCTGTGCAGCACTCTCCTCGCCCCCACCCCCACCATGCTTTGCACCAGCAGGAACTCTGTGGGTAGGTCCCTGGTGACTGGCGGGTGCCTGCCCAGTTACATACAGGAACTCAGGACAGCACAGCTTCCCCAGGGCTGGAACTTCCGTGACTGACTAGGGCTCTGCCACCAGTAAACATCATATGGATGTACAGTCTTTTATATGTATATACAATGGGCATTATCAAGGTCAGGCAGGAATTAGTCGAAAACTTCCATTTTCCTAATTTTCTTTTAATATCACATAATGTAGTAGTCATTTCAGATATTCTCTTTTTCATCTCTAAAAGCTCCATTTAGTCTTTTTAATATCTTCCATTTCTCTTCTAATCATATGTATATTTTCCATTACATCTTTGAATCTATTTATGAGATTTATTATGTTCAGCCATTCCATCATCCTCACCATTTCTGTATTATTTCTATTTACTGCTATTATTTTTATTCCTGGTCATGAGTAATATTTTCCTGACTCTTTGTAAACTGGCAAATTTTTTTATTGGATTCCAGATATTGGAATTTTACATGTTGGGTAGCAGGCATTTGTTGTTTCTTTTTAAAAAGCAGTTTATGAGCCTTATTTTTAAGGTTTTTGTTTTTTGTTTTAATAGTGGTTCCAGAGCAGCTTTTATTCTAGGCCTAATTTAACCTCTTTCTGAAGGCATATCCCTAAAGACTCTACCCAGTGCCCCACATTTCAAGATCTTTACACTCTGGGAATACAGGTTATTCCCAGCCTTGTTTCATCTCTGAGAATTGTTCATCCTACTGCTTTCTGGTGGTTCTTTGCCCAGCTGTGAGGGTTTCCTCTTTCAAGTGTTCATACAGTACACAGTTAACATCTTCAGCAACCATTCTGGAAGATTTCTAGAGCTCTTTCATTGTGCAGTAGTGTATTTTTAGTTACTGCCATGCAAATTCTCAGCATCTCTGAATTCTGATCTATCTCTCCTCTACACAGGTAAGATCACAGGGCTGTGTTTCAGTTCTCCCTACCTGTACTGTAGTCTGGAAATCACTTCCTGGCAATAAGATAGAAAGGGTAGTGTCTACTTTATTTATTTTTTCCAAGGTATCATACTCTTATTTTATCTTTTGTCTAAAATTGGCAAATCATTGTTGCATAGATTTCACACACTTTGCTATTTGTTGGGATAGGGGAGTACTAATTTCTGTAGAGGTTAATTATTCATGGTTAGAAGTGGAAGTTATATCAAGTTCATCAATTTCTAACAAGTGATTTATTTAGAAATAAAGAATAATTTTTTAAATTAAAAATTCATCTAACCAGCTAAATATGCAAGAAAACATGAAACTAAAGTTTATAAAAATATTCGGATAAAATTAAATATTGTGTCATATTGTACCAAAGTGTTTTATCACTTTTATTTATATTAAGTAAATATTTTTAATTAACACCTTTCACTGTAACTTGCTTATAGCAAACTAACCATAATAATGAATAACAAAGCCCATGTAGACAGTTTTCTTAATACTTTAGTTAGCCTTCTTATATTCTCTCAAAATTATTTTTGCACACAGGAACATAAGGGGAATTGCAAATGTATGTATTTCTAGAAATTGCTCTAGTCTTATAATATTTATATTTCTGGATAGCAATCAAAAATAATTTAGAAAAGATGTTTAAAACTTAATAACATTCACTAATATTGAATTTTTTATTTGTGATGTGTGTAAGGTTTTCATAAGGACTTGTATTTTCCACTTGCTCTCTTCACATTTAAAAAAATCTGTTTTCTTTCTAAATGATAGTTTGCCCTTGTCTTAGTCCATTTAGATTGTTATAACAAAAATGCCGTAAACTGGGTGAATTATAACACAACAAACACTTATTTATCACATTTCTGGAGACTGGGAACTTAAGATCAAGGTGCCTACAGATTTGACATATTTGGTGTCCTCTGAGGGCCCTCTACCTAGCAGGCTGTCTTTTCATCTCTGTATCCTCACAGCAAAGCAGGTTTCTCTCATCTCTTTTATAAGAATACTAGTCACATTCATCCTCATGACCTAATCACCTCCCAAAGGCCCTACCTTCTAAAACCATCACTGTGGTGCTTAGGATTTCAGTATGTGAAATTCTGGAGGAACAGGAACCTTTAGGCCACAGCAGTCTTAAGAATGTAAATTGAAACGATCTCCTTTTTGTTGTTGTTATAGCTTACAGTATACAACCCACTGATATGATAAATACATATTACAAATTGATAAACACCATAGCATTAGTTAACATGCCTGCCCTGTCAATTACTATTTCTTTTCTTCGTGGTGAGAACATTTAAGATTTACTCTTTTAGCACTTTCAAGCATATAATACAATGTTATAGCTATAACCAACATGCTGTGCATTAGATCCCCAGATCTTATTAATTTTTTAAGTGGAAGTTTGTACACTTTGACTAATATCACCCCTTTCCCCTACCCCCCAACCCAGGTCTCAGTCCCTGGTATCACAACTCTATTCCCTGTTTCTATGATAGCTCTTTAAAAAACATATATATATTATTGAATTAATTTCCCAGTTTTAGGGCTTTTTTAAAAAAAATTAAAAAATATCCAATGTTATGGACATGTTGCATAATTGAATGTAATCTATTATATCCTAGCAGATATAAAAGTGTCTCTCTCCTTGTTTACAAGGAAGAAATTCTGAGACACTATATTGCTACCCATGGTGCATTTCAAAGTTCAAAATGACCTCTAAAAATTTCTGGGAAACCAAATTGTAAAAAAGATTTCCTTCGAACTTATTTTTACCATTGTTATTTTTACCCTTAAGAAAGAGGGTAATAGGATCTTCCTGCTTCTCAGACCCTAATGGGAGTGTCTAGGCTCAGAAGATTAGAGACAAAATGTACAAAGGCAAAACTTAGAACCTTTTACAGGACAGTATGCTCCGGGAAGGAATGCTCGCTCGCTCGCTCTCTCTCTGTGTCCTGAAGCAGGGATGACTGTTGAAAACCCCTTTTTCCCAAAGCATCATTTCTATGACTAGTGTTCTCACTCACTAAAGTATGTTCCTTAGAGTAACGAAGATATAATACATTACAGTGGTGGTTTCCAGATAATTTTCTTTGTAGAGAGTCGGGAAAAATTGAACTGTATCACATTATTCTCCTCCTCGTGGCAGGCTAAATAAATCTATTCACAATGCCACAATACGTGCTGATCAAATTCCTTATTATTCCAGAAGTGGTTCCCAAAGTTTTGGGAAGGAAACATATATGCAATAAAACTACACCTAGTGAAGAAAAAAGAAATAAAGCCTACATAAAAGTACCTCACTCCATCTTCTTTGAATTAATTTTGTGAAGTACCTGCACTGAATGGAATAGGGTAAAATGCCTCTCAGTAGTTTTCTTTAGGTGTTCCAACAGACAGTGCATAGATAAAATGCTCAAAATGGGCTTTTTTGTTTTGCTTCTAACATTGGTGTGCTGCCCTAGGATTCTTTTTTTAATTGAATTATACTTGATATACAATATTAGATTGGTTTCATACAACACAGTGACCTAACAGTTACACACATTATAAAACCCTCACCCCAGCTAATGCAGTTACTATCTGTCAACATAGAAAGATGCTACAGAACCACTGGCTGTATTCTCCATGCTGTACTATCCACCCATAACCAACTTATATTATGATTGAAATTTTTGTGCCTCTTTATCCCCCATCACCCACGCACCCACTCTCCCATGGTAACACCAGTCACTTCTCAATGTCTATGAGTCTACTGCTATTCTGTTCATTTTGTTTTGTTTTGTATTTGATCCCAAATAAGTCATATGGTATTTGTTTTTCTTTGCCTGTCTTATTTCACTCAGCAGAATACTCTCCAGGTCCATCCATGTTGTTGCAAATAGCAGGATTTCTTTCTTTTTTATGTCTGAATAATAATTTTCATTGGTTATCAGAAGACAAAGTGCTGAGTTTTGTAACACTTTGATATATCTGTGAACAAAAAGTTGTCTAATATTTTGTAGAGTAATAATGGAAGATAATTTTATTCATTATTTAAACAATAATTTTGATCAATGTTACTATCTCAGAAGTTTAAGACTCCTACTATCCAACACTTCTCCTATAGACACAGATTTGGAAGGACAAATATGTGAGGATATCCTTGGAAAATGATCACTCTGCATCTTATAATATGGTTCTATATCCAAATTTCCAAGTTAGTCCCATGAACCCTGTGAGCCCTCAACTTCAAGTGCTGCTTTTACCTAAGCAAAGAAACTCTAAGGTGCCTATGACAAAAGTGAGCAGAGATGACTCTGGTCCCTTTTCTCTAGACCTCATCCTAAACTGGAAGCCAATATGTAATTTTGATACGAAAATGTTTTCTATTGCTTAGAAATGGAAATTGAAAAAAAAAACAGAATGAAATGGATCCAACTCTGAAACAAGGAACATAGAATAAGATATCATTAATTTATTTGCTTTTTAGCTGTTGCTCATTACAAAATAGATGTTCCTTTGGAAAAAGAAGTACTCTGTGCAGTCAATTGATGAAAACGAATTACTGCATTTCACAGATGTTTTCACTTTAAAAAGGAATATTATGATGGTGCTAGAACTTTTTACCACCATTACTGTAATTTGCATGCCATTACTAGTGATGTTTATATTTTGAGAAGCTGAAATGTTTTTGAGCTCATCATAACCTAGTACTAATGATTCTCAGTACATCTGTGGAAAACCAACATCTAGGCAGTTTTCTCCAGCTCAATCATCTTTGATGAGTTTGTACTGTCTTCCAAAATATTCAACTAGGATTTTGTATGTACTTAAAGATTCTGCTTTGTGTATACACAATCTGAAACTTAAATGGAAGGTAATAAATCAAAACTATGTGACAACATAGGAATATTTTAATTTTTCCATCTGTTTTAATACAAGCATCTTAGTGGACTTATGCTGTATCTTCAGAATAGCCAGATCATTTTAATTCTGGATTCCAAGAAAACTGATGCTTTGTTTGTAAATAATGAAATGAATCAGTCTTAATTTAGAGGCTGAGTTTAAAAAAAAATCTAAATGCGGCAGGTGCAAATAAAAGAAGACTGTAGAAGAAATAATTTCAAGTGTAAAATATTTCAGGAAATAAAGAATCAGTAAAATTGATGTGGAGGTTAAAGAGTGAAAACAAAAGGTAATGATCAAATTAACAGATGTGTTTTTTTTAAATAACCATAAAGTGGAACTAGAACTCTCATTATATTGTTTCATTTTCCATTATCTTCAAAATAAGGATCATTTTCAAATGACTCTGAACTGTTCTGAGTGCAACTACATGTTTCAGTTTCCTATTTTTCACATAATCTTGAAAATATCTTACCATTAACCACACACATAAGAGTAATGCTAAAATTATCCAAGCAGTAGCTTGCATTATGCAGCACTTCCTGTGTAAAGTTTCAATGCATGAAACTTCCACTTCAGTACCACATGAGTGTGTATTTGATTAGCATCAAACAAAATAAAAAACTATAGCTTAAAGAAGTTAAATGTGAATTACTTTTCACGTTAAAAAAGTTCGGAAATAGACTACTAGTCAAGGGTCTACTAGTCAAGGGCTAGGCTGGCAGCTACCCAATGATGCGAAGGACCCAAACTCTCATCTATCTGCTCTGATCTCAGCATACTGTTTCTGTGCTTGTTAAAAATCACCTCTCTGGCTGAGTAAGGAGCTGGTGGTGCAGCAACTATACTAGATTTTTAGAAAGAAGGAAAGCAGAGTCCATGCCCTCTTCTCTTTAACAAGATTTCCTAAAAGTCCAACATTGCATTTTCACTTTTATTTCATGGGTCAGAATGTAATCAAATCATCACACCCAACGGCAGACTTTGTTGGGGAATATACAAGAACAAAAATTGGGAGTTCTGATACTAAAGATAATGGGGAGACATTGAATAAGGGGATTGCAACTAATAGTCTCTACCACAGACTATATTTAATTTTATTATTCTGTGACTGGAATGTTAGTGTCTTGACTGTGTGGTGTCAGATCTAGAATCAAAATCTAGAGCTTGACCACAACATAATAATATTAACTCTAGATTTTCTTATAAGCCAACAATATTTTGCTACATGATGCTATTTCCTTCAAGTGTGAAAAAGCCCAAAACAGAGACATAAAAGAAATTAATTGTTTGATATTCAGTATTCTTTGGTTTAAATATGGTTACTTTCTAACTAAACAGTCTCATTTTCTCCAAATCTATTACACGCACATGCACTTTCTATTGTAGTCAAACCTAACTTCTCTGATGATTCTTTCATATTTCTATTTCCTGTTACATAAAATGCTTTTTCCCCTTTCCTTAAGAAATCAGTCTCCTCATGCCTACCATCTTTGATAATTTTGAGGTTCAGCTCATGTATCATTCCAAAGCCTTCTTGGAATCTAGTGAACAGTGGTTGAGGACAGGTCTTGGAAATTGGGCGTTCTTGGTCCAAGTTCTGCCTCCCTCTCAAACTATCTGTTATCTTTCATAAGGACTTCAAACTTCATTTTTTACATCTGTAGACTTCAATTATAATATTACCTACTGTTTAATATCATTATGAAGTTTAATTCAAATAATACACTTAAAGTACTTGGCATATTGTCAGTTATATGACAAATTATAAATAAATTTACACTATTACCCTTAATGTTCCATCATTCTTTGATTTACCTCTGTATCTGTAGACTTTATAACAAGACTTACATAATTTTAGTGTTTTGATTGTTTATTATGTATTTGTGATTCCCACATATTAGTCTTATCTCACCAGCAGTCTATGAAATCTAAGTGAATAAATTTAGTGCATTAAATGTTTTTAGCATCTCTCACTGTATTTAGTAAATCGTTCAATAAAATTAAGTTTATTTTGCAAGCCCATATGCTTTAGCACTAACTATATGTATGAAATATTTTATTCTGAGGCTATACAGATGGCTATTACATGTTTTTTTATATTAATGAGCTCATAATATATGAAGGCAATGAAACACACTTAAATATTTAAAAAATGTGATAGTGATTAGGTCGCCCTCTTGACCTGATCACTTCCCAGAAGTCCTGTCTCCAAATACCGTCACATTACAGGTTAGGATTTAACACATGAATTTCGAAGGGATGCAAACATTCAGTCTATAGTAACTGCTTACTAATTGTAAATGACTTTAATCATAAGAATAATGCCTACCCACTGAAACCTATATTGTTTTATTATTTGCCAAGGAGTAGATGTTCTTGTTAAAGCTTGTCATACATTCTCTTTAAAGTTCCCCACTAATTTTTCAGGATGCTACTGCATCATCAGGGATTATTGTTGGTGATGTTATTGTTTCACTTAATGATAGAATATGATCCCCTGTTTATTTGTTTTCTAATCCAAAGAATAGGAATTCAGGAAAATCAGAGAATGAAGCTGTTATCAATCCAAACACAGAGTGAGGATTTTGAAAATGGCAGAGTATTATGAAATTTATTTTTGTATTTTCTATGCTTAACACACCACTTAATAATAGACTCATAAAATACTTTTTTATTGAAGTAATTGGGAAAATTCTGTTTCTCACAGGCAGCACACTCTATTAGATATATATTAAATGGCAAGCAACACAGATAGGCTACATCTCAGGGCTAGAAGTTGAGAAAAAGATATTAAGGGTATATGTTGTTGCTTAAAGTAAGGCTGGACAGGTCCTACTGAGATAGGAAAAAGATATTTCACCAAAACATGCTCAAATTTTTAAATTAAGAGAATATTTTAATGGGAAGACATGAAATAAATGTTAGCCAATTCAGGCTGAAAATAAAGTTCTATTGCATTTATGGACTGTATTTTCATGAAATACACCCCTAGCCTATGTCACATGCAGAGAGTCTGTCATTATTCCAGCTTCCTTTAAAAAAATAAAAGTATCAGTGTATGTGCTTTCTATGTGATTATATACCAGTAGTACTGACAAAGACTGCCAGATACTGTTATCACATTTTTCAATAACTGAACTCATCACAAAGCAATCTATTTGAACTGTTTATTACCTGCATCTTTACAACATTGACATTATTTGTCCTTGAACTTTGAGGAAGTTTCAAAAGTTGTACACAGCATTTATTGTAAGTTGCTCTCTGAAGAATCCATTAACAACCTGAAGTCACGGTCATATCAGAATTTTATTTTTTAAAGAAAAGTACACCTAACTGTAACATATTTTCCCCCAAACTATATGCCTCAACTGTCAATCAGATAGACACTTCACCATTGAATCTGATGAAATATATAAAGCTTTTGAAGAAAGCATTTGATTGACAAGAAAGTTTGTTATACATAAATCTGATACTACAGTTGAGTATAACAATGGTTTTGACTGAGAGGTTACCTAATTATCCACTCTTAGTCTTATTGCTTTATAACATTTCCAAAATTGAAAAAAGGATTCCAAAATTCTAACCCCTACAGCAAAAAAAAAAAAAAAAAAAAAGCTTCTATTGGAGGATGGTAATAGATTAAAATTAGAAGAAAAAGTAGATAAAATTGTAAGGTTGAAAGGAACTATTTTGATCAGACTAGTTTGAAAAATTGATTTTATATTTAACATTTTTTAGAGTCATTAACAGCACATGAATTATTGTATTATAAACCTCAAGAAAACAAATCAAAACAATAAAAAATAACTGCAAATAAATGGAAAAGAAAAAGAAACAGTCATGATATTCTCTAGATTTTAATATGACTTATTTTCTATGATTTACTAGTTATCACCTCATTTTAGTTACAAATTTTGATTATAAAAATTACAAAAATATAGGAAAAAATGAGTAGCAACTGTACATATACTATTTCTACCATTGTAAAAACTCAGTTTTAATTGAGATGCTTGCATTTTTAATTGTTTTATTACACACAGCATGAGTATGTCTTATTTTTATAGTCAACTATGTTCCAAAAGAAAGTAAGTGTGGTATTTTATATAAAGTAAACTTCATCATTATGGATCATTTTTTGTATAAAAATCTTAGAACACAATGATCTCATCTTAACCAACAACTGTGTTGTGTGGTGTAACTCAAATGACTGACACAAATCACTTAAAATAATGGATCGTCCAGGTGACGACAACTTGGAAGATGAATATGCTTAGAAAGAAAGAAAACAAAGAAATTAAGTCACTCTTCAGTAAGAAATCAAAGATAAAACTGCTCTGCAGATAAAGTACTATAATGTTTAAAGTTATTTCTTAAAAAACAATAAAGTAACATTTCGTTGATTTTAATTTAAAAAAGGAAACTTTAATTAATCTTTTCATACAACACTCATGTTTTCTATTGCAAAAGTAGAATTTATTGGAAAAGGATTTGGGAGTCTAAAGCCCTCTACATCACCTACGATTAAGTTCATTTGTGAGTAGCAGTGAGCCCTAAAGAAGAGCGGCTTATAAAAAAAAATCAAGTGTTGGCCTCTGCCTCTGAGAAACTTCTAGCATTGGTCTACCTAAAAACTATTCACAAACTTAAAGAAAATAATAATAGTTGTTCACATTTTCTTAGCTCTGGACTCTAAACATGCTTACCTTCAAAAATTATCTGATGGCCAAGTGTTTATAATTGCATTAAATTTTGGTACTAACAACTAGTAAATATAAACAAAAAAAAGGAAAAGCTTCACACAAATACATACCTGTATGAGCAGGAAAAAAGACCAAAAATCAAAACTCTGAATACTTCCAGGAACATATTCTAAAATTCCAAGGTACCCACTCCAGTTCCTTGGATAGGAATATAGGCTAACTGAATAATTGTTAAATGAAGGAGAGTTTGCTTCATAAGGCAAAGGACCAAAAAAAAAAAAAAACTACAATGAACAAAAAAATAAACAGAAAGCATGTGACTGAAAAGCAGCTCATGAGAGACAAGGCAGTAACAGCCTTGTCTAAATAAAATAAACTCCATCATTATTTACATATACAAATTTTTCTCAAAAACCCCATCACATTGCCCAGAGGCTAGACTTTTTCCCTTTTATTTCCTCACTGATCGAAAGCTATTCTTTCTTTTTCTCCTTTGCTTCCATTCCTTAAGAAATCCATCTAACTGTATATTGTTGTCTGAATTTATGGAATTAAAATATTTCTACTCATAAGAATTTAGGAAGGAACAGGGTGAGAACACAGTGTAACACTGTATTCCAATATCCAAGGCCTAGTCACAGATGAACATGCACTTCTAGGATGAATTAAGGGGCAAAGAAATGTTGAGATATTTCTTCCCTCCTTCATAATCTTGTCACAGACATGTGTTCTGTGGTACAGTTGCTGGGTGGAGGCTTCTTCTAGGCTCTGTGGCCTCTCCAGTCGCCTATAAGATTGTCTTTTCCCTCTATCCCTTCAGTTCAGTATCAGCTTCCCTCTGTGGCTAATTCCTGGAGAGTGTGTCGCCCTTTGTCTATTCTCTCATAAACAGACCCTTCATTAAAGCCTACCCTGGAGGATACGATCTATATCTCCTTAAGACCAGTCTGAGCAATTGTTGACATACATGTTTTCTTTAGGCTTAATACTGATGTCATAATTTCTCATGTGCTTCACTTTCTCTCTCACAACTATGAAAATAAGCCCTTATTTCCCTGTGGGCAATGAAATAAAATAATTTAGAAAGAAGAAAGACTTAAATTATGAACTAGAAAATTCTAATTTTAGAAAATATGCGTATGGATTATTATAGCCACTACTTTGAGGTTTGCAGATTATCTTTACATTAATTTTATAACCTTTAAAATATTGTTAAATGAATTCTAAATCTTCTCCCTTGCATGATACATATTTACACAAATGGATTTTCCCTTAAAAGTTAACTATTTCACACACGCCTCAACACCCAAAAAGCAAATAACCTGATTAAAAAATGGGTGGAGGATATGAACAGACATTTCTCCAAAGAAGAAATTCAGATGGCCAACAGGCACATGAAAAGATGCTCCATATAGCTAATGATCAGGGAAATGCAGGTAAAAACCACAATGAGCTATCACCTCACACCAGTTAGGATGGCCAATATTGAAAAGACTAAGAACAACAAATACTGGAGGATGCAAAGAAAGGGGAACCCCCCTACACTGCTGGTGGGAATGTAAGCTAGTTCAACCATTATGGAAAGCAATATGGAGGTTCCTCAAAAAACTAAAAATAGAAATGCCATTTGACCGGGCAATTCCTCTCCTACGAATTTACCCAAATAATATAATTTCTCATATTCAAAAAGGCACATGCACCCTTATGTTTACTGCAGCCCTATTTACAATAGCCAAGAAATGGAAGCAACCTAAGTGTCCATCAGTAGATCAATGGATAAAGAAGATGTGGTACATATGCACAATGGAATAGTATTCAGCCATAAGAAAGAAACAAATCCTACCATTTGCAACAACATGGATGGAGCTGGAGAATATTATGCTCAGTGAAATAAGCCAGGTGGAGAAAGACAAGTACCAAATGATTTCCCTCATTTGTGGAGTACACAATGAAGCAAAACTGAAGGAACAAAACAGCAGCAGACTCACAGACTCCAAGAAGGGACTAGCGATTACCAAAGGGGAGGGGTGGAAAAAGGCAGGTGGTGAGGGAGGGAGAAGGGGACTGACGGGTATTATGATTGGCACACATGGTGTGGGGGGATCATGGTGAAGACAGGGAAGCACAGAGAAGGTAAAGAGTGACTCTGTGGCATCTTACTATACTGTTCGGCAGTTACTGAAATGAGGAATGGGGGGGATACAATAATGAGTGAATGTATTATCCACATTGTTTTTTCATGTGAAAGTTAAGTTAGATTCTTAGATAGAAAGAAGCAACCCTTGAACCTTTGGTAACCACGAATCTAAAGCCAGCAATGGCAATAAGTACATATCTATCAATAATCACCCTAAATGTAAATGGACTGAATGCACCAATCAAAAGACACAGAGTAACAGAGTGGATAAAAAAGCAAGACCCATCTATATGCTGCTTACAAGAGACTCACCTCAAACCCAAAGATATACACAGACTAAAAGTGAAGGGATAGAAAAAGATATTTCATGCAAACAACAAAGAGAAAAAATCAGATGTTGCAGTACTTGTATCAGACAAAATAGACTTCAAAACGAAGAAAGTAGCAAGAGATAAAGAAGGACATTACATAATGATTAAGGGGTCAGTCCAACAAGAAGATATAACCATTATAAACATATATGCACCCAACACAGGAGCGCCAACATATGTGAAACGAATACTAACAGAATTGAAGGAGGAAATAGACAACAATGCATTCATTTTAGGAGACTTCAACACACCACTCACTCCAAAGGACAGATCAACCAGGGAGAGAGTAAGTAAAGATACAGAGGCACTGAACAACACACTAGAACAGATGGACCTAACAGATATCTACAGAACTCTGCACCCAAAAGCAGCAGGATACGCATTCTTCTCAAGTGCACATGGAACATTTTCCAGAATAGATAATATACTAGGCCACAAAAAGAACCTCAGTAAATTCAAAAATATTGAAATCCTACCAACCAACTTCTCAGATCACAAAGGTATAAAACTACAAATAAATTTTAGAAAGAAATCAAAAAGGCTCACAAATACATGGAGACTTAACAACATTCTCCTAATGAATCAATGGGTTAACGACCAAATCAAAACAGAAATCAAAGAATATATAGAGACTAATGACAACAACAACACAAAGCCACAACTTCTGTGGGATGCAGCAAAGGCAGTTCTAAGAGGAAAGTATATTGCAATCCAGGCCTATTTAAAGAAGGAAGAGCATTCCCAAATGAAAAGTCTAAAGACACAATTATTGAAATTGAAAAAGAAGAACAAAGGAGGCCCAAAGTCACCAGAAGGAGGGACATAATACAGATCAGAGAAGAAATAAATAAAATTGAGAAGAATAAAACAATAGAAAAAATCAATGAAACCAAGAGCTGGTTCTTTGAAAAAATAAACAAAATAGATAACCCACTAGCCAGACTCATTAAGAGAAAAAGAGAATCTACACACATAAACAGAATCAGAAATGAGAAAGGAAAAATCACGAAGGACCCCACAGAAATACAAAGATTTATAAGAGAATATTATGAGCATCTGTATGCTAACAAGCTGAAAAACCTAGAAGAAATGGACAACTTCTTAGAAAAATACAACCTTCCAAGACAGACCAAGCAAGAAACAGAAAAACGAAACAGACCAATCACCAGCAACGAAATTGAATCAGTAATCAAAAAAGTACCCAAGAACAAAGCCCCCGGACGTGATGGATTCACCTCTGAATTCTACAAGACATATAGAGAAGAAATAACACCCATTCTCCTTAAAGTTTTCCAAAAAACAGAAGAGGAGGGAATACTTCCAAACTCTTTCTATGAAGCCAGCATCACTCTAATACCAAAACCGGGAAGAGACCTCACCGAAAAACAAAATTACAGACCAATAGCCCTGATGAACGTAGATGCAAAAATACTCAACAAATTATTAGCAAACCAAATTCAAAAATACATCAAGAGGATCATACACCATGATCAAGTGGGATTCATCCCAGGGATGCAAGGATGGTCCAACATTAGAAAATCCATCAACATCATCCACCACATCAACAAAAACAAGAACAAAAACTATATGATCATCTTCATAGATGCTGAAAAAGCATTTGCCAAAATACAGCATCCATTCATGATTAAAATTCTCAACAAAATGGGTATAGATGGCAAGTACCTCAACATAATAAAGGCTATATATGACAAACCCACAGCTAACATTATATTTAACAGCGAGAAGCTGAAAGCTTTTCATCTAAGATCAGGAACAAGACAGGGATGCCCACTCTCTCCACTGCTTTTCAACGAAGTACTGGAGGTCCTAGCTACGACAATCAGACAAAACAAAGATATACAAAGCATCCAGATTGGTAAAGAAGTCTATTTGCAGATGATATGATACTGTACATAAAAAGCCCTAAAGACTCCACTACAAAACTACTAGAACTAATATCTGAATTCAGCAAAGTTGCAGGATACAAAACTAACACACAGAAATCTGTTGCTTTCCTATACACTAATAATGAACTAACAGAAAGAGAAATCAGAAAAACAATTCCATTCACAACTGCATCAAAAAGAATAAAATACCTAGGAATAAACCTATCGAAGGAAGTGAAAGACCTGTACTCTGAAAACTACAAGACATTCCAAGGAGAAATTAAAGAGGACACTAACAAATGGAAATGCATCCCATGCTCTTGGCTAGGAAGAATAAATATTGTCAAAATGGCTATACTACCTAAAGCAATCTACAGATTCAACGCAATCCCTATCAAACTACCAATAGCTTTCTTCAATGAACTGGAACAAATAACTCTAAAATTCATATGGAACCAGAAAAGACCCTGAATAGCCAAAGCAATTCAGAGAAGGAGGAATCAAACAGGGGGAATTACGTTCCCTGACTTCAAGCTCTACTACAAAGCCACAGTAATCAAGACAATTTGGTACTGGCACAAAAGCAGACCCACAGACCAGTGAAACAGAATAGAAAATCCAAACATTAACCCAAATATTTACAGCCAATTAATATTTGATAAAGGAGCCTTGGATATACAATGGGGAGATG
>JAQQAC010000477.1:24506969-24690875 GCA_029783875.1 Phataginus tricuspis | reverse complement strand
TGGATCAAAGACCTGAATGTAAGTCATGAAACCATAAAATTCTTAGAAAAAAACATAGGCAAAAATCTCTTGGACATAAACATGAGCGACTTCTTCATGAACATATCCCCCCGGGCAAGGGAAACAAAAGCAAAAATGAACAAGTGGGACTATATCAAGCTTAAAAGCTTCTGTACAGCAAAGGACACCATCAGTAGAACAAAAAGACATCCTACAGTATGGGAAAATATATTCATAAATGATGCATCTGAGAAGGGGTTGACATCCAAAATATATAAAGAACTCACGCACCTTAACAAACAAAAAGCAAATAATCCAATTAAGAAATGGGCAGAGGGCATGAATAGACACTTCTCTAAAGAAGAAATTCAGATGGCCAACAGGCACATGAAAAGTTGCTCCACATCACTCGTCATCAGAGAAATGCAGATTAAAACCACAATGAGATATCACCTCACACCAGTGAGAATGGCCAACATCCAAAATGCAAACGGCAACAAATGTTGGCGAGGATGTGGAGAAAAGGTAACCCTCCTACACTGCTGGTGGGAATGCAAATTAGTTCAACCATTGTGGAAAGCAGTATGGAGGTTCCTCAAAAATCTCAAAATAGAAATACCATTCGACCCAGGAATCCCACTCCTAGGAATTTACCCTAAGAATGGCAGCAGTCCAGTTTCAAAAAGACAGATGCACCCTATTTTTATTGCAGCACTATTTACGATAGCCAAGAAATGAAAGCAACCTAAGTGTCCATCAGTAGATGAATGGATTAAGAAGATGTGGTACATATACACAATGGAATATTATTCAACCATAAGAAGAAAACAAATCCTACCATTTGCAACAACATGGATGGAGTTAGAGGGTATTATGCTCAGTGAAATAAGCCAAGCCGAAAAAGACAAGTACCAAATGATTTCACTCATATGTGGAGTATAAGAACAAAGAAAAAAACTGAAGGAACAAAACAGCAGCAGACTCACCGAACCCAAGAACGGACTAATAGTTACCAAAGGGAAAGGAACTGGGGAAGATGGGTGGTAAGGGCGGGATAAGAGGGTAAAAGGGGTATTACTATTAGCAGATGTAAGGAAGGGGGGGCACGGGGAGGGCTGTACAACTCAGAGAAGACAAGTAATGATTTTATAGCATCTCACTATGCTGATGGACAGTGACTGTAATGGGGTTGGTGGAGGGGACCTGATGAAGGGGGTAGTTTAATCACCATAATATTGCACACATAACTGTAGGTTAATGATACCAAAATAAATTGTAAATAAAAAAATAATAAATAAATAAACTTAATTAAAAAAATGTACAGTGTAAATAGTGGACCCTAATGTATACTGCGGATTTTAGTTATAATAGTCTATCAATATTGGTTCATCAATTGTAACAAATGTGCCACACTGATGCAAGATGTTAACAATAGGGGAAACGACTGTGCACTGTTTTATTGCAAACCTAAAACTGCTCTTGAAAAATAAAATCCATTAATTAAAAAAATAATAAATAAATAAATAAATAAATAAATAAATACTCATGAAGTGATATAGTACGATTTTAAGAAACAGAAATGGACTGATCACGTCTGTCTTAAGAGCTTACACTTTAGGAATGTTGGTGTCAGATAGCAATTTCTGGTTAATAGCTTTACTTTGATAAATCCTTTGGAATGAGATAGAAAAGAGTTCTTCTAAGTTTTAAAAGGGACAAAAATCAATGGTCGGATTTCAGAATTTTTTCCTGTGTAAAATGGTTTGCAGCTGTTTTTCCTTTTATCTACAGTCCCCAATGCTGCTCTTGAGAGTTTCTGAATCCACTGTTTCTATAACATCTCCAGGCATTAAAATCACTTAAAGTGCTGCTTCTTCAAATGCAACGTGCACAGGATCACATGTGGATCTTGCTCTGATGTAGATGCTGACTCAGTAGGTCTAGAGTGTTGATTAGGATTTTGAATTTCTGAAAAATTCTCAAGTGAGACTGATGTTGACAGTCTAAAGATAGGGTTTTCAGTAGAGATGGCAGGGCTTCTGTTAAAAAAAAAAAAAAAAGATTCCTGGGCCTCCCCATGAGAACTATGATGCTGAAGAGTGGGTGGCTAGAGAAGCTTTTGTTTGGAAACAAGAACACAGGCCTTCCTATTTCAGCCAGTCTGCCTTCTGTTTGAAAATTAAGGCCTCAGATTCTCTGAATAAAAATTACAGGTCTAGCTGCTTTTGGTCATCTGAATTTCTGGTCACCTACTCAAAAGTCTAATCATAGTAGTGCCTCAAATAGACCTGAAAACTTAAAAGTGACAGACAACAACTTGCACACTTTCCACACAGTAGGAATCAGACAGCATAAATTAATACTGGAAACTCTCACCTGGAGTTGTATGTAATTTTAATACTCTTACCTTTGGGTATATCTAAACATCAAGGTTATTTTAAAGGATATATAAATAAAATAAATGCTAACTAGTTTTTAGAACTATAAGTGACTATTTAAAAAAATTTTAGGGTTATAAGTGACCATTAAATTTTTTTTCTAGATTGTGTGTGTGCATATATATGCATGTATATATATATGTGATTTTTTCCTTAATTATTGACAAAAATTTACTTATTGGAAAGTAGCATATCATATAACCAATAATATGTTTCCAACCAGGTGTTTTTCACATACTTTTTGTTCTAATGCACAAAAATAGAAATTCATGGGGAAAAAACAGAAAAATATTTCAAGTATGTTTCTAAAATTATTAGCAACAACTGAATATTACCTGATTGTGGTTGATAGGAGTATGTGTTGTAATGTATAGCTCTGACTCATTCATTCATTCATTCAGTGTAGAGTATCCAGTAAATATTTTGTGCTTGGCATTGCTTTAAGCAGTAGTCATTCAGAGGCATATAGAACAAGAACAATCTGCTAACATGGGCTTTACTGGAGGAAGGCAACCATAAAACAAAAATAAGTAATATTTCTTTAAAACAATTTATACAGTTGAAACTGTTCTAAAAAATAAATTCAGTGGAAACAATTAGAAAAATGCAAGTGCTGGAGTACACAAAAGAATTTAGTAAGGGATTGGGGTATCTAAGTGTCCAGAGGAAGGCCATTCTAGATAAATGGAACAGCAAGAGTAGAGGCTCTGCGTGAGTAACATCCTTGAAGGACTTAACATTAGAAAAGAAAAGCAAGTGTGTGTGTGTGTGTGTGTGTGTGTGTGTGTGTGTTGGGGAGTGTGCAGGGGGTAGGTGGGGAGTGGATTCTACCAGTTCTGCAGATCATGAGAAATATTTTGTTTTCACTGTTAGTGAAGCTATTAGAGGATTCTGAAGAGTTCTTAAACTCTTTTATATGGAAAATAAAATGAAGGAAAAGAAGCAAAAGTAAGGAAACAAGTTAGAAGGCTGATGAAAAGACAGGGGAGAGTGGTAATATCTTAGAATAGAGTAGCAGAGTTAGCACAATTGTTGAGAAATATTCAAGATTTAGACATTTTGAAAAAAGGACTAATTTGATTTCTACTGTGAGAGATGAGAGATGGCTAATTATCAGCAGGTTTTCATAATTCCTTGAAAGAAAACAACTTTCTATATTTCTGTTACACAAGCATATAGTTTGAATAATTTAAAATATAGACTATGACAGAAAATTAAAATATTTGCTATTTTAAAGTATCTAAGAAAAAGTGAAATATTTCTTTTTCAGAAAATTGAAAAGGAAAAGTGCTTTTCCCAACTTATGTATTGGTTTTATAATGTTTCTTACTTTTTTACAAATGTAATTTCATATAACTAATATCAGATTTACAAAAAAAGGAACAGTATTTTTTAAAGAGCTGTCTTTTTTATAAAGCAGCCTTAGAACGAAATTGAATGTTACAATGACAAGATTCAGAGAAACTGTATCTCTAAGTTAAATTTTCTGAAAAGTTGTCTAAATATCCACCAATATTAATTTTTACCTAAACAAAGGCAAAGGTATATGCTATTACAGTGCAAAAGTCCCTTTTAATAGCATTATTTAATTTGTCAAGATTTTCTTATTTACTGCTGGTTGAAATTTATTGGCCCTGGATTCAACACAATATTAATTAAGGTTGAAACAAGGAATTTGAACCTTATGGTAATTTATTTCTACATAATGAATTCATCTTTGAACTCAAAACCATAAAAAATAGAGCAAAGCAATGGGAACCAAAACCATGTTCTTGGTAAATATAGTCACTATTTTGTACAGTTACTGAGAGATACTCAGGAATATGTTTCATATGAACTCTCTTGAAAACATTTATGGTTAACATAGAAGGCAAAAATCTTAATCCACAAAGACAGAAATAGAAGAAATAGAACATTCTTTAATTTTCATCATCTCTGTTATTTCTGTTGGGGGCCTCCATTTCACAGGCAGAGACTTAAATCTCACTCAGCGCAAAATCCTTACATATACTGAATGACAGCCTTTCTGGTTCCTCAGTTATCTCTCCATGTATGAGGGCATTGAGAAGACCCACATTTCAGTTTCTCTGGATCCTTCAGACAGCTCTGTTGTACACACAATGAAATCTTTATAACCAACATACAAATTTTTGATGTTATTTCAATAATCCTCATAAATGTATGGCTTCCACTCTTCTGTTTAATCATTATTTCCTTTACACTGACACCATGGAATTATGCTATGTGTCCAATTTCCTAATATTGTATAGTGAAAAAAATACCTCACACCAGTTCATCATTCACATATCCCTAATTAGGGGTAAAACTATAATGTCCATTGTTATCTATTAAGGACTTAACTTTTTTTTTATTAATGTATTATTGATATACACTCTTATGAAGGTTTCACATGAAGAAACAATGTGGTTACTACATTTATCCATAGTATCAAGTCGCCAACCATACCCCAATGCAGTCACTGTCCAACAGTATAGCAAGATACAACACTTTCACTAGTGGCCATCTCTGTGCTACACTCTTTTCCCCTTGATCCCCCACACCACGTGTACTAAAAATTACACCCCTCAATCCCCTTATTACACCCTCACCATCCTCCCTCCCCCACCCCTCCCCTTTGGTAACCACTAGTTCCTTCTTGGAGTCTCTGAGTTGGCTGTTTTGTTCCTTCAGTTTTGCTTCGTTGTTATACTCCACAAATGAGGGAAATCATTTGGCACTTGTCTTTCTCTGTTTTGCTTATTTCACTGAGCATAATATCCTCAAGCTCCATCCATGTTGCTGCAAATGGTATGATTTGATTCTTTCTTATGGTTGAATAGTATTCCATTGTGTATATGTACCAACTCTTCTTTATCCATTCATCTACTGATGGACACTTAGGTTGCTTCCATATCTTGGCTATCATCAAAAGTGCTGCAATAAACATATGTCTTTTTGAATCTGAGAAGTTGTATTCTTTGGGTAAATTCCAAAGGAGTGGGATTCACAGGTCAAATGGTATTTTTATTTTTAGTTTTTGAGGAACTTCCATACTGCTTTCAACAATGGTTGAATTAACTTACATTCCCACCAGCAGTGTAGGAGGGTTCCCCTTTCTCCACATCCTCACCAGCATTTGCTGTTCTTAGCCTTTTGGATGCTGGCCATCCTTAATGGTGTGAGGTGATATCTCATCGTGGTTTTAATTTGCATTTCCCTGATGATTAGTGATGTGGAGCATCTTTTCATGTGTCTGTTGGCCATCTGAATTTCTTCTGTGGAGAACTGTCTCTTCATATCCTCTGCCCATTTTTAAATTGGGTTATTTGCCTTTTGGGTGTTGAGGTGTGTAAGTTCTCTATATATTTTGGATGTTAACCCCTTGTCGGATATGTCATTTACAAATATATTCTTCCATACTGTAGGATGTATTCTTGTTCTGTTGAGATGGTGTCCTTTGCGGTACAGAAACTTTTCAGTTTGATGTAGGCCCATGAGTTCATTTTTGCTTTTGTTTTCGTTGCTTGAGAAGATGCGTTCAGGAAGAAGTCACTCATGCTTATATTCAGGAGATTTTTGCCTATGTTGTCTTCTAAGAGTTTTATGATTTCATGACTTACATTCAGGTCCTTCATCCATTTCAAATTTAATTTTGTGTATGGGGTTAAAAAAATTATCCATTTTTATTCTCTTGCATGTAGCTGTCCAGTTTTGCCAACACCAGCTGTCGAAGAGGCTGTCATTTCTCCATTGTATGTCCATGGCTCCTTAATCATATATTAATTGACCATATATGGGTGGGACTATATCAGGGTTCTCTAGTCTGTTCCATTGGTCTGTGGGTCTGTTCTTGTGCTAGTACCAAATTGTCTTGATTACTGTGACTTTGTAGTAGAGCTTGAAGTTGGAGAGCATAATCCCCACAGCTTTATTGTTCCTTCTCAGGATTGCTTTGGCTATTTGGGCTCTTTTGTGGCTCCATATGAATTTTAGAATGATTTTCTCTAGTCCGTTGAAGAATGTTGTTGGTATTTTGATAGGAATTGCATTGAATCTGTAGATGGCTTTAGGCAGGATGGCCATTTTGACAATATTAATTCTTCCTATCCATGAGCAAGGGATGTGTGTACATTTATTGGTATCTTCTTTAATTTCTCTCATGAGTGTCTTGTAGTTTTCAGAATATAGGTCTTTCACTTCCTTGGTTAGATTTATTCCTAGGCATTTTATTCCTTTTGATGCAATTGTGAATGTAATTGTTTTCCTGATTTTTCTCTCTGCTAGTTCATTGTTAGTGTATAGGAATGCAACAGATTTCTGGGTATTAATTTTGTATCCCGCAACTTTGCTGAATTCAGATATTAGATCTAGTAGTTTTGCAGTGGATTCCTTGGGGTATTTTATGTACAATATCATGTCATCTGCAAACAGGGACAGTTTAACTTCTTCCTTGCCAATCTGGATGCCTTTTATTTCTTTGTGTTGTCTGTTTGCCATGGCTAGGACCTCCAGTACTATGTTCCCTAGATGTGGGGAGAGTGGGCATCCTTGTCTTGTTCCCAATCTTAAAGGAAAAGCTTTCAGCTTCTCGCTGTTAAGTATAATGTTGGCTGTGGGTTTGTCATATATGGCCTTTATTATGCTGAGGTACTTGCCGTCTATACCCATTTTGTTGAGAGTTTTATCATGAATGGATGTTGAATTTTGTCAAATGCTTTCTCAGCATCGATGGAGATGATGATGTGGTTTTTGTCCTTCTTTTTGTTGATGTGGTGGATGATGTTGATGGATTTTCGAATGATATACTATCCTTGCATCCATGGAATAAATCCTACTTGACCATGATGGATGATCTTTTTGATGTACTTTTGAATTCCCTTTGCTAATATTTTGTTGAGTATTTTTGCATCTATGTTCTTCAGGGATATTGGTCTGTAATTTTCTTTTTTTCTGTGGTGTCTTTGCCTGGTTTTGTTATAAGAGTGATACTGGCCTCACAGAATAAGTTTGGAAATATTCGCTCTTCTTCTACTCTTTGGAAAACTTTAAGGAGGCTGGGTATAAGGTCTTCACTATATGTTTGATAAAATTCAGTGGTGAACCATATGGTGCAGAGGTTTTGTTCTTAGGTAGGTTTTTGATTACCAATTCAATTTCATTGCTGGTAATTGCTCTGTTCAGATTTTCTGGTTCTTTCTGGGTCAGCCTTGGAAGGTTGTATTTTTCTAGAAAGTTCCTTTTTTTCTAGGTTATCCAGTATTTTGCATATAATTTTTCATAGTATTCTCTAATAATTCTTTGTATTTCTATTGTATCCATAGTGATTTTCCTTTCTCATTTCTGATTCTGTTGAGTAGACTCTCTTTTTTTCTTCATAAGTCTGGCTAGGGGTTTATCTATTTTGTTTATTTTCTCGAAGAACCAACTCTTGCTTTCATTGATTCTTTCTATTGTTATATTATTCTCGATTATATTTATTTCTGCTCTAATCTTTATTATGTCCCTCCTACTACTGACTTTGGGTCTCATTTGTTCTTCTTTTTCTAGTTTTATTAATTGTGAGTTTAGACTGCTCATATGGGTTTGTTCTTTTTTCCTGAGGTAGGCCTGTATTGCAATATACTTTCCTCTTAGTACGGCCTTCACTACATCCCACAGATTTTGCGGTGCTGAATTATTGTTGTCATTTGTCTCCATGTATTGCTTGATCTCGATTTTTATTTGGTCATTGATCCATTGGTTATTTAGGAGCATGTTGTGAAGCCTCCATGTGTTGTGGGATTTTTCATTTTCTTTCTGTAATTCATTTCTAGTTTCATAGCTTTGTGGTCTGAGAAACTGGTTGGTACAATGTCAATCTTTTTAAATTTACTGAGGTTCTTTTTCTTGCCTAGTATATGATATATTCTTGAAAGTGTTCCATGCGCACCTGAGAAGACTGTGTAGTCTGCTGCTTTTGGGTGTAAAGTTCTGTAGATGTCTCTTAGGTCCATCTGTTCTATTGTGTTGTTCAGTACCTCTGTCTCCCTACTTATTTTCTGTCTGGTTGATCTATCCTTCAGAGTGAGTGGAGTGTTGAGGTCTCCTAGAATAGGAGACTACATTGCATTCTATTTCTCCTTTTAATTCTGCTAGTGTTTGTTTCACATATGTAGGTGCTCCTGTGTTGGGTGAACAGAGATTTATAATGGTTATATGTTCATCTTGTATTGACACTTTTATCATTATGTAATGTCCTTTTTTGTCTCTATTAGTTGCATGAAATATCTTTTTCTATCCCTTCACTTTTAGTCTGTGTATGTCTTTGGGTTTAAAGTAGGCAGCACATAGATGGGTCTTGTTTTTCTATTCATTCAGTGACTCTTTGTCTTCTGATTGGTGCATTCAGACCATTTACATTTAGGGTGATTATCAAAAGTTATGTACTAATTGCTATTGCAGGCTTTAGATTCTTGGATACCAAAGGTTCAAGGTTAACTTCCTTACTATCTAAGAGTCTAACTTAACTCACTTAATATGCTATTACAAACACAATCTAAAGGTTCCTTTATTTTCCTTCCTCCTCCATTCCTTATATACTAGTTATCATATTCTGTACTCTTTGCCTATCCCTTGATTGACTTTTGGGATAGTTAATTTAATTTTGCATTTGCTTAGTAATTAGCTGTTCTACTTTCTTTACTGTGGTTTTATTACCTCTGGGGACAGCTAGTAAACCTTAGGAAAACTTCCATCTATAGCAGTCCCTCCAAAATACACTGTAGAGATGGTTTATGGGAGGTAAATTCTCTCAGCTTTTGCTTATATGGAAATTTTTTAATCCCTCCCTCAAATTTAAATGATAATCTTGCCAGATAAAGTATTGTTGGTTCAAGGCCCTTCTGCTTCATTACATTAAATAACATCATGCCACTCCCTTCTGGCTGTAAGGTTTCTGCTGAGAAGTCTGATGATAGCCTGATGGGCTTTCCTTTGTATGTGACTTATTTCTCTCTCTGGCTGCTTTTAATAGTCTGTCCTTATCCTAGAACTTTGCCATTTTAATTACTATACATCTTGGTGTTGTCTTCCTTGGGTCCATTGTGTTGGGAGATATGTGCATCTCTATGGCCTGAGAGACTATTTTCAGCAATTACCTCCTCAAAGACACTTTCTATCCCTTTTTTTCTCTCTTCTTCTTCTGGTAATCCTATAATTGGAATATTGTTCCATTTGGATTGGTCACACAGTTCTCTCAATATTCTTTCACTATTAGAGATTCTTTTATCTCTCTGTGCCTCAGCTTCTTTGTATTCCTCTTCTCTAGTTTCTATTTCATTTATCGTCTCCTCCCCCATATACAATCTGCTTTTAATACCCTACCTTGCGCTCTTCAACAGTTGGATTTCTTACCAGAATTCATTCCTGTGCTCTTGAATATCTTTCGGTACCTCCATAAGCATGTTAATGATTTTTATTTTGAACTCCCTTTCAGGAAGAGTCATGAGGTCAATGTCATTTAAATCTTTCTCAGGAGTTGTATTAATGTTACTCTGAACCAGATTTGTTTGTCATTTCATATTTGTATATGGCGCCCTCTAGTGCCCAGAAGCCCTACTCCCTGGAGCTGCTCAGCCCCTGAAGCAATGTCGGGGGTCACAGGGGAATGGTATTGGTGCCTGGGTGGAGGAAAGAGCTGTTTCCTGCTTCACAGCTGCTATGCCTGTCTCCACTGCCTGAACCAGTGGGTGAGCTCACAGGTATAGCCTCTATGTTTTGCATTTGTAGACAGATCTTCCCTCTGGCTGGCCTAACACCGGGGTAGGGTTTGCCGGTTTGCAAGCCATGTGGGGCTGGCTGGGAGAAAGGCACACTAGGCTGTGTATCATGGAGGGGGTCCTTGGTGTTGTGTAGCCAGCCAGGCAGCTGTAGCATCTGAAGATCATCTAACGAGGAAAATTTCTTTTTCCTCCTTAAATATGAGAGTCTATATGGCAAGCTCCCAACCTGCTGGGCAGAGTGCACCCGGACAATTTTGTCTACCTGTCCTCTCTCCTGGGCAGTAAGCTCTGTGCAATCCTTGCCCCTTTAGCAGCCCTCTTGCTAAGGGCTTCCTTGTTAAGAAGTCTCTCAGACTGCCCACCTTTGTTTTGTTCCAGAGCAGCTGGATATGGATCCCTGCTTTCCGCAAGTGGCTGGAATCTCAGTATCTCCAGGAATTCTGCCTGTCTTAGCTTTCCAACCCCATAATCACGAGAGGATCATACAAGCCCCATGAAATGTAGGTTTGTCCTCCCAGAGCAGATCTCTAGAGTTAGGTATTCAGTAGTCCCAGGCCTCAACTCCCTCCCTGCTCCGTTTCTCTTCCTCCCACAGGTGAGCTGGGTGGGGGAATGGCTTGGGTCCTGCCGAGCCACAGCTTTGGTGCATTATCCTGTTCTGTGAGGTCTGCTCTTTTCTCCAGGTGTATGCAGTCTGACGCAGTCCTCTTTCCTGTTGCTCTTGCAGGATTAGTTGTATTAATTATATTTTCATATTATATGCAATTTTAGGAGGAAGCCTGTGTCTTGCCTCTCAAGCCACTGTCTTTAATCCTTCAGGATATAACTCTTAAAGATTCCTTCTCAAATGATAACTGATACTATACCTGTTCACATATACTGTTAAAATCATAGAGAGATTTTCCTCAATTTCCCCCACTGCCACTTTTAAGCTAGAACCTTTAATAAGACAGCCAACAACTGATCTCTGTGACAGGATTTGGCACCTAGGTCACAATTTTCCTCCCCATGCTTATTCTCTAGTCACTTCAGTGCCTGTGCTGATGGTCTTTACAACACCTGTAAACCAAGTTTTTCCTCAGTCTCAATATCCCTAAAGGACACAAATTGTACTCATCATTCAGAAATACTCCAACCTCCTGGATTTTAAATTCACCCTTGCATATTAAGCTTTTCCCAACATATCATAATCCATCATAAAATATTCTATTGTAATCTCCAACTGAGTAATTCTAAAACCTACATTTATGGTCTTATCCTTTCTGCTCAATTAAGACATCTGTTTCCTGGACTTACCAGGAATAGCATTGTAATGTAACACACTTCTAATGATCTTTCTCATAAAGTGCCTTCTTTATTTGTTTACATTTTTGTTAGGTTTCCTACCATATTTACACTTCCAAGGGTAAGAACTTTTTAAAATACTTTTAACTTTCAATAGCCTTTCATATTTTTCTCTACCCCACGTTTCCACTGAAACAAACTAGACTTTTTTCCTGCAGTTTTCTAATTCAGGACCTCATCTTCCTTAATGCAGACAGCTAAAAATATTTGTAAACTTTTCACCTATATGTAGCCTCTTTTCTCTATACATTATCTCATACATTGCCTCACAGATGTTTTTCCAAACATAGCTAGAACCTATCATGCCTCTATCAAATAAATAAGATAATGAATGCTTCTCTTTCTTTTTATTTTGGTAACATTAATCTTCAATTACATGTGCAACATTATGGTTACTAAACTCCCCAATTCATCAGGTTGCCCCCACCTACCCCATTACAGTCACTGTCCATCAGCGTAGTGAGATGCTATAGAATCACTACTTGTCTTCTCTGAGTTGTACAGCCCTCCTCATGCACCCCAACATTATGTCTGCTACTCGTATTGAGCCCTTTCCCCCTTATCCCTTCCTTCCCACCCATCCTTTCCAGTCCCTTTCCCTCTGGGAACTGTTAGTCCATTCTTGGGTTCTGTGAGTCTGTGGCTGTTTTGTTCTTTCAGTGTTTTTTTTTTTTCTCTTATGCTCCACACATGAGTGATATCATTTGATACTTGTCTTTTTCTGCTTGGCTTATTTCACTGAGCATAATACCCTCCAGCTTCTACCATGTTGTTGCAAATGGTAGGATTTGTTTTCTTCTTATCGCTAAATAATATTCCACTGTGTACATGTACCACATCTTCTTTATCCATTCATCTACTGATGGACACTTAGGTTCCTTCCATTTTGCGACTGTTGTAAAAAGTGCTGCAATAAACACAGGGGTGCATATGTCTTTCAAACTGGGCTGCTGCATTCTTAGGTATTTTCCTAGGAGTGGGATTTCTGGGTCAAATGGTATTTCTATTTTGAGTTTTTTGAGGAACATCCATACTGCTTTCCACAATGGTTGAACTAATTTGCATTCCCACCAGCAGTGTAGGAGGGTTCCTCTTTCTCCACATCCTCACCAACATTTGTTGTTGTTTGTGTTTTGGATGTTGGCCATCCTCACTGGTATGAGATGATATCTCATTGTGGTTTTAATTTGCATTTCTCTGATGACTAGCAATGTGGAGCATCTTTTCATGTGCCTGTTGGCCATCTGAATTTCTTCTTTGGAGAAGTGTCTACTCATGTCCTCTGCCCATTTCTTAATTGGAATATTTGCTTTTTCTTTGTTGATGTGTGTGAGTTCATTATATATTTTGGATATCAACCCCTTATTGGATATGTCATTTATGAATATATTCTCCCATACTGTAGAATACCTTTTTGTTATACTGATGGTGTCCTTTGCTGTACAGAAGATTTTCAGCTTCATATACTCCCACTTGTTCATTTTTGCTTTTATTTCCTGTGCCCGGGGATATGTTCATGAAGAAATCACTCATGTTTATATACAAGAGATTTTTGCCTATGTTTTTTTCTAAGAGAATTATGGTTTCCTAACTTACATTCAGGTCTTTGATCCATTTAGAGTTTACTTTTGTGCATGGGGTTACACAGTAGTGCAGTTTCACTCTCTTACATTTAGCTGTCCAGTTTTGCCAATACCAGCTGCTGAAGAGGTTGTAATCTCCCCATTGTATATCCAAGGCTCCTTTATCACATATTAATTGACTGTACATATTTGAGTTAATGCCTGGATTTTCTATTCTGTTCCACTGGTCTGTGGGTTTGTTATTGTGCCAATACCAAACTTTCTTGATTACTGTAGCTTTGTAGTAGAGCTTGAAGTCTGGGAGCATAATTCCCCTGTTTTATTTCTCCTTCTCATGATTGCTTTGGCTATTCGGGTCTTTCATAGTTCCATATGAATTTTATAACTATTTGTTCCAGTTCATTGAAGAATGCTTCTGATATTTTGATAGGGATTGCATTGAATCTGTAGATTGCTTTAGGCTGTATTGGCTATTTTGATAATACTTATTCTTCTTAGCCAAGAGCATGGGAAGAATTTCCATTTATTAGTGGCCTCTTTAATTTCTCTTATGAGTGTCTTGTAGTTTTCAGGGTATAGGTCTTTCACTTCCTTCATTAGGTTTATTCCTAGATATTTTATTCTTTTTGATGCAATTGTGAATGGAATTTGTTTTTCTGATTTCTCTTTCATCGTTAGTGTACAGGAAAGCAACAGATTTCTGTGTGTTATTTTTGTATCCTGCAACTTTGCTGAATTCAGATATTAGTTCTAGTAGTTTTGGAGTGGAGTCTTTAGGGTTTTTTATGTACAGTATCATGTCATCTGCAAATAGTGACACTTTGACTTCTTCTTTACCAATCTGGATGCCTTGTATGTCTTTGTTTTGTCTGATTGCCGTGGCTAGGACCTCCAGTACTATGTTAAATAAAAGAGGAGAGAGTGGGCATCCCTGTCTTTTTCCCAATCTTTGATGAAATGCTTTCAGCTTCTCACTGTTAAGTATGATGTTAGCTGTGGGTTTGTCATATATGGCCTTTATGATGTTGAGGTACTTGCCCTCTATACCCATTTTGTTGACAGTTTTTACCATGAATGGATTTTGAATTTTGTCAAATGCTTTTTCAGCATCTATGGAGATGATCATGTGGATTTTGTTCTTCTTTTTGTTGATGTGGTGGATGATGTTGATGGATTTTCGAATGTTGTACCATCCTTGCATCCCTGGGATGAATCCCACTTGATATTGGTGTATAATCCTCTTGATGTATTTTTGAATTCGGTTTGCTAATATTTTGTTGAGTATTTTTGTATCTACTTTCATCAGGGATATTGGTCTGTAATTTTCTTTTTTGGTGAGGTCTTTGCCCGGTTTTGGTATTAGAGTTATGCTGGCTTCATAGAGTGAGTTTGAAGTATTCCCTCTTCCTCTATTTTTTGGAAAACTTTAAGGAGAATGGGTGTTATTTCTTCTCTATATGTCTGGTAGAATTCAGAGGTGAATCCATCTGGCCCGGGGGGTTTGTTCTTGAGTAGTTTTTTGATTACCGATTCAATTTCATTGCTGGTGATTGGTCTGTTTAGTTTTTCTTTTCTTGCTTGGTCAGTCTTGGAAGGTTGTATTTTTCTAAGAAGTTGTCCATTTCTTCTAGGTTTTCCAGCTTGTTAGAATACAGATTTTCATAACATTCTCTTACAGTTCTTTGTATTTCTGTGGGGTCCATCGTGTTTTATCCTTTCTCATTTCTGATTCTGTTTATGTGTGTAAATTATCTTTTTCTCTTAATAAGTCAGGCTAGCGGTCTAAGTATTTTGTTTATTTTTTCAAAAAACCAGTCCTTGGTTTCATTGATTTTTTCTATTGTTTTATTCTTCTCAATTTTATTTATTTCTTCTTTAATCTTTATTATGTCTCTCCTTCTGCTGACTTTGGGCCTCATTTATTCTTCTTTTTCCAATTTCAATAATTGTGTGTTTAGACTGTTCATTTGGGATTGTTCTTCCTTCTTTAAATAGGCCTGGATTGCAATATACTTTCCTCTTAGCACTGGTTTGCTGCATCCCACAGAAGTTGCGGCTTTGTGTTGTTGTCATTTGTCTTCATATATTATTTGATCTCTGTTTTAATTTGGTCGTTGACCCACTGATTATTTAGGAGAATGTTATAAAGGCTCCATGTATTTGTGAGCCTTTTTGTTTTCTTTGTACAATTTATTTCTAGTTTTATACCTTTGTGATCTGAGAAGTTGGTTGGTAGAATTTCAATATATTTGAATATACTGAGGTTCTTTTTGTGGCCTAGTATGTGGTCTATCTGGAAAATGTTCCATGTGCACTTGAGAAAATGTGTATTCTGTGCTTTTGGGTGTAGAGTTCTGTAGATGTCTATTAGGTCCATCTGTTCTAGTGTGTTGTTCAGTGCCTCTGTGTCTTTACTTATTTTCTGTCTGGTTGATCTTTCCTTTGGAGTGAGTGGTGTGTTGAAGTCTAAAATGAATGCATTGCTTTCTATTTCCTCCTTTAATTCTGTTACTATTTGTTTCACATATGTCGGTGCTCCTGTGTTGGGTGCATATTTATAATGGTTATATCCTCTTGTTGGACTGACCCCTTTATCATTATGTAATGTCCTTCTTTATATCTTGCTACTTTCTTCGTTGTGAAGTCTATTTTGTCTGATACAAGTACTGGAACACCTGCTTTTTTCTCCTTGTTGTTTACATGAAATATCTTTTTCCATCCCTTCACCTTTAGTCTGTGTACATCTTTGGGTTTGAGGTGAGTCTCTTGTAAACAGCATATAGATGGGTCTTGCTTTTTTATCCATTCTATTACTCTCTGTCTTTTCATTGGTGCATTAAGTTTAGGGTGATTTACATTTAGGGTGATTATCGATAGATATGTACTTATTGCCATTGCTGGCTTTAGATTCATGGTTACCAAAAGTACAAGGGTTGCTTCTTTACTATCTAACAGTCTAACTTAACTCTCTTGTTAAGTGATTATAAACACAGTACAATGATTCTTTATTTCTCTCCCTTCTTATTCTTCCTCCTCCATACTTTATATACTAGGTATTTTATTCTGTACTCTTTTACATTTCCTTTGACTGTTTTTGTGGATAGTTGATTATACTTTTTGCCTTTAGTTAGTATTTGGATGGTCTGCTTTCTTTGCTATGATTTTATTTTCTCTGATGACACCTTTTTAGCCTTAGGAGTACTTCCATCTAGAGCAGTCCCTTTAAGATATCCTGTAGAGGTGGTTTGTGGGAGGCAAATTCCCTCAGCTTTCACTTGTCTGAGAATTGTTTAATCTCTCCCTCAAATTTAAACGATAATTGTGCTAGATCCAGTATTCTTGGATCAAGGCCCTTCTGTTTCATTGTATTAAGTATATCATGCCATTCTCTTCTGGCCTGTAAAGTTTTTGTTGAGAAGTCTGATGATAGCCTGATCGGTTTTCCTTTGTAGGTGATTTTTTTTCTATCTCTCGCTGCCTTTAATATTCTGTCCTTTTCTTTGATCTTTGACATTTTAATTATTATGTGTCTTGGTGTTGTCCTCCTTGGGTCCCTTGTGTTGGGAGATCTGTGGGCTTCCATGGTCTTAGAAACTATTTCCTTCCCCAGCTTGGGGAAGTTTTCAGCAATTATTTCTTCAAAGACACTTTCTATCCCTTTTTTATCTCTCTTCCTTTTCTGGTACCCCTATAATGCAAATATTCTTCCATTTGGATTGGTCACACAGTTCTCTTAATATTTTTTCATTCGTAGACATCCTCTTATCTCTCTGCCTCTTATCTCTCTTTGCCTCAGCTTCTCTGTATTCCTGTTCTCTGATTTCTATTCCATTAACAGTCTCCTGCACCTCGTCCAGTCTGCTCTTAAGCCCATCAATCGCTTGTCTCATTTCTGCATTGTCTTTCCTCACTTACTCCCTTAGCTCTTGCATATTTCTCTGTAGACTCATCAGCATGGCTATGACTTTTATTCTGAATTCTTTTTCAGGAAGATTGTGGAATTCTATCCCAACAGGCCCCTTCTCTAGGGTTGTCTGTGTGATCCTTGTCTGGACCATATTCCTCTGTCTTTTCATGGCAATAGAAGTGGTTGCTGGTAGGTGTCACGTGTGTCAGCTGGGAGAACAAAGTCCCTTCCTGCTTGCTGTTCTCCTTGTCCTTCTCTGGGGCTTGAGATGGTTTCCCACACACCGGGAGGCAGTCTCTGGGATAATCCCCTGAGCTGCCTGTGTGCAGGGCCGCTTCAGCCTACCCTATAGCACTGTGGGGGTTTGCAGTTTTGCTCAGTGCATTCTGGTCCCCTTGGTGCCTTCCAGCCCTTGTTCTGGGTTCTGGGGCCCTTCCTGCTTAGCTGTGCTCCAGTCAGGAGTAGATTCTGTGAGGTTGCTGTGGGCGGGGCTGCTCTTCCACTGTTCCGCAGATGTGCTGGATCTGCCGTAGGCACTGGCCAGGTGGGGGATGGAGAAGGAATGGCAGGCTGCTGATCTCTGTGGGAAGCCTCAGTGCGGCTGCTTTGCCCGGCCGCTGGCCAGGGGGTCCAAAATTCCCAAGACTCCCAGCCTGCTGGGCTGAGTACACTGGGATGATTTTGTTCCGCTGTTGGGTCCTTGTCTCTTCAAGACTTAAAAAAGCGCCCACTTTTCTTTTGTCTTGTGTAGCCATCTGAGGGGACCTGCTTGCAGTCTCTGTCTTGGATCCTGCCCTTCTGTTTCTCTAATCCCCGATACACCACGCGATGTGTGTCTGTGCTCCCGGTGCAGATCACCAGGGCTGGTTATTTGGCGGGCCTGTGCTTCCACTCCCTCCCCACTCTGATTCTTTTCCTCCCGCCAGTGCACTGGGGTGGGGGAGTGCTCGGGTCCCGCCGGGTCACGGATTTGTATCTTACCCGCTTTGTGAGGCGCTGTGTTCTCGCAGATGTAGCTGTAGCCTGGTTGTTGTCCTGTGTCTTCTCGTCTTCCTTTTAGGAATAGTTGTATTTGTTGATTTTGACAAATACATATGGTTTTTGGAGGATATTTCCACTGCCCTGCTCACACCGCCATCTTCCCAGAAGTCCCCCCTGAATGCTTCTCTTGCCATTAAAATAAATCTATTTCCTTATGATATTCAAAGCACTCAGTGATCTACACCCTTCAGCACTGTGATATAACCTCAAAACTCTCAGAATATTTCTAACATTTTATTTTCCAATCATCCTAGACCTATTTGTCATCGTCACTTAGGCTGCTATTCCCTTTTACCACAGCACTCTCACAGACCATCTCAGTGTGTTATCTCCTTGAGGTAAAAACACAAATGGAAATACATACACACATAACACCTGGTCTTTTTGAAACGAGTTTGTGGAGTGGTTTCTGTAATAGTCTAAATTTCAGACTACCTCTCACATCCATCTGTATATTTCAAAATAACTAAAGACTTTTAATGTAGGCTAGTTAAGAAAGCATTGAGCTGTAGCCTCTGTGTCCTTACTCCCCAGCCTCTAGTCATGTATAGGACATTATATAGTCAGGCATCTGTTCTCAGGATGGTTGTGCCCTTATCTAAAGGGCAGTACTAAGGTTCCTCCTGGAATAAGACCAAGTTCTGAAGCTGCTCAAAAACTTCTGCTGGCTATGAGCTTTTAGAAGTGGGGAAGGAAAGAAAAAGGATTGAGTCCTAGGAAACATTAGAACAAAGTGTGTGTTAGGAAAAGTTCAGTCGCCTCATCTGTGACTAAAACTCAAGCCTTAGAGTCACCTCCCTTTTCTAGTTCTGCACCAGCACAAGACATAAAGTTAATGCTTTCCATTGGTTTGATTCTTCCAAAATCTCTGTAGGAAGAATGTAAGTCAAATTATCATTGTTTCAAATATTGCATCCTATTTAGAGAGACAGTCTATTAATCAAGACATACTTTGCTGTAGGTTCTGTTGATTTATATAAGTCAAACATATCAAAGCCCTAAAACATGGGCAGTTTTCATAATCTATATCCTTGAGACATTCATTATCAATAAATAGGCTGCAAGACAAAAAAAAATCTTTCACTGACATTTTGCTTTCCTTGTCTCTTTTCCAGTGGCTAAAATAAACAAACATACAAATAAAATGGAAAATCTTAGATACATTCATTGCTGTGTACTTGGTGAAGCATAGACTAAATCTCAATAGATTAAAATCTTTGAATAATTGGATTATGTTCCAATGAATTTTGAGATAGCTAATCATAGAAATACTACTGTCAAAATTCTACAAGTTATTAAATGGAAGTTTCAAACTAAAATTAAGTCAATACAGCTTATATTTATCAATCAATGAGAAAAATCAATGGTTACCATTACCTACCTCTGACAGTAGAAGCAAGAAGACATAAAATTTGGATGTGAATTAAATCCACTAAATCTCTGTAACATATTTTAAGTCGATCTTTTTTACTTTCTTACTGAAGCATGACACTATATATATATATATATATATATATATATATTCCACTAGAAGAAAGATGTACAGTATTTCCAATATATTGACAGATATAATGATAGGTAAACAGGCAGAAAGATAAGATAGAGGGAGAGGGAGAAAGAGAGAGGGAGAAAGTAAAGAGAAAACTTCCGGAAAGTATACATGTTCTAATATTTTTCTTACCAATGCCACTGGCCATATGCATCCACTTACATTTAAATTAAATTTATTAAGATAAAATAAAATCAAAATTTCAGTTCTTTCATAATGCTCGCAACATCTCAAGTGCTCAACAGCCACATATAGCTAGTGGCTACAATACTGTACAACTATAGACAGCATTTGTAAAAACTATTAGACTACAGAATTCTCAAAAAGCACATTAAGTTACTGCATTTGAAACGGGTTTATATATTTTTTTTCTTGAAAACACTTGTGTTGGGAAACTTTTCCAATGTAATTCTACTAGGGAAAAACAAAATTTATTCAGTTAAAAAGAAAACAATAATTTTCAGGTCTTCTCATATATTTTATAGCCATAGCTTACAGAGGAGTATAAGCTTAAAAGGTAAGTAATGCCTTGTTCAAAGGTGAACAAGCTATGAAAAGTCTTAAAGATAATTAAAAACAAGAAGACTTTGATACCCTAAATATTATTCATTAATTAAAACTTTAAAAAATGTGTTTATGATTTAGAAATACCTGAAGATCTTTGGTAATTAAAAAATGATACTATGCAGCAGCATTTGCATGTTTATAAGATGTTGGTAAATTGGCTCCTTTTTGATATTTCAAACGCCATAGGATTTGGCCACTTACAAGACTTGACTAATTGGATAAATTACTAGATTATTATGATCTATAACCCTCATTAATATCACAAATAACTGCCAGATTCTCATTAATTCTAGTAATCGTATTTTAAAACCTAACAATTATAGTTTGTATTTATTGCATACTTACTATGTAGATTATCTCATTTAGACCTCATTACAACTCTATATTTATTATCTCTATTTTCTGATGCAGAAATCAAGACACAAAGCATTTACTTAACTTGCTCAAGATCACATTTCTGGAAAGTAGCACAGAAAGGTTTTGAAATCTGGCAAGTTATCTCCAAGGACTCAGATTTAAATTTCCATGATAATACTGATAGTTCATTTATTTATTGAACAAAGATTGGTTAGCATTGTGTGTGCATATGTGTGTGTGAGATGTGTTTATACACACATAAATAATAATCACTGTTCTGTTTTTCCCTGGGAATGAAAGAGAACACACACACACACACTTTTCAAACTAAATTGAAGCTTTCCATTATTTTAATTTAGGAGGATAAAATAGATATGAATTACAAACTTTCATATTTTTCTAAAGGTAATTCTTTAATGTTTTAGCACCTGGAATATCTGCCTCTGAGGAATTATATGGCTTTGTTACAAAGTAACCGTTTGTATGCAATTCTGTTTTAAAAATAAATTCTGGTAAGCAGTGAGGAAAGAAATAGATAAAAAACAAATGAATTATTTTATCTTTCATAATAATAAACAAATAATATATTAAACTTTGGACAAAATTATTTTCAAAGGTAGTTAATTACAAATATTCAATTTCACAAGGTATCAGCTTTGCTAAATTTCTGTCACTTGAAAGGCAATTCTTGACTCTAATCTGAAAGCCTAGTACCTAATATTTAGTATGCATACAACATATTTGTGAAGACTTAACTACCTGAATAATGTATTTAATCAAGAAACTTAAATGCAGTGTGCTTTTTCAATGTCTGCTGATTAGAAAAATCATTATCAGCTCCCTAAAATTTAAAAGTAAGTGCTAATAGGATGCATAATGTTCATTTGGAGTTCAGATTTAAGTCCTGAAATAAAAGTTGAATATAAAAACTCCAATATACCTTCTGGTTTAACTCATAATGTGTTCCTCCAACTCCATACACAGTGAAAAAGATATCTTCAAATTAATTAAAACAATTTTTAACATAGTTCTTGGATGAATAAAATCCTTTTTTTGCCATACACTTCCTCCTTCTTCTTCTTTTCATTTGAACAGTTGAAAGAAGCCCTAATACATAGGAAACAGTGAAATGAAACCATTCTAGTGTAACTGATAACAAGTTTCAAGGACAGTATACTTGTGGAGGAGAGGCCAAAAATGGAAATTTTGTGGCCTACTCCCAACAGTTACACAATTTGAACTCCAGTTCTTCCTTTTCTCATCCCTAGGACAATCTCTTCCTCCAGTCATTGCTTAGGATAAAGGACTGAAAATATTGCTGAATATAATTAAAAATAATTCAGAATCTGCAATGTTGCCCCTGTTCATTGATATAATTGCCATGCCTGTTGTCAAGATGCCTGGTGTGTATTTCCCTCCAGGATGAGCTATTCCTTTTGAATGCTTTATTCATCCTTCAGGAGGGAACACTCACTTTTCAGGTGAGCATCCTGGGAAATCCTAACAAAAGCTACTACCTATAAATCATTTTTTTGGTAGGGGTAGATTTCTCCTAATCTTCACTCTGGAGCTCCAGCTTCCCAAGTTTGAGATACTGGGCCTTATTTCTTTAGTGGGATCTACTATGAACCTCATACAAAAAAACATGGGACCACACACACTTCCTACCTGAACCCAACACAAAGCTTCTACTTCCTACACCAGTATGAGTAATAAATCAGTTGTTTCTATCAAGATTTATCACATGCATTCTCTGCTCCAGGCACTGTGCTTGGAATGGCAAAAAAAAAACGGTGAATGAAACCAGATGTGTCCCTACCCAAACAATCTAAGTCTAATGGGACAGAAATAATAATCAAATAGAGGCAGAACTGACCCACCTCTCTGCATAGAGGTTTTGCATGCTCTCCTCATTCAGGAAAACTCTGAAGCACTTGAAAAGTTTTAAACAATCATCCTGGCATTGGATGAGAGACAGAGAACACACAATTCCTAGTGATACTCTTGCTGTTCATGTGAAGTTTAACATGCTTCCTCCCCAGTTTCTTTTTTTCTTTTTTTTTTTGGTATCATTAATGTACAATCACTTGAACAACATTATGGTTACTAAACCCCTTATTATCAAGTCCCCCCCCACATACCCTATTACAGTCACCGTCCATCAGCATAGTAAGATGCTATAGAATCATTACTTGTCTTCTCTGTAAATACTGCCTTTCCCGTGCCCCCCCTGCACATTACGTGTGCATAATGCCCCTTTTTGACACTTATCCCTCACTTCCCACACATTCTCCCCAGTCCCTTTCTCTTTGGTAACTTTTAGTTCATTCTTGGGTTCTGTGAGTCTGTGGCTGTTTTGTTCCTTCACTTTTTTCTTTGTTCTTATACTCCACAGATGAGTGAAATCATTTGATACTTCTCTTTCTCCGCCTGGCTTATTTCACAGAGCATAATACCCTCTAGCTCCATCCATGTTGTTGCAAGTGGTAGGATTTGTTTTCCTCTTCTGGATGAATAATATTCCATTGTGTATATGTACCACATCTTCTTTATCCATTCATCTACTGATGGACACTTAGGTTGCTTCCATTTCTTGGCTATTGTAAATAGTGCTGTGATAAACATAGGGGTGTATATGTCTTTTTCAAACTGGACTGCTGCATTCTTAGGGTAAATTCCTAGGAGTGGGATTCCTGGGTCAAATGGTATTTCTATTTTGAGATTTTTAGGAACCTCCATATTGCTTTCCACAATGGTTGAACTAATTTACATTTCCACCAGCAGTGTAGGAGGGTTCCGTTTTCTCCACATCCTTGTCAACATTTGTTGTTGTTTGTCTTTTGGATGGTGGCCATACTTACCGGTGTGAGGTGATATCTCATTGTTTTAATTTGCATTTCGCTGATGATTAGCGATGTGGAGCATCTTTTCATGTGCCTGTTGGCCATCTGAATTTCTTCTTTGGAGAAGGGTCTGTTCAGCTCCTCTGCCCATTTTTTAATTGGCCTATTTGCTTTTGTTTGTTGAGGGGCATGAGCTCTCTATATATTTTGGATGTCAACCCCTTATCGGATATGTCATTTATGAATATATTCTCCCATACTGTAGGATGTCTTTTTGTTCTACTGATGGTGCTCTTTGCTGAACAGCACTTTTTAGTTTGATATAGTCCACTTTTCCATTTTTCCTTTTGTTTCCCTTGCCCGGGGAGATATGATCATGAAGAAGTTGCTCATGTTTATGTCCAAGAGATTTTTGCCTATATTTTTTTCTAAGTGTTTTATCGTTTCATGAATTACATTAAGGTCTTTGACCAGTTTGATTTACTTTTGTGTATGGGGTTAGAGAGTAATCCAGTTTCATGCTGTTACATGTGGCTGTCCAGTTTTGCCAACACCAGCTGTTGAAGAGGCTGTCATTTCCACATTGTATATCCATGGCTCCTTTATCATGTATTAATTGACCATATATGCTTGGGTTTATATCTGGGCTCTCTATTCTGTTCCACTGGTCTATGGGTCTATTCTTGTGCCAGTCCCAAATTGTCTTGATTACTGTGGCTTTGTAGTAGAGCTTGAAGTCAGGGAGCATAATTCCGCCTGCTTTATTCTTCCTTCTCAGGATAGCTTTGGCTATTAGGGGTCTTTTGTCGTTCCATATGAATTTTAGAACTATTTGCTCTAGTTCATTGAAGAATGCTGTTGGTATTTTGATAGGAATTGCATTGAATCTGTAGATTACTTTAGGCAGGATGGCCATTTTGACAATATTAATTCTTCCTAGTCAAAAGCATGGGATGAATTTCCACTTATTAGTGTCCTCTTTAATTTCTCTTAAGAGTCTCTTGTAGTTTCCAGGGTATAGGTCTTTCACTTCCTTGGTTAGGTTTATTCCTAGGTATTTTATTCTTTTTGATGTGATTGTGATTGGAATTTTTTTCCTAATTTCTCTTTCTGATAGTTCACCATTAGTGTATAGGAATGCAACAGAATTCTGTGAATTAATTTTGGGTCCCACAACTTTGCTGAATTCAGGTATTATATCTAGTAGTTTTGGAGTGGATTATTTAGGGTTTTTAATGTACACTATGATGTCATGTGCAAAGAGGGACAGTTTGACTTCTTCCTTACCAATCTGGATGCCTTTTATTTCTTTGAGTTATTGCCGTGGCTAGGACATCCAGAACTATGTTGAATAAAAGTGGAGATGGTGTGCAACGTTGTCTTGTTCCCACTCTTAGGTTAAAAGCTTTCAGCTTCTCACTGTTAAGTATAATGTTGTGTGTGGGTTTGTCATATGGCCTTTATGATGTTGAAGTACTTGCCCTCTATACCCATTTTGTTGAGAGTTTTTATCATGAATGGATGTTGAATTTTGCCAAATGCTTTCTCAGCATCGATGGAGATGATCATGTGGTTTTTGTCCTTCTTTTTATTGATGTGGTGGATGATGTTGATGGATTTTTGAATGATTACCATCCTTGCATCCCTGGGATGAATCCCACTTGACCATGATGGATGATATTTTTGATGTATTTTTGAATTCAGTTTGCTAAAATTTTGTTGAGTATTTTTGCATCTATGTTCATCAGGGACATTGGTCTTTAATTTTCTTTTTTTGTGGTGTCTTTGCCTGGTTTTGGTATTAGAGTGATGTTGGTCTCATAGAATGAGTTTGGGAGTATTCCCTCTTCTTCTGCTCTTTGGAAAACTTTAAGGAGGCTGGGTGTTAGGTCGTCACTAAATGTTTGATAAAATTCAGCAGTGAAACCATGTGTTCCAGGAGTTTTGTTCTTAGGTAGTTTTTTGTTTACCAATTTAATTTCTTTGCTTGTAATTGGTCTATTCAGATTTTCTGTTTCTTCCTGGGTCAGCCTTGGAAGGTTGTATTTTTTTAGAAGTTGTCCATTTCTTCTAGGTTATCCAATTTTTTTAGCATATAATTTTTTCATACTATTCTCTCATAATTCTTTGCATTTCTGTGGTGTCTGTAGTGATTTTTCTTTTCTAATTCCTGATTCTGTTTATGTGTGTAGACTCTCTTTTTTTTTGGTAAGTCTGGCTAGGGGTTTATCTATTTTGTTTATTTTCTTGAAGAACCAGCTCTTGCTTTCATTGATTCTTTCTATTGTTTTATTTTCAATTTTATTTATTTCTGCTTTAATCTTTATTATATCCCTTCTTCTACTGACTTTGGGCCTCTTTTGTTCTTCCTTTTCTAGTTTCACTAATTGTGAGTTTAGACTGTTCATTTGGGATTGTTCTTCTTTCCTGAGGTAGGCCTGTATTGCAGTATATTTCCCTCTTAGCATGGCCTTCGCTGTGTCCCACAGATTTTGTGGTGTTGAATTATTGTTGTCATTTGTCTGCATATATTGCTTGATCTCTATTTTTATTTGGTCATTGAACTATTGATTATTTAGGAGCATGTTATTAAGCCTCCATGTGTTTGTGGGCTTTGTCGTTTTCATTGTGTAATTTATTTCTAGTTTCATACCTTTGTGATCTGAGAAGCTGGTTGGTACAATTTCAATCATTTTTAATTTTCTGAGGTTCTTTTTGTGGCCTAGTATATGAACTATTCTTGAAAATGTTCCATGTGCACTTGAGAAGAATGTGTATCCTGTTGCTTTTGAATGGAGTGTTCTGTAGATGTCTGTTTGGTCCATCTCTTCTCATATGTTGTTTAGTGCCTCTGTCTCTTTATTTATTTTCTGTCTGGTTGATCTGTCCTTTGGAATGTGTGATGTGTTGAAGTCTCCTAAAATGAAGGCATTGCATTCTATTTCCCACTTTAATTCTGTTAGTATTTGTTTCACATATGTAGGCGATCTTGTGTTGGGTGCATTGATATTTATAATAGTTACATCCTCTTGTTAGACTGATCCTTTTATCACTATGTAATGTACTTCTTTGTCTCTTGTGACTTTCTTTGTTTTAATGTCTATTTTTTCTGATACAAGTATTGAAACTTCTGCTTTTTTCTCCCTATTAGTTGCATCAAATATCTTTTTCCATCCCTTTACTTTCAGTCTGTGTATGTCTTTGGGTTTGAAGTGAATCTCTTGTAGGCAGCATATAGATGGGTCTTGTTTTTTTATCCATTCAGTAACTCTATGTCTTTGATTGGTGCATTCAGACCATTTACATTTAGGGTGATTATCGATAGGCATGTACTTATTGGCATTGCAGGCTTTAGTTCATGGTTACCAAAGGTTCAAGGATAATTCCCTTATTATCTAACAGGCTAATTTAACTCACTTCATATGCTATTACAAACACAATTTAAAGCTTCTTTTTTTCTCCTTTTTCTTCTTCCTCCATTCTTTGTATGGTATGAATCATATCCTGTACTCTTTGTCTAGCCCTTGGGTGACATCTATTTAATCTTAGGAATACTTCCATCTATAGGATTCCCTCAAAATGCACTGTAGAAGTGGTTTGTGGGAGGTAAATTCTCTCAGCTTTTGCTTATCTGAAAATTGTTTAATCCCTCCTTCAAATTTAAATGGTAACCTTGCTGGGTAGAGTATTCTTGGTTCAAGGCCCTTCTGCTTCATTGCATTAAATATATCATGCCACTCCCTTCTGGCCTGTAAGGTTTCTTTTGAGAAGGTGATGATAGCCTGATGGGTTTTCCTTTGTATGTGATCTTATTTCTCTCTCTGGCTGCTTTTAATAGTCTGTCCTTATCCTTGATCTTTGCCATTTTAATTACTATATGTCTTGGTGTTGTCTTCCTTGGGTCCCTTGTGTTGGGAGATCTGTGTACCTACTTGGTCTGAGAGACTATCTCCTTTAACAGATTGGGGAAGTTTTCAGCAGTTACCTCCACAATGACACTTTCTAACCCTTTTTCTCTCCCTTCTCCTTCTGAGACCCCTATAATGTGAATATTGTTCCATTTGGATTGGTCACACAGTTCTCTCAATATTCTTTCATTCTTAGGGATTCTTTTTTCTCTGTGCCTCAGCTTCTTTGTATTCCTCTTCTATAATTTCTATTCCATTTACCGTCTCTTCTATTACATCTAATCTGCTTTTAAATCCCTCCATTGTGTGTTTCACTTCAGATACGGAATTTCTTAATGATTGAATATCTGCCTTAAATTCATTCCTGAGTTCTTGAATATTTTTCTGTACCTCCATAAGCATATTTATAATTTTAATTTTGACTCTTTCAGGAAGTTGGTGAGTTCAGTTTCATTTGGCCTTTTTTCTGGAGTTTGTGAGATTTTGGTCTGAACCATGTTCTTTTGACGTTTCGTATTTCTGTGGTGCCCAGCAGTGTGCAGAATCTCCAGTCTCTGGAGCTGCTCAGCCCCTAGAGTGAGGTTGGGATTTGTAGGAGAGTGAAGCTGGTGCCTAGGGGAAGGAAAATCTGTTTCCTGATTCCTGTCTGCAGTGCCTGTCTCTAGCGTCAGAGACAGTGGGCCAAGCACACACGTGTAAGCCTTTGTGCTTTGTGTCTCTAGGTGTTGTAGGTGGGCTTTCCTCTGGCTGGCCTTATGCCAGCACAGTGACTGCCAGTTTGTGAACCGGTGCCGGCAGGCTAAGAGGAAGGTGCAGCAGGCTGTGTGTCACAGTGGGGGCCCTCAGAGCTGAGTAGGCAGCCTAGGTGATGGTGCACCTGAAGCTCCTCAAAGTTCCCAACCAGTTGGGCAGAGCATGCCTAGACATCCTTGTTCAGCTCCCCTTCTCCCGTGCAGCAAGCTCCATGCAAACACCACCCCTTCAGTTGCCCTCTCACTGCTAGGAAGCCTCTCAGACCACCTGCCCCTCCTCTGACACAGAGTGGCCAGCTGTGAATCCCCTCCTCCACAAACAGTAGTAATGTCAGTCTCCCAAGCACTCCGCCTATCCAAGCTCCCCATCGTCCAGAGTACCACACAATATAGGCTTCCACTCACAAAGCAGATCTCCAGGGCTAGGCGCTCAGCAGTCCCAAGCTTCCACCCCCTCCCAACTCTGTTTCTCTTCCTCCTGCTAGTGAGCTGGGTTGGGGAAAGGGCTGGGGTCCCACTGGGTTAAGGCTTTCCTACGTTACCCTGTTTCATGAGGTCTGCTCTGTTCGTGAGGTCTGTATGCAGTCTGGTTCAGCCTTCTTTCTTGTTGCTGTTTTAGGGTTAGTTGTATTGTATTTTTGTACTATTTGCGGTTTTGGGAGGAGTTCTCTGTGTCACCTCTCATGTCACCATTTTGAATCTCCCCCTCCCCTGTTTCTTATTGTTCAATTCTTCCCACCAGTTACTGAATTCTGACTGGATATCTATGTAAGGAACACTACATATATATAGCCATTGTACATTTCATCCAGAGTACCTAAGTAACTACTGGAACATTTTAAGAATGCCTCGTAAAACTATCTGAGAATGTGTATAACATCAAGATTTCTACTTTCTGAATTCAAAGGCTAAAATTCTTAACCACAACTCCCTAAAGAGATAGTACATCCAATTGACTGAATGCTCTTTGATGTAAAAAGTGCATGAATTTAAAACAATTTTCATAGTTAATATTTACAATCAAGTCACAACTCTCTGTGCCTTCATTTTCTCATTATTAAAACAGAGATAACATTGTGTAAGATAACACATTCCATGTAAAAATTAAAAAATCCAAGCAGTATCTTCTGCAAAATATATATGCAATTTTATTGTTTTGATGATATAGACTAAATATTAATTGATATATAACTGAGTAGTGTGTATACTAACTTTAAGTTTTGCTGTTATGGATTGTTCTCGTATATATTAAATAAATAGAAATTCATTTTTATAGAAGTATACATTTTTAAATTTTCACAAAGTCTCCCTAAATACAGCAGATATTTAACAAGTAGACAGATATTCTTAAAAATATCAATGATATTATTGTAATAAGCATTAGAGGAATATAAACTTTTACCTTTTATATGCTCTCATAGCTACTATATTTGGGAAATCGCTATTCTACATTGTGAGTTCTAATACACTTCCTTTCATTTGCCTTGCCTAGAATTTCTTATGATAACTCCTTAAATGTATTAAAAAATCAGCCCCATTCTAGCTTACCTTAGACATACTGTGCACAACATCATGGTCAGCAAAGGCAGGTTTCCAGCATCTGTGCAGTCTCTTCAGAGTGTACTTAAAATTATCCGATGGTCACTTTTTCCAACCCTTTAAAAATGTTAGAAATACAAAGTTGAATTCATTTCCCTGCTCTAAGGACTCATAGTCCAGTAGGCAGATAATAAAAGGACATCTACAACAAAAAGTGGTCAAGTCTTGATTAGTGTTACAAGAAAGTACACAGAATATAGGACATAATTAAATACAACTGATTGAGTCAAGTCTCTTTATAATGAACTAACACTGGAAATACAGTCCAGATGAGGCAAGCTGAAAGGAGAATGCCTAAGGAAGAGAGGACAGCCCACCCAGTAAAGGGAAGATGTAAATCACCCTGTTGGGACTGGGGGAATAGTGAGCCCTTCAGTTTGGCTCAGGGTGGAGTACCTGGCAGAAGGGATAGGCAGTCAAGCTGCAGCACAAGTTATGGTTCATTGTGAATTCCAGGAGGGAAGGATAACATTTGTAAAAAGTATTTTATGTCACTTAATATGGAGTAGACCGTAGCATAATTAGCATGAGGTGAGAATGGAAATATGGAAACTCCAGAGGAAACATTTCAAAAAATAGACAAGGATAAACTAATGGTGGAAACTGATATGGAAAATGAAAGGATTAATGGGAGAGAAATGTGGAAAGATTTTATTAGATTTGGAGACTTACAAGAGCCTGAAAGAGAAAGAAAAAGGAAAGAGGTAAGCATAAAGGGAATGAAAATCATGGCAGATTAAAATGATTTGGGGTGGAAAGTTTAGCCCTACATAACTTGTATAATATATAAAATTTACAGAGTCATAGATCAGAAAATGTACAATACCACCATTATGCAATTAATCTGACCTTATTTTATGTGTCCCACTTTTGTTCTGCAACAGATAAAAGCTTTCAGATATTCTAGTTCATTCTAACTAAAATAATATATCCTTTAGGTCAGATTCAATTAAAATCATATGTAATTATCTCAAGCAATGTTGGAACACCTTCTCTAATCTTTCCTCAGTATTCAAACATTTTTGTCTCCCATGTATATTAGTCCTATTCCTATTTTTTAACAGGGTTTATATGCTTTTGTATTCCCATAGGAAAAATGAACTGGCATATGGGCATGTAGATTTTCAGGAGGCTGAAGTACATGGAGCTTTTATTAGCACAGAGGAAGCTCAGAAATTGCATCTACATGAAAATCATCTTCAGGGGAAACCTGAAATGAACACTTTCACCACTTATTTAGCCAATGGGATGAATGAAGTTGCTCACACCAGTTTTTGAGAGCCAATTATGTGCTATTCTTCCCATCTCTCTGTTCAATGACTTCATATTGATAGCTTCAAATCAGCTAGTGAGAATATTTATGCTGAGGAAATTTTAGCAAGTGTTACATATAAAGGTCTTCTTTCCTCACTCCCACTGCTGTTAAACAGTTTCCAGCTTCCCCTGGCTATCCTACTCAGCCTTTTCTCCATTCTCCTCCAGGACACAACAGCAACAAGCGTGTATGTGGGGTCTGTTCCACAAGGGAAAATCCCATTGAGAAATGAGTGTTAGTTCTCTCCATTCATAAGCAATTCCTGATCTCAACCCTACTCTTTCACCCAGAGATCATTTCTGAGAGGAAAGACAAACTTGTTCAACTCTGTCTTCATGAGACCTTCATGACAAAAGTCAGAGCACCAGTTCTAAATCGGCCTAACTCTGCTTCACTTAACCACTTAGAATTTGGTGATCCCCTCCACTGCCGACACTTAACTTGTACATGCATGCGAAAATAAATACATTCTATGTCTCCAGTTTCTGCCTTGCATATAATTTATGTTTAATGTAATAATGAAAAACACCACAGAAGTATAGGATTAAGTGTACACATAATTTATTGTATTTCTCTATCATAAGTGTTATGCCTTAAATTTTCATAAAATCCAGTAATAAAACCACCAAAAAGATCAGCATTGAGTATGTTAAAATTATTTAACATTTTAATTAAATATTTTAATAGTACTTAGTGAGTAGATACTCTGTGTCAATATGTTAGGTGCTGTATTGTATGACCAGTGACCTCAAGGACTAAGAGTTTAGTAAAGAAGACAAAAATCTACTCCTCAAAATTTAAGTAATAAAGGAACTGTAATGAAAGGAAAAAATTCAATGAGAAGTTTGACAAATTAAGATATCTATTTGGAAAATGTAGGCCCTTCAGATGGATCACAATTATGATGCATGAGGGCAGAATGAGGAGGGGGCTTCATAAAATATCATTAAGTATATGTAAGAGACAATAAGGACCTTTGATGGTCAGAAATAATAGAATACAAAGGATTGGAGTTATGGGTGTCAAAAGAAGGAGGGAAAAGTTTATGAAGTATCTTCAAATGTAGAGCATTTAGGGCTTGACGTGAAAGGCCAAAATGGTATGTTATAAATTCCCAAGTGGCAGTAGCACCATGGAAAGTGTTGTTAGTGGGAATATTTTTCCCACTCTTGATGTCTTCTTCTACAGAAAGGCAGCCTCTTCCTGCTCCTCTGCTCCTTTGCTCCAGGAGTGCTGGAGTTTATCTAACTGAGAAGTTCAAAAAGAACACTTTACATAAGTTCACCTCTCCTCTTTTCTCTTTTGGCAATATACCTAACTTTGCTCTCTCCCTTCTTGGGTGAAGCCACTGTGTTCTATGCCAGTCTAGTGCTGCCTCTGTCCAGGTTGGTAAATCTGTCATGTTCTTGGGCTCAGGTATCAGGCATATGTCAGACCCTAATAGTAACTAGATTTTCCAACATTGTCTTCATTGGTATCTTGTTCTCAAGTTTACTACATACTTCATGTCATTTTCAAATTTGTTGAGAAATTGAGAAGGGAAGAAGAAAGCTTTTTATTGGACTGGTTAACAGACCCCAACATCAAGGTGTTAGAATAGTCTCATAAATTGGTAAATTAAGTCATGTAGAGAATGAAGGGTAAAAAGGCAGCTAAGAACCTAATTAATAAAGTATTTCAGTCTTCAGTGATATGTAAAATTGGACATGGTAGTGGCTTTAAGAATAAAGATGAGAAAGCATATTTAAAGAGCAGAAAAAGAAATTTCAATGTATGACTGAATATATTGAATTTCAGATAATCAACGAAACAGCTCTGTTGAAGAATAGAAGTTCATTAGAGAATGGAATTCTCTAACTTCTTAAGTTTTTAGATGTTTACACATATATACATATACATATATTCTCTTACTTTTAAGGAAACATGTTCTTGGTTGGGACTTACTATTTTTGATCACACATAAACAATTACCTTGCCCACCTAAAGGGAATGTTTCCAAAACAAGCTAATCACATTTGCATTCCTCCCTAAGCTTACTTCTTAATCATGTTTCTAATCAAAACTGAATGAAGTTTACCAAAGAAGTAAACTTACAGGCTTTACATATACTGTTAAACTTGAAAGACTCAGATGAGTCTGCCAATTACATCATCACAGTTTTGCCTGAGTTCAATGGAACTCTTAGAAAGAGATAGAAGGGGGAAAAAGTAGCATACAAAATCAAAGTCTCTCTGTTTGGAAAATGTCCTGGACAAATTTGTGACCAAGTGTTTCTCTTCACTTGAAATACATTGTAGCAGACCAGTCGCATTTCACTTGGGTGTCTAAGGTTGTGGTGTCAAATAAGGTGCATCACTTTTTGTGTCAGGTTAGATTACTGTGCTTTACATTTACACTTATCATCCTTTTATGAAATAAGGTTTATAAAGTTATTAATGTAGAGGGGATTTCCCCAAATCAGGTTGTTTCCCTCGGGCATTACCTTCTGTAAAAGCTGCTTAAATAAATCAGTTAGGCTTTGCCATATATAGGTTACTGCGACTATAAATTATATATAATATATACATGTATGTACATTATATATATATATACACATATATAAAATAACATCACTAACAATAATATCTACTTATATCTTACTATATACCAGCTATTTTTCTAAGCAGTATTACCAGTTTTCATAGTATCTAGTTCAAATTTTTCAACTGTGTGTATAAATTATATGTGTGTTTAGGCACAGTAAGGGTTAGAAGTTACTCTCCATCAACAGAGCAATAATATGTATTTTTTTAATTTGAAGATGCCAGTATCAACATATTATATGGATAGACACATGGATATAGCTAAGAGAATCCACTGGTGTATAACATTTTTTTCACCCTGTCACATTGTTTTTTATGGATTCAGAGGAGATAGAGGTTAGTTTTCTTAACAAACACTCTGCAGCGTCTCCAGTTGTGATGAAGAGCTGCAGTCGTTAGCTAATAAGATGAGTAAATAAATGAACTGTGCAAAGTTAAGAAGAGCCAGGATGACTTGGGAGACTCTGACTTACATATTAACAAATTGAAAGAAAAAAGCAAGTTGATAAAGACTTGTAATATGTGATCACAAACACCAGCAGCACAATTTAGCTAGACTCTATTTCCCTTTTTCATATCCTAGTGTTTTCAAGAGACAAGCAATCTTACCTGCTACACAAAAATTTCAGGGATGGAAGAGATTTTGCAGGCACGCAGATTAATGGTCACGATAATAAATATTAAAACATAAGTTATCTTAACCCGAAAGACCATAGAGGAGAGAAAACAAAACGAAAAAAACCTGAGTAAAATTTAAATGTTATAAATAAAAACTGACACTATAATATTGATTAGAGGTACAGACTCTAGATCTAGATTGCCTGAGATTAAATCACAGCTCTGAACTATTGGGCTGAGTAATCTTAAACATTTTTCTTAGCTTCTCTATTCCTCCATTTATGTATTTATAGTAAGTGTTCTCATTCTGTTCATTTCAGGAAGTTGGGTCATTCAATCAGAGTACAGTCATTAATGCAGAGCAGCCAGGTTTAAAGTATAGACTATGCAACTTTTAAAAACAATTCGTGCAATTGAGAAGTCAAATGAAAAATCCAAATTCTTAATTTTCCTCATGATTTAAAAATCAGGGAGGGTTTATTAATCAATTACATAAAATTAAGAAATGTTTCTGCGCTGCATGAGTACTTAAATAATTTTTCTCTTCTTTTCACTTCACTGTTCACTGACATGTTTGGTAAGCACAAAACTGGTGTTTACTCTGTTATGGTGGTCAAGACCTATGCAAGCACACACACAGTTGACCAAAAATGTTAATTTTCATATAGAAGACATTAATACAAGGAATAAGAAAGCATTTGTCCTGAAGTTATTCTTGTTGAAACATATTAGTTATATCATTTATAAACGTACATCAGCAAACTTTATATTAATATTTATGGAAAAAACTGTGACTCTTCATGTTATGCACAGAGAACAGATTGATGTCATAAACCTCTGTTTATAGTACTGGCATACTGGCAAAAGCACTCTAAAATATCTTTTATAAATGAAAAGTCATCTCTGATTATTCAGAGAACTCATTCTATCTCATGTAACAGAGTAAATGGATATATTTGCTAGAATTTAAGAAATAAATGGGAGGAATGGTTGCTCTTTTCTATTATTCTTCAACTGTATTTTCAGTAACAGTTTGTGCTATGATTTGGGCAATTTGCCTAAGTTTTATTTTTCCTCCATCTCCTGCTTCTGGAGCACTATGCCCCTTCGACAGAGGAGTTGCTATGATAGATGATAATGGAGCTCACAGCTCTCAGTGGGGAACCTGTCACTGCTGACTCCGCCTGCTGCCTTTGTTTTCTTTCCTTGCATTCCTCTGATTTTCTCAGGAATAGTGAGAAACAATTAAAAAAGGCATGAGCCATTATAAAATATTATAACACCAAATAGTTATTTTTAAGAGCCTTTCAATCTTAGAGGTTTCTTTATTTTTAGAAGAGGTAAACTGTATCACTATCTTCTATTCAATCTACAGCATAGGGGTGAGAGATTGTTCTCTGCCTTCGGGGAGGCGATCTTATATTGTGTACAATTTACCTAGCTTGTTACATTGGCCCTCATCACATCAAATCAAAAACCTTTTGCACCTGTACCTGATACCGGAAGCCTTCCTTTGTTGACCTTGCTAAGGTGGTCTCTTGTGAATTCCCACGTCAGAGGCCACCACCTTGAGAGGATGATCTGCTAAACATGACTAGCATACACCAGAATTTAGTTTTCATTCTCTTTTTTGTCAAATCCGACTATTCTTTTCAGGGCACTTGTTTATGAGGGTGGTTCATACAACTACCCTGACCAATATGAGGAAATATGACCTTTATCACTTTGGACTATGAAAAAATCACACATAATTCCACATGATTTCTCAACTTCTGCCATGGCAATCAAGGAGTCCAGATGTACTGATGATGCAGCTGTAAAGCTAATACTTACACTGGCCTGTGTGAAGCTGAGAAACACTGCCCCACCCAGACACACATGCCAGTAGTCAGACATGTAGGATGTAGAGTGTAAGTAAGCGATTATTTTTGTTTGTTAAGCCACTGACATTTCAGCATGATCTGATAGAGAATAGCTCTTTTCCACTTTCCTAAAGAATTAAGGTCACTAAGCAGTAGCAGTACTGACAACGTAGGACCACGTAGCAGGATATACAGGTATGGCAGGACTAAAATGCTCCACTATTTGCTATCTTAATTCTCTCCAGGAAGCAAATTGCTAGAGATAACCAAAGAGCAAGGGAATTAAGTTTGCATCAAAGAGGAACAGAGAAGAACCTGACCTAGATTAAGAGGCAGTGGGACAATTTGGAAAGAGCACAGGGTTTGGGCCCTAATCCTACTAACTGAATACTTTGTTCCATTACATAATTAAGCATAAGGAATGCAGTGTAATTTCCAAAGTGATGATATTCAACATGCAAAATATGTTAGCTATTATTATTATTATTATTATTAGGCTAGTCTATATATATGCTGAAATATATAGGCTAATTAGTGTAAAATAATAATACATAAAACCTCTCATTCCTTCCCAATGGTAAGAAGTGTTCTTTTACAGTAACTTAAGATTTTTTTCTAACATAAGTTTGAGTATTTTCAGGTTTACTATTTATTTTATGCTCCCTTAAGATCAGCCAACATTTTGTTGAAAAAGTGGTGAGTTCTCACTAACTTAGTTGAACTCCAATAAACTTCCAGCTTGGAGAAGAAACCCTGAGAGTCAAGGGACTGTGTGGAGTTCAAATTGCCTGGTTTGCTGCTTACCCTAACTTACCTTCCACTTTGTGCTGAGTGTGGACTAAAATGAGCGGAGGAGAAAACAGCCTGGATAGCGCCTACAATTTCAGGAGACAGAAAATCATGTTGTGTGTTCCTTGAGGAAAAAAAAACATACATTATTAATCCTTATGCATTAGCATATAGAATTTCTCACACAGTACAATAAATAAAAAATGACTGTAAATAACTTTTCAAGTGCCATACACCTTTATATTTTCCAATATTTATGGATTCTTTTGGAAAGTTCCTCATTTTCTCTTTACTTTTTTAATTCCATCAAATTAAAAGGAATTATAATTATCTCCATTAAATGCTCTTGAGTGTACTTTTGTATAAGCTATATTATGTAATCCTAGCACATAGATAAACATAATACCAAATTAAAGCATAACCTTTAGGTCCTGTTTTCCGAAAACGCAATATTTTCATCAAAGTACCCACTGTGTCTAAACCACATTTGATTGGCCATTTCCATCCTCTGGTCTTTGCAAGAAAACATACAATTCCACTATGCACCACAATAACCATGAGATAGAAGGAAAGTAAATATAACAATGTATTTCAGCATGTTTCCTATGAGCAGGAATATTTTAGATAAACTTTTTGACAAGAAACAACACTTTTTGGGAACTTAAAAACAAACAAATAAATATTTTAAGTCTCTCTATATTCTTTGATTTTAACTTAGCAAATAACAACTCAACACTCAGTCATGGAGAAAAACTCATTACATAATCTGTGATCCAAAATTACAACCATCTAGTATCTCTTCGATTCTCTGGGAAATGTCAGCAAAAATAATTATACGTTGAACTGTCAAATTCACAACCTCATATTTAAAAGTCATATTTTTTTATCTTATTTTGGCAGTCTGAACAAAAATTCCTTGACCAGAACCCTTTTATCTCTCAACATATCTCTATTTGTATTTGAAATACTGCACAAAAGCAAACCTTAAAAAATTGTCTTGCAGTAAGAAGAGTTTGCCCTCCATACTGTCAAAGGAACCCCTTTTAATAGTTTCAAATGGGATCAGAAAGCAACTTAGTCATCTGATATAATGTCCATAACTTAAGATGCAACTGAGATTTGTCATAAATTCAGCTACTTCTAAATTTTTCTTAATTGTATTTATTGAAATTCACATGGGAAGCCCAGAACCAGTAACAACCTTAATTTAATTGAAAAAGATGTTTTGCCAAGAGGATTTTTTTTCTTCCTTTGGAGACAGATAGAAATATATAGGGAAAAACAGAAAGGTTGATAGTTAGACATATATAAACATATATACATACATAGATTATAGATACATAGGTGATAGATAATAGAGAGATCCCAATTTTTATCACTTCATTTTCTTAAGAGTGTGGACCATGAAGTGACTATTTTCTAAAGGTGAATATACAAGAATATTATTTGTATCCAAGCCATTTCCTAATTGTAGTTAATATTATTTCACAAAAAATGATACATACCTTTTTGAGTTACCAAATTTTCCTGTCACAGATTTTCTGTTAAAATTTGTGTTATTTATGTGTCTGAGTATTTGTGTATTTCTTAAATTTAATGCTAGCTCCCTCACTTAATACTTACTGATTTTGTGCAAGTTGCTTGAACTCTTTATGGCTCATTATCTTCACCTGTCTTTAAGGATCTGTGAATGTCTCTGACTCAAGGAATTTTCATGAAAATTATATGAGATCATGAGTCACAGTATTTAATTCATTTCCTAGTAGTTGGGAATGATGGATCTTGGCTAACATTAGGGTCACCATTTCATTTCTGATTAAATCCTTACTGTTTCACGAAGTATACATAATTTTACAATGTATGACAGTCACTTTCAACTGCTAACTCAACTTAGTGTTTTGATTTTCTAAAATCTGTTCTGGTCTTTCTGAGAGCTTCAAGTTCCTTAATTCTGAAATTCTGAATGACATTTATTTCTGTACCCCCCAAAAAACTTTATATATCTTATAGCTGCATTGTGTATCTTTATTAGTTTTTGTTAGTACAACCTTTACAGTATTACCATAAACTTTTAAAACATATTTGAGTTAATTTGTTGATACAGAAATATGGATTTTTATATTGAGATATGTTGTTATTTACTCAATTTATTTACTTAGGTAAGTTTTACATAAGCTTAGCCATTACAATTTCCTACCAACTTTGTCTAGATTTCCAGAAAGTGCAGGAAAAAAAAAGCAACTAAGAATCTTATAGGTCTCAAAAACTACCTGCCAAAACTGAAGGAAAAACAGATTCCCATATAAGCAAACAGAATTCATTGCTAGCTGATTCATCTCAAAGTACCACTAAACATGTTTCAGGATAAAGAAATGACACCAAACACTAATTAAAACCTATAAGAATAAACAATGAGAGCCATTAAAAAATTATTCAGGTAATTATTAAAATGACAGACATAAACACAAAATCATTAATAACATTAAATGTGAATATATCAGATTTTTTAAATTTAATATATTTAATGTTATTATCATCATGGTTGGATTTTTGTCATTTGCTTATTAGTTTTAGATTGATGGTTGCAGAGCTCTGAAAATACTAAAAAGCATTTAATTGGACACTAAATATGCAAAATTGCATATGTAAATTCTGTCTTCATAAAGCTGTTAAAATGCATATATGAGTAATTGAAAAGGAACTCATTACTATTACTAGGCATTGCTAAATGTGACAGTATCAGATAATATGTTTAGAAATTGTAATTTACTAATTCCATTTTAGGTAATATCTGTAATATAGTGCCTCTAAGTGTGGGTCTGTATATAACCAAAAGACAGGGTTGGGTGGGTGTTTTTTATAGTATGTAAGTTTTTTTTCTTATTTCCAGATTTCTTTACCTCTTAATGTCTTAATTTATCCTGAGAATTCTAATTAAGATAGTTCTAATTTTTATCTAATATTTAAATTAACTAATTTTAAAGGAGGCATTTGCTGTAGTATCTCAGCTTGAAACACTTGTTTCTAATTCTTTTTTATATATCTGAATATTTAACACATTCAAAGATGTAAAAAGAAATTTCTGTGCTAAATAAGACTGGTTCATACTCATTCATGCCTCAGTTTCTGCTGCTGTAAGATTAGGAGCTGTCCAGGGTTCTAGTTGAAAAATTATCCTATTCATTTTTGAGTAGTCCCCACTCATGCTTCTTTTGAATTATGTCTCCTACTTTTGGTTTATTTTTTCCATATTTTCTTAAAATTTCTTATCAGTTAATTATCATCAGCAGCATTACCTTATTATCATGTACTACAGAAATATTAGTTAGTATGTATTAAGTACTGTGCTCTATTTTATGACTCTATAACTAATTTGAAGTCTTGGAACAGCTTAGGGAGAAAGGTACTTAAAATTCCATTTATAATTTGCAAAATTTGGGCTAGAGAAGTTAAGGTTGCTGTCTTAGATGACATGGCTGTTAAGTGGCAGAGTTGGTATTCAAGTCTGGCTCTGATTATAAAGTTTGAGCTATTTATCACCATATGCTTATGGTGGGGCAACAGAATTTGTAATACATATACGTCGTTCTTATTTTATGTATTTAATTTTTTTTTCATGGGCTTTGAATAAGAACAGTCTTATGGGCTTGAACTCATCATCTGGTAATCTGGTATTTTCCTGCTATCAAGACTGGGGAAAAAACAGCTTATCCAAAATTTAGTGGTGAAAATGGTAAATAAAGATGTCATACCATAAAACTTGCCACTAATTCTCAAACATAAATCCTTGTCCAGAGTCAATTAAATTCAAACTTCAAATTTAGATTAGGCACACTTTGAGGAGATCTGTAAGAATGAATAAATGAATACAACGAGGGGCAACTTAGTCATTGGGCAATTATGCAGAAATGAGAATGACATGTAAAATCACTTGGGCTAATTTTAATATATATCTGTATAGTACAGCTTTAAATTTATAGTAAAGTAATTGTATTGAAGTTGTTGATGCATTAATGTAATACAGATCATTCTTGTATAATTTAGTCAGCATAAATATTTTAATTTGAGATAAGTCTTTAAATGTAAAACTCAGCATTATCAAATTTGGAGAAAATAGAAAAAGACTATTCTGCCAACTTGTGTTCCTAAGAGTTTAGATTTTGATTTTCTTGATTTTGTATTTTATATCTACATATTTATCTGCCTTTGTCTGAAGGTCATGTACTTTGGCTAAATTAATTTACTTAATTCCATTCAATAGATACACTGGGTATCTGAAATTGTGATTTTTTAAGATATTTGTTATTAAAGTGTTAACGAATCTTTAACTACTTTAACCAGCCCCTTTGGAATATAATATGAAGCTACACATGATAATTGATACTTTTAAATCACATTTCTACTTCTGAAGTCATATAAACATATGTTCATCATAATGACAACCACTAAGCTGATATAGATGTATAATTCATTTTGGAAGTTAACCACAGTTCCTGGCTGCTGTGAACACAGAAACCCAGCTATATGAATGCATTACACTATGTGGAGTGACAATCAGGAAAGCCTTCACTAAATCTTAAAAAAACAAAAACAAAGACTAGAACAAACAAAAAGTGTTGCAGCCTTATACAGATCTCTACCTGAAATCAGGTTCTGTTGTTTATTGTTATTATGTTTTATTTATTCTTTATTTCACTTATTCTTAATTCAGTTTCAGGATATAAGTAAGAGTTATCTAGTTAGGTTTATTAAAAATAAGCCTGATGCAAACCCCTTTTTAAACTTCCAAACGAGATCTAAAGCTACCTTGCAATCATATTCCAGAACTTCTTTAAGAAAAAAACCTAGATCAATGCTTAAAAGGCATTTTCCCCCATATAATTGTATGTTACTGTGCAAAAGTCAGTTTAATAACTGAATTTTTGATGTTAGAAAATATTAATGTTTGGTGGGAAAATCCTTAAAACAAATATAAGATTCAATATTTCTTCAAAGGAAGTCTGATTATCTTGGTAATTCTCTTATGCTTTGGTTTATTTCTGTTCCTTATTTTCATTCAAATGCTATGGTTTATGGACAAGGTTTATAGCTTTTGGCAGAAGAAAATCAGTGACAGTGACTTAGTGGAACCTTAATCTCATAAAAGAAATAAATGCTTGTCAATCAAGAAGTTTTAACCTTTATCATGCCTTGACCTTTACATTTTCAAGGTGAGCCTATTATTTGATAGGGAGTAACACAAAATTCCACAGGATGCTCTATGATCAATACAATAAACAAACCCTCACACTGCATGTTTAAAGGTATTAAGAAGATAAACAAACACATCAGAATTTTACCAATTGGAACAATCCTGTATTGGATGCTTGCCTCGTTTGGGGATTTATAATTGATCGCTTCTCTATCCCCAACTCCATAGTGTTGTGACTCTCAATGACTTTACAAAAGGAAGAGAGCTGCTAGTTAATTGTTAGGAAATGTTTTGGTGTTTAAAGTTGAAGGCAACTTGCATTAACATCAATTATAGTAACTGAAACATGAGGAGAGCAAAATTAACATTTTTTCAAAATTACATTATATAATCATAATGTTTCTCCCTTTACTCATCTATTAAAATATTTTGAGTATCTATAACATGTAAGTGACTTTTGTATTCTTTGGGAACACCATAATGAATAAAACATAAATTATTTTCTCCTTTGGAGCTTACACTCTAGTGCAGAGATCATTTTGAATACTTAAGAGGGCATTAAAATATGTAATAAAAATTGTGATAATAGTCCAAAAGGAGAGGGATGTGACAAGATCTTATTACAAGATGCACAGACCTAGCCAGAATGAGTATGAGAAAACTTATTTGGGGAAGAGTTACTTGAACTGTTTTAAAGATGAAAAGAAAATATTGATCATGGGAGTGTATGACTTAGGCGATCAGGTGGATTTAGGAGTGCAAACAGGGAAAAGGAAAGGTCCTAACAAATGTATCACAAAGCTCAATATCCCTGAGACGGGAAAGAGCAAGTAACATTTTAGAAACCGGGGGAAAAATTAAAAGAGCATGGCATGCAGACAGTGAAGTGTGCAATGTTGCCAAGTTTTATTTCTGAATAGCATTTGCCCTGGGAAGGCTTAGCCAACTGGGATCTCGGTGTGAAAACTTTCCCTGTGTTCTTAAAGAGCAAATTATACTAGCACATAGTTTAATTGAATTTTCTATTCATTCCTATTCATTTTATTTTCTGTTTGGTTCTTGGGCCTTTTTTTATTCTAAATAATTTTTTTAAATTTTGCTATTAATAACATACAATTATATGAGCAACATTATGGTAACTAGACTGTCCATATTATCAAGTCCCCACCACATACACCCATTGCAGTCACTGTCCATCAGCGTAGTAGGATGTTATAGAATCACAACTTGTCTTCTCTGTATTTACTGCGTTCCCCATATGCCCCCACCCCACCCCCACACCCGCTACATTATGTGTGCTAATTGTAATAGCCATTTTTCCCCCTTATCCCCCCCTTCCCGCCCCTCTTCCCCAGTCCCTTTCCCTTTGGTAACTTTTAATCCATTCTTGGGTTCTGTGAGTCTGCTGCTGTTTTGTTCCTTCACTTTTTTCTTTGTTCTTATACTTCACGGATGAGTTAAATCATTTGATACTTGTCTTTCTCTGCCACGCTTATTTCATTGAGCATAATACCCTCTAGCTCCATCCATGTTGTTGCAAATGGAAGGATTTGTTTTCGACTTATGGCTGAATAATATTCCATTGTTTATATATACCACATCTTCTTTATCCATTCATCTACTTATGGACATTTAGGTTGCTTCCATTTCTTGGCTATTGTAAATAGTGCTGCAATAAACATAGGGGTGCATATGTCTTTTTCAAACGGGGCTGTTGCATTTTTAGGGTAAATTCCTAGGAGTTGAATCCTGGATCAAATGTTATTTCAATTTTGAGTTTTGTGAGGAACCTCCATACTGCTTTCCACAATAGTTGTACTAATTTACATTCCCACCAGCAGTGTAGGAGGGTTCCCTTTCTCCACATCCTGGCCAACATTTGTTGTTGTTTGTGTTTTGGATGTTGGCCATCCTAACTGGTGTGCGGTGATATCTCACTGTGGTTTTAATTTGTATTTCTCTGATGATTAACTATGTGGAGTATATTTTCATGTGCCTGTTGGCCATCTGAATTTCTTCTTTGGAGAAGTGTCTGTTCAGATCCTCTGCCCATTTTTTAATTGGCTTATTTGCTTTTTCTTTGTTGAGATGCATGAGTTCTTTATATAATTTGGATGTCAACCCCTTATCGGATATGTCATTTATGAATATATTCTGCCATACTGTAGGATGTCTTTTTGTTCTACTGATGATATCCTTTGCTGTACAGAAGCTTTTTAGTCTGATATAGTCTCACTTCTTCATTTTCTCTTTTCTTTCCCTTGCCCGGGGAGATATGTTCATGAAGAAGTTGCTCATGTTCATGTCCAAGAGATCTTTGCCTATGTTTTTTTCTAAGAGTTTTATCATTTCATTACTTACATTCAGGCCTTTGATCCATTTTGAGTTGACTTTTGTGTATGGAGTTAGACAGTATTCCAGTTTCATTCTCTTACATGTAGCTGTCCATTTTTGCCAACACCAGCTGTTGAAGAGGCTGTCATTTCCCCATTGTATATCTATGGCTCCTTTATCATATATAAATTGACCATATATGCTTGGGTTTATATCTGGGCTCTCTATTCTGTTCTATTGATCTATGGGTCTGTTCTTGTGTCAGTACCAAATTGTCTTGATTACTGTGGCTTTGTAGTAGAGCTTGAAATCAGGGAGTGTAATTCCCCCTGCTTTATTCTTCCTTCTCAGGAGAGCTTTGGTTATTCGGGGTCTTGTGGTTCCATATGAATTTTAGAACTATTTGCTCTGTTCACTGAAGATTGCTGTTGGTATTTTGATAGGGATTGCATTGAATCTGTAGATTGCTTTAGGGAGGATGGCCATTTTGACAATATTAATTCTTCCTAGACAAGAGCATGGGATGAATTTCCATTTATTGGTGTCCTCTTTAATTTCTCTTAAGAGCATCTTGTAGTTTTCAGGGTATAGGTCTTTCACTTCCTTGGTTAGGTTTATTCCTAGGTATTTTACTCATTTGGATGTGATGCGAATGGAATTGTTTTCCTGATATCTTCTGCTGCTAGTTCATCGTTACTGTATAGGGAATGCAACAGATTTCTGTGTATTAATTTTGTATTCTGCATCTTTGCTGAACTCAGATATTAAATCTAGTAGTTTTGGAGTGGATTCTTTAGGGTTTTTTATGTACAATATCATGTCATCTGCAAAGAGGGACAGTTTGACTTCTTCCTTGCCAATATGGATGCCTTTTATTTCTTTGTGTTGTCTGATTGCCATGGCTAGGACCTCCAGAACTATGTTGAATAAAAGTGGGGAGAGTAGGCATTCTTGTCTTCTTCCTGATCATAAAGGAAAAGCTTTCAGCTTCTCGCTATTAAGTATAATGTTGGCTGTGGGTTTGTCATATATGGCCTTTATTATGTTGAGGTACTTGCCTTCTATACCCATTTTGTTGAGAGTTTTTATCATGAACGGATGTTGAATTTTGTCAAATGCTTTTTCAGCATATATGGAGGTGATCATGTGGTTTTTGTCCTTTTTGTTGATGTAGTGGATGATGTCGATGGATTTTCAAATGTTGAACCATCCTTGCATCCCTGGGATGAATCCCACTTGATCATGATGGATGATATTTTTTATGTATTTTTGAATTCGGTTTGCTAATATTTTATTGAGTATTTTTGCATCTATGTTCATCAGGGATATTGGTCTGTAATTTTCTTTTTTTGTGGTGTCTGCCTGGTTTTGGTATTAGAGTGATGTTGGCTACACAGAATGACTTTGGAGTATTCCCTCCTCTTCCACTTTTTGGAAAACTTTAGTGAGGCTGGGTATTAGGTCTTCACTAAATGGTTGATAAAATTCAGCAGTGAAACCATGTGTTCCAGGAGTTTTGTTCTTAGGTAGTTTTCTGATTACCAATTAAATATCTCTGCTGGTAATTGCTCTATTCAGAATTTCTGTTTCTTCCTGGGTGAGCCTTGGAAGGTTGTATTTTTCTAGAAAGTTGTCCATTTCTTCTAGGTTATCCAGTTGGTTAGCATATAATTTTTCATAGTATTCTTTCATAATTCTTTGTATTTCTGTGGTGTCCATAGTGATTTTTCCTTTCTCATATCTGATTCTGTTTATGTGTGTATAATCTCTTTTTTTCTTGATAAGTCTGGCTAAGGGTTTCTCTATTTTGTTTATTTTTTTTAAGAACCAGCCCCTGCTTTCATTGATTCTTTCTATTGTTTTATTCTTCTCAATTTTATTTATTTCTGCTTTAATCTTTATTATGTCCCTCCTTCTACTGACTTTGGGCCTCATTTATTCTTCCTTTTCTAGTTTCATTAATTGTGAGTTTAGACTGTTCAATTGGGATTGTTCTTCCTTCATGAGGTAGGGCTATATTGCAATATATTTCTCTCATAGCATGGCCTTCGCTGTATACCACAGATTTTGTGGTGTTGAAATATTGTTGTCATTTGTTTCCGTATATTGCTTGATCTCTGTTTTTATTTGGTCATTGATTCATTGATTTTTTAGGAGCATGTTATTAAACATCCATGTGTTTGTGGGCTTTTTTGTTTTCATTGTGCAATTTATTTCTAGTTTCATACCTTTGTGATCTAAGAAGCTGGTTGGTACAATTTCAATCTTTTTGAATTTACTGAGGTTCTTTTTGTGGCCTAGTATATGATCTATTCTTGAATATGTTCCATATGCACTTGAAAAGATAGTGTATCCTGTTGCTTTTGGGTGGTGTGTTCTGTGGATGTCCATTAGGTCCATCTGTTCTAGTGTTTTGTTCAGTGCCTGTGTCCCTTTACTTATTTTCTGTCTGGTTGATCTGTCCTTTGGAGTGAATGGTGTGTTGAAGTCTCCTAAAATGAATGCATTGAATTCAATTTCCCCTTTAATTCTGTTAGTATTTGTTTCAGATAGGTAGGTGATCCTGTGTTGGGTGCATAAATATTTATAATAGTTATATCCTCTTGTTGGACTGACTTTTTATCATTACGTAATGTCCTTCTTTGTCTCTTGTGACTTCGTTGGTTTTGAAGCCTATTTTGTCTGATACAAGTACTGCAACTCCTGCTTTTTTCTATCAGTTGCATGAAATATCTTTTTCCATCCCTTCACTTTCAGTCTGTATATGTCTCTGGTTTGAAAAAAGTCTCTTGTAGGCAGCATATAGATGGGTCTTGTTTTTTTTATCCATTCAGTAACTTTGTCTTTTGATTGGTAGATTCAGACCATTTGCATTTAGGGTGATTATTGATAGGTACATACTTATTGCCATTGCAGGCTTTACATTCGTGGTTACCAAAGGTTCAAGGGCAATTCCCTTACTATCTAACAGTCTAATTTATATTACTTCGCATATTATAACAAACACAACCTAAACGTTTTTTTCTTCCTCCTCCATTCTTTGTATGTTATGAATCATATTCTGTATTCTTTGCCTTCCCTTGGGTGACATCTTTTTAGCTTTAGAAATACTTCCATCTATCGGAGTCCCTCCAATATGCACTGTAGAAGTGGTTTGTGGGAGGTAAATTCTCTCGGCTTTTGCTTATCTGAAAATTGTTTAATCCCTCTTTCAAATTTAAATGATAACTTTGTTGGGTAGAGTATTTTTGGTTCAAGGCCCTTCTGCTTCATCACATTAAATATATCATGCCACTCCCTTCTGGCCTATAAGGTTTCTGTTGAGAAGTTTGATGATAGCCTGATGGGTTTTCCTTTGTATATGATCTTTTTTCTCTCTCTAGCTGCTTTTAAAAGTCTGTCTTTATCCTTGACCTTTGCCATTTTAATTATTATATGTCTTGATGTTGTCTTCCTTGGGTCTCTTGTGTTGGGAAATCTGTGGACCTGCATGGCTTAAGAGACTATCTCCTTCCCCAGATTGGGGAAGTTTTCAGCAATTACCTCCTCAATGACACTTTCTATCCCTTTTCTCTCTCTTCTTCTTCTGGTACCCCTATAATGTGAGTATTGTTGCATTTGGATTGGTCACACATTTCTCTCAATATTCTTTCATTCTTAGAGATCCTTTATTCTTTCTGTGCCTCAGCTTCTTTGTATTCCTCTTCTCTAATTTCTCTTCCATTTTACTGTCTCTTCTACTACATCTAATCTGCTTTTAAATCCCTCCATTATATGTTGCATTTCAGATATGGAATTTCTTAATTATTGAATCTCCAACTTAAATTCGTTCCTGAGTTCTTGAATATTTTTATGTACCTCCATAAGCATGTTAATAATTTTTATTTTGAACTCTCTTTCAGGATGATTTGTGAGTTCAGTTTCATTTGGCCCTCTCTCTGTTGTTTGTGGGATTTTGGTATGACCATGTTCTTTTGTTGTTTCATACTTCTGTGTGGTGCCCACTAGTGCCCAAAACTCCAGTCTCTGTAGCTGCTCAGCCCCGAGAGTGAGGTTGGGTTTTGTAGGGTAGCAGAGCTGGTGCCTGGGGGGAGGAAAGATCTATGCCCTGATTCCCATCTGCAGTGCCTGTCTCCAGTGTCAGAGCCATTGGGCCAAGCACACACTGTGTAAATTTCTGTGCTTTGCATCTCTAGATGTTGTTGGCGAGGCCTCACTCTGGCTGGCCTGACACCTGTGCAGTGACTGCCAGTTTGCGAGCAGGTGCTGGAAGGTTTGTCAGGCTGTGTGTCACAGTGGGGTGCCTCAGAGCTGAGTAGGCAGCCAGGGAGATGGAGCACCGGAAGCTCCCCAAAGTTCTCAACCAGCTTGGCAGAACACACCCAGGCAACCTTGTCCAGCTCTCCCTTCTCCTGCACAGCCATCTCTGTGCAAACCCCGCCCCCTTTAGCAGCCCTTTGGCTGCTAGGAAGCCTGTCTGCCTTTCCTCTGACACAGAGCAGCCGGGTGTGGATCCCGTCCTCCACAAATGGCCAGAATGTCAGTCTCTCAAGTACTCTGCCTGTCCGAGCTCCCCAACGTCCAGAGCACCACACACTACAGGATTCTGCTCACAAAGCAGTTATCCAGGGCTAGGTGTTCAGCAGTACGAGTCTTTATTACACCAGATTATGGCTTTCCTACATTAACCTGTTTCGTGAGGTCTGCTCTGTTCATGAGGTCTGTATGCTGTCTGATTCAGCCTTCTTTCTTGTTGCTCTTTTAAGGTTAGTTGTATTAATTAACTATATTTTTGTACAAATTGTGGTTTTGGGAGGAGCTCTCCATCTCATCTCTCATGCTGCCAACTTGCAAGTCCTGGGGGCCATCTTTTTTTAAAGAAAAATTTTAAATAATTTTAACAAAAAATGGAAAGTACATTGGGTCTTAGTATGTACTATAATATCCAGTACCATGAATATCAGTATCCCACCATCCAGATTAAACAAATGTTAACGTTTTGCCCTTTGTGGTTCATATAAATTGTGACATCTCACCATTAAATTCTTCATAGTCTATTTCCTATTAAAAATGTTTTTTACATAACCATATGCCATTATCACTTGAGAAAATTAATATTTATTAATAATATCAATATTTTATCCATATTTATATTTATGCAATTGCTTGCCAAATATATATTACATTGCTTGAACTATGGTCTATCAAAAGTCTCATATGCTTTTGTTTCCATATCTTCTTAACCTCTTTATTGTTTTCTAACTTTACTGAGGTAAAATTGGAAAATAAAATTATATATATTTAAAGTATAGAACATGATTTGACATATATATATATTGTGAAATGATTACTCCAACTAAGTTAATTAACATATCCATTAACTCGCACACTTATCATCATTGCTTGTGTGTGGCAACTCCAAGCAAATTTTAAGTATACAGGACAATGTCATTAACTATAGCCACCATGCTGTGCATTAGATCCCCAGAACTTCACTAAAAACTGAATGCTTGTACCCTTTGACAAACATCTTCCCATCATTTCTGCTATTCCTTAGCTCCATCAACTCTCTATTTCTATGAATTTAGCCTTTATAGATTACACATATGAATGAGATCATACAGTATGTATCTTTCTCTGACTTATTTCAGTTAGCTAAATATCATTCGGGTTCCACCATTCTGCCAAAGATGATAGGACAGGATTTCCTTCATTCTCATGGCTGAATAATATTCCACTGTATGTGTTTGAATATACATATTGCACATCTTTATCCATTCGTCTATATGAACACTAAGGTTGTTTCTATATATTGATTGTAAATAACTACAGTAAATACAGGAGGGCATATATTTCTTCCATATCCTGTTTCATTTCCTTTGGATATACTCTCAGAAGTGGGAATGCTGGATCACATGGTGGTTCTATTTTTAATTTTTTGAGGAACTGCTATATTGTTTTCCATAATGGCTATACTCGTTTACATTCCTCTTATAGTGTACAAGGGTTCCCTTTTCTCAACATCCTTACCAACATGTGCTATCAGTCTTTTTGATAATAGCCATTCTATCAGGTATGAGGTATTATTTCATTTTGGTTTTGATTTGTATTTCCCTGATGATTAGTGATATTGAGCATTTTTCCACCTATCTGTTCGCCATCCATATATCTTTTTGGAAAAATGTCTATTTAGATCTGCCCAATTTTTAATCAGATTGGGGTGTTTATTGTTTTGGTTTTCCTTTCCTTTTCTTTTTTGCTATTGAGTTATATGAATTTGGTATATATTTTAGACATTAACCTGTTATCAGATGTGTGGTTTATAGATATTTTCTCCCATCTTGCAAGTTGCCTTTCATTTTCTCTATTGTTTCCTTTGATTTAGAGAAGCTTTTTAGTTCGATATAATCCCATTTCTTTAGTTTTTCTATTGTTGTTTGTGCTTCTGATGTTATATATCTTTCATTTAGTATTTATTTGGATCTAGATTTTTTTTTTAATTCTGAAAATGTCTGCTGTTTTATTGAGGTGTTTTGACCATCTTTATTTAATATAATTATTGATTTAGTTGGTATAATTCCATCATCGTGACATTTTTTTTCAACTCATCAGTGCTGTTTTATCCCTATCCTTTTTTATAAATTGGTCGGTTATTTTAGAAATTCAGTTTTAGCTCCATTATTAAATGATTAGCTAAAACACTTTGACTTGTGGGCATGCATGTGTGCTTACTCTAAATTTTACAATATACATCTTTAACTTATTACATTTACTTTAAAATATTAAACCAAATAATGTAACATACAAATTTCCATTTCCTCTGATACTTTTTGATATCTGTCATATATTTCATTTTTATATATTTTTAAATCCCAAATATATTGTTACAGTTTTATTTTGAATAGTTTTCTTTGAGAGAAATAAACCTCAAGAAAAAAATTAATATATGCCAACATATACATTAATTCAGGTACAATTCATTACTTTTTGAAATTATAGGAATTTTCTTCTCTTTGAAATTTTAGGAATTTTCATTCTGTTATTATTTACCTTCAATGTGTAGAGAGATCCCATTATCATTTCTTATCAGGAATGTCTTCTGGCAATGATTTTCTCATCTTGTATTTTTCTTAAATATTTTGTATTACACTTTTATTTTTGCTTTGGATGTTTTCATTTATTTAATTTTTTAATTTTCTAATTTTTTTTATATTTTAAGCTTTTTTTATTAAGGTTTTATTGATATACACTCTTATGAAGGTTTCACATGAAAAAACAATGTGGTTACTACATTTACCCATACTATCAAGTCCCCACTCATACCCCAAATCAGTCACAGTCCATCAGTGTAGTAAGATGACACAGATTCACTGTTTGCCTTCTCTGTGCTACACTGTTTTCCCCGTGATTCCCCACACCATGTGTACTAAATATAATACCCCACAAAACCCTTCTCCCACCCTCCCACACCCTCTGCTTATGTAACCACTAGTTCCTTCTTGGAGTCTCTGAGTCTGCTGCTCTTTTGTTCCTTCAGTTTTGCTTCATTGTTATACTCCACAAATGAGGGAAATCATTTGGCACTTGTCTTTCTCTGCCTGGCTTATTTCACTGAACATAATATCCTCCAGCTCTATCCATGTTGTTGCAAATGATAGGATTTGTTTCCTTCTTATGGCTGAATAGTATTCCATTGTGTATATGTACCACCTCTTCTTTATCCATTCATCTACTGATGGACACTTAGGTTGCTTCCATATCTTGGCTATTGTAAAAAGTGCTGCAATAAACATAGGGGTGCATATGTCTTTCTGAATCTGAGAAGTTGTATTCTTTGGGTAAATTCCAAGGAGTGGGATTCCTGGGTCAAATGGTATTTGTAGTTTTAGTTTTTTGAGGAACCTCCATATTGCTTTCCACAAGGGTTGAACTAGCTTACATTCCCACCAGCAGTGTATTACACTTTATTTTTTAAGAGATATATTTATGATGAGTAAAGAAATCTAGATTATTAGTTTTTTCCCCTTTCTGCCCTTTTAAGATGTTGTTCAACCCTGTGCTGTGATTTTCATAAACTAGAACTTTTTTATTGTATTCTGGACATCATTTACTATGTTATGGAGTGTTTAGATACTGTTTTCTACCTTTAAAGAATTTGATATTTGTTTTTGGCATAAATTTAAGTTACTTCCAGATCAATTTATCACTGGAGGTTTGTTTTACACTATATTAGGGTAGGTCAAGTGTACTTCAGTGCTAGTTTAGACTTAATACTATGATGTGACATTTTTAGGTCTCTAAGGACACTCAAATGTTTCATCAAATTCTCTCAGGGTGGATGAAATTTGAATATCTCTAAGCCAGACTCCACATATTCCAAAAATTGCTTATTCTATTGCTTCTCCACAGTTCTTTACTCAGATAATTTCACCTAACACATGATATATCACTATTCAGACTTAAGGGAGCATGTCTGCAGATCTCTGAAGTTTCCTTTTTTTATTGTTGTTGCAGCTTTTTTGTTTCTATGTAACTCCCTTCTCCTCAGTCCTCCAGCTCACAAACTTCAGCCACCTTGCCCTCTGTCTTCTTAACTCAGAGACCTATATTTTTTTGCTTAAGTTCCCATCCTTTTTCCATGATCCAAAATCTTTCCCTAGGCCAAAAGTCAAAATGATATGTAGGGTCACCCGATTTCTTCTCTGTCTCTTAGGAACCACATTTCTGCAATGCTTATTGTTCAATATCTAAAAACAGTTGTTTTATATACTGTCCAGTGTCCTAGATATTTAAGGCAGGTTGACAAATTCTATGCCACTAACTCCTTCATTACCAGAGGCCTTAACATTTTAAGTTGTTTTAGTGATAGTGTCATTGCAGTCATAACTTATTAAATCTTAATGGAAAACAGAAGCCGAAGCCCTTCCTCAATTTAGTATTATTTAACCTTCCTCTCTTTAACAGTGTCTCTAACAACATATAACTATAAACAAAAATACTTAAAACTGTATCATGGTCAAAACCACCAAGGTGTTTGTTAGTGATTTTTAGCTAACATACTAACTGTATATATAAATTAATCAATAACCACCAATATACTCTAATTATTTATGGTTATATAAATGTCTTTTTTTTCTAGACGTAGAAATTGAAACTTGTGTCATAACCACATTTATCTACTTAGGCTCGTCTAATAGCCATAGTGTGAGTAATTTGACTAGATTACCTTCAAAGAATTTAGAGGCCTAATATTATATATAATATATGCCCATATATTATATACACATAAACACATTATAGTATGATATGATATATAGTACAATAAATTATATATAATTATATAATGACATACATTACATACATAATAAATTTACAAATATGGTCCTCTAAGAGTTTTCATTCCCCTACATCAAATAAGTGTACCTCAGATTTTCTTCTTTTTTATTTACATTTTTTTATTAAGGTATTATTGATATACACTCTTATGAAGGTTTCACATGAAAAAACAATGTGGTTAATACATTTACCTATATTATCAAGTCTCCACCCATACCCCAATGCAATCACTGTCCTTCAGTGTAGTAAGATGCAACAGATTCACTATTTGCCATCTCTGCGCTACACTGTTTTCCCTGGGACCCCCCACACCATGTGTACTAAACATAGTACCCCACAATCCCCTTCCCATCCTCACCAACCGTCCTCCCACACCCCTCTCCTTTGGTAACTACTAGTTCCTTCTTGGAGTCTCTGAGTCTGCTGCTATTTTGTTCCTTCAGTTTCGCTTCGTCGTTATACTCCACAAATGATGGAAATCATTTGGCACTTGTCTTTCTCCACCTGGCTTATTTCACTGAGCATAATATCCTCCAGCTCCATTCATGTTGTTGCAAATGGTACGATTTGTTTCTTTCTTATGGCTGAATAATATTCCACTGTGTATATGTACCACCTCTTCTTTATCCATTCATCTACTGATGGACACTTAGGTTGCTTCCATTTCTTGGCTATTGTAAAAAGTGCTGCAATAAACATAGGGGTGCATATGTCTTTTTGAATCTGAGAAGTTGTATTCTTTGGGTAAATTCCAAGGAGTGGGATTCTCGGGTCAAATGGTATTTCGATGTTTAGTTTTTTGAGGTACGTCCATATTGCTTTCCACAATGGTTGAACTAGCTTACCAGCAGTGTAGGAGGGTTCCCCTTTCTCCACATCCTCGCCAGCATTTGCTGTTCTTAGTCTTTTCGATGCTGGCCATCCTTACTGGTGTGAAGTGATATCTCATTGTGGTTTTAATTTGCATTTCCCTGATGATTAGTGATGTGGAGCATGTTTTCATGTGTCTGTTGACCACCTGAATTTCTTCTTTGGAGAACTGTCTCTTCATATCCTCTGCCCATTTTTTAATCAGGTTATTTGCTTTTGGGTGTTGAGGCATGTAAGTTCTTTATATATTTTGGATGTTAACCCCTTGTCAGATATGTCATTTACAAATATATTCTCCCATACTGTAGGATGCCTTTTTGTTCTGTTGATGGTATCCTTTGTCATACAGAAACTTTTTAGTTTGATGTAGTCCCATGAGTTCATTTTTGTTTTGTTTCCCTTGCATGAGGAGATGCATTCAGGAAGAAGTTGCTCATGCTTATATTCAGGAGATTTTTGCCTATGTTGCTCTCTAAAAGAGTTTTATGGTTTCATGGCTTATATTCAGGTCCTTGATCCATTTCGAGTTTACTTTTGTGTATGGGGTTAGACAGTAACCCAGTTTCATTCTCTTACATGTAGCTGTCCAGTTTTGCCAACAGCAGCTGTTAAAGAGGCTGTCACATCCCCATTGTTATGTCCATGGCTCCTTTATCATACATTAATTGACCATATATAGTTGGGTGTAGATCAGGGCTCTCTAGTCTGTTCCATTGGTCTACAGGTTTGTTCTTGTGCCAGTACCAAATTGTCTTGATTACTGTGGTTTTGTAGTAAAGCTTGAAGTTGGGGAGCATAATACTCCCAGCTTTATTCTTCCTTCTCAGGATTTTTTTTGGCTATTTGGGGACTTTTGTGGTTCCACATGAATTTTAGAATGATTTTCTCTAGTTCATTGAAAAATGCTGTTGGTGTTTTGACAGGAATTGCATTGAATCTGTAGATTGCTTTAGGCAGGATGGCCATTTTGACAATATTACCTCTTCCTATCCATGAGCATGGGATGTTTTTCTATTTATTGGTATCTTCTTTAATTTCTCTCATGAGTGTCTTGTAGTTTTCAGAGTATAGGTCTTTCACTTCCTTGGTTAGGATTATTCCTAGGTACTTTATTCTTTTTGATGCAACTGTGAATGGAATTGTTTTCCTGATTTCTCTCTCTGCTAGTTCATTGTTAGTGTATAGAAATGCCACAGATTTCTGTGTATTAATTTTGTATCCTGCAATTTTGCTGAATTCAGATATTAGATCTCGTAGTTTTGGAGTGGATTCTTTAGGGTTTTTTATGTACAATATCATGTCAGCTGCAAACAGGGCAGTTTAACTTCTTCCTTGCCAATATGGATGGCTTTTATTTCTTTGTGTTGTGGATTGCCCAGACTTTCTTTTATACAAATAATTTAGGTAAAATTAATTTCTTCGTAGAAAAATGAAGTTCCAGTAGAAGTCTTCAGATTGACTTTCAACAAGTTTACATTGCATAACCTCATCCAAACTATAAATTTCATAGCTTCTCTCATGAGAAACATTATAGCAATGAAGTATAAAGTAAAATATTGAGACGAGAAATTCAGGTATAGAAACCAAAAGAAATATTGCACAGGTTATTATGTAAAACTAATTTCTTATTCAGAGTGGCTGTCTCTGTGGCTGAAATTGTGCTAGCTTATATTCACACCATTTATAAATCTGTCATAAAGGTCTATCTACAACCAATGTTACTTAACATTGGGACTGATATCACTATATTAAAAGCTTTTTCTGAGTACACTTTTAACATGTAATGAATTTTAATGAGTGACAAAACAAAATTCTAAGCACAAATGAAAAGTATACTCACACTTCTATAAATAATTATTTTCCAAGGCTTAAATTCAATATTTCCCAACATACAAAAATGGCCAAATGAAGAGATATAAAAGGAAAATCTTTGATCCTCTCATGCATAATTTTTCTGTCTTCCCTTTTCAAACATTTCTTTTCCAATAATTCACAGCTATACAGTTAAGACTACAACAAAAAATATATACAGTTAACATCTCCTGTGTGGTATGACTGTGCTCTCTGCTGAAAACATAGCAGTGAATAATGCTGAGATGCCACCAGTTGCAGCATGTTCTTGTTATCCAGCTGTCTACTGGCACTAATAGTACCTACCCTTCCAAGTTCATGCTAATTTAAGCTCACTTTTGTTTCTGTGACTACAGTAAAATGCTTATTTCCTTGACTTTTTATGTCACAGCTTTTCAGTTCTTAAATCGTTTTCATGCTCATTCTACTAGCTTATGACATTATTTATTTATTTCAAGGTGACATGAATGGTTTTTGAGTCCCTAAAGACATACATATATTTCCCTGACTTTCCTAAACAAGTGACAATATGACTCGGCCCTGTGATAATCCTTTCAAAAATAGTGTCAATGGTATTCAATTATCTTCTGGCATTTAGTATTACTGAGAAAATGTGTTAAGAAATTTTATTTTTGTTTTATAGCTGGCAAACATTTTCAGCTTTCATATTTCAATTATCTGGGAAGTTTAAAAATGTTATCCACATCACTGTTATTGGCCTATTTTGTTTCTTCTGTGATGGGTAGGAACCCATTCCCATCCAAATTTTCACAATGAACAGATTGTGTGGCGGTCTTTTGCCTTGTCCATGAAGCCATTTCTTAAAACTATAGCAGAAAAGGATCACTTGGAACCCAACTTACTGTGTCTGGCACTCATCTCATGTAGCCCTCCTCAGTTGAAGTACAACCTTTTTTTTTCTGCTCTACTCACTATTTTAACTGACAAAATACAGTGCATTCTCATTCTTCAGCTTTAAGTCTATCCTGGACCCTAATGCTATGAACCTTACATAGACTGTTTAATAAATGAAGACAATAAATCACTTCCCCCATTCATATGAACCCATTAACATTCTCAGAATTCTTGTTTTGTAATCAAATATGGAAATGAAAGTTATGAATGACAAGACAGTAACATGAGAGATACCTTATTATATTAGTTATCTACTACTACATAAAAGTTACCCCCAAATACAAGGGCCTAAACAAGAATAAATAGTTATTATCTCACACAGTTTCTGTGGGTCAGGGATTGGACAGAGACTGAGTTTAGCCAAGATGTTAGCAGGGGTACTATTATCTCAAGGTTTAACTGCTTCTGGAGGATCCCCTTCCAGGGTGGCCCAGTCACATGACTGGCAAGCTGCCCATGCAAGTCCATATTGCGTGTGGGCAGGAGGCATCAGTCCTTTGACATACCGATCCCTCCACAGAGCCACTGGAGTGTCTAAATTATGGTCTTGGTGTCCCCGGGAGTGAGGGATCCAAGAGAGTCTAAGATGAAGCTAGCAATGTTTTTTATGATCAAAACTTGGAAAAAAACACACTCTTAATTTCTATAATATCCTACTGGTTCCATAGATGAGCCTTATTTATATTCTATATGGGAGGAGTCTGTACATGGATGTGAATGCTAGTGAAAGCGATCATTAGACACCTTGGAGGCTGGAATCATACCTAGCTTTCTCATGAACAGCCAGCACCATGGAAATTTAGCTCTCTGTTTTCATGTTTGGAGTAGGCCCTGGTTGCTAAACCTCAGTGCAAAGAGTGGTTAAAGATTAAATCACCTTGATTGAATTTTTCATGTATTTAATTTTATCCTTTTTTCTCTTGGCATACTTGTTACATCACCACTCTTGGATTTATTGAGTATTTGTATGTGATTTCTTAAGTTGCATTCGTTTAGTGAATATTTGGTCTTAATTCTGATAATGCAAATTCTAAATGCCAAAGCTGTAAGTTTTCAACTTTTTGGTCTTTACATTTGCTTAACTTTGGAGAATTTGATCCAATGATTAATAGTTATATGTACTTCTTATTTTCCAAGTAAAAGTAAGTCTAACCCTTGGTAACTATTTTTAACTTATATCTAGGAAAATTAATCAATTTAAGACCCTTAATGTTATTAGTACTGATGAAAGTGTTAAGCCTTATTCATTCATAGAACATCATCAATAGCCTTTTATTATCAATATACTTCTAATATTAATATAATAAAATTTTCACATTAATTATATGAAAGAAGTACAAAAAGCATTATTATAAAAGCGTGTAAACTACAGCTGAAAGAATAGAATGTATACAGTAGAAGAAAGTTAAAAGTTAGGATTTTCAGAGAATGGGAAATTGACTATAGATTCATCAAGGGTCTAAATTTTTAGACAGAATATTTAGAAAAAATAATATTCATAAATATTTCCTTAAATTTGTTATTCAATTGACTTATTTCTGAATGTTATACTGTATTAAGAAAAAAATGGATTTAAAGGCTGGACAGCAAGTCATATTCATGAGTATTTTAATAAAATATAAGGACTACACTTATATCTCTACTTTCTGATTTTTATGATGTAATGTTTGATAACAGAAATTTTTAGTACTACATGAATTATTAATTATTTATATTCCAAGACAGAAATATTATTTTTCTTACCTGGTATGATGTTGAAGTTTAAGATCTTGTCACTGATGTGATGTTTCATCTGCAATGATCTACACTTGAATAATAAAATACTAGTTGCTGAAAAAAAGCAGGTAGGAAAACACTTGTTTTGTTGATTTATATTTCTCTTACATTTATATATAACTTTGCTTGAATCTATGTCATTTTCTAGAAGAGTTGAAAATATGTGAATTTTTTCCAGATATTTGACTATAAAACCTACTTTGTATATTTCATCCACTAATGGAACTTTAATATATAATCTTTAGTAAGTGATAGAAGTAAAATTAAGAATAATCAAGAGGAAAATATGAATAATTAAAGTTACTAAACAGAGAAAAGTCTACCAGCCTTATTGAAAGTTTGATTAAAGTTGATCCCTCTTTACTTGGTATTTGCAACAATTCAACTATTGGACATAACCATATTTTGTTTTTAAGTCTAAAATTCCTCAGAAAACTGAATCAATCAACTGATAAAATATCCATCCAAACTGATTTATAACATTCTTCTCATTCTTTTATTCCACTCGAATGAATTTAACTCTCATTTTTTTTTATTTTGGTATCATTAATGCACAATCACTTGAAAAACATTATGGTTACTAGATACCCTATTATCAAGTCTCCCCCACATACCCCACTAGAGTCACTGTCCATCAGTGCAGTAAGAGGTTATAGAATCATACATGTCTTCTCTATAAATAATGCCTTTCCCGTGTCTCCTACCGCGGCATTACATGTGCTAATCTTAATGCCAATTTTCCCACCTTATCCCTCCCTTCCCACACATCCTCCCCAGTACCTTTCCCTTTGGTAACTGTTAGTCCATTCTTGGGTTCTGTGAGTCTGCTGCTGGTTTCTTCCTTCAGTTTTTTCTTTGTTCTTATACTCCACATATGAGGGAAATCATTTGATACTTGTCTTTCGCTGCCTGGATTATTTCACTGAGCATAATACCCTCCAGCTCCATTCATGTTGTTGCAAATAGTAAATTTGTTTTCTTCTTATGACTGAATAATATTCCATTGTGTATATGTACCACATCTTCTTTATCCATTCATCTACTGATGGACACTTAGGTTGCTTCCATTTCTTGGCTATTGTAAATAGTGCAGCGATAAACATAGGGGTGCATATGTCTTTTTCAAACTGGGCTGCAGCATTCTTAGGGTAAATTCCTAGGAGTGGAATTCCTGGGTCAAATGGTATTTCTATTTTTAGTTTTTTGAGGAACCTCCGTAAGGCTTTCCACAATGGTTGTACTAACTTACATTCCCACCAGCAGTGTAGGAGGGTTCCCTTTCTCCACATCCTGGTCAACATTTGTTGTTGTTTGTGTTTTGGATGTTGGCCATCCTAACTGGTGTGCGGTGATATCTCACTGTGGTTTTAATTTGTATTTCTCTGATGATTAACTATGTGGAGTATATTTTCATGTGCCTGTTGGCCATCTGAATTTCTTCTTTGGAGAAGTGTCTGTTCAGAATCTCTGCCCATTTTTTAATTGGCTTATTTGCTTTTAGTTTGTTGAGGTGCATGAGTTCTTTATATATTTTGGATGTCAACCCCTTATAGGATATGTCATTTATGAATATATTCTCCCATACTGTAGGATGTCTTTTTTGTTCTACTGATGGTGTCCTTTGCTGTACAAAAGCTTTTTAGTTTGATATAGTCCCACTTGTTTACTTTTGCTTTTGTTTCCCTTGCCTGGGGAGATATGCTTATGAAAAAGTTGCTCATGTTTATGTCCAAGAGATTTTTGCCTTTGTTTTTTTCTAAGAGTTTTGTGGTTTCATGACTTACATTCAGGTCTTTGATCCATTTTGAGTTTACTTTTGTGTATGGGGTTAGACTTTCATTGTCTTACATGTAGCTGTCCAGTTTGCCAACACCAGTGTTGAAGAGGCTGACATTTCTCCCATTGCATGTCCATGGCTCCTTTATTGTATATTAATTGACCATTTATGCTTGGGTTTATATCTGGGCTATTTTGTTCCACTGGTCTATGGGTCTGTTCTTGTGCTAGTACCAAACTGTCCTCATTACTGTGGCTTTGTAGTAGAGCTTGAAGTGAGGGAGCATAATTCCCCCTGCTTTATTCATCCTTCTCAGGATAGCTTTGGCTATCCAGGGTCTTTTGTCATTTCATCTGAATTTTAGAACTATTTGCTCTAGTTCATTGAAGAATGCTGTTGGTATTTTGATAGTCATTACATTGAATCTGTAAACTGCCTTAGGCAAGATGGCCATATTGACAATATTAATTCTTCATAGCTGAAAGTATGAGTTGAATTTCCATTTATTAGTGTCCTCTTTAATTTCTTTTAAGAGTGTATTGCAGTTTTCAGGTTATAGGTCTTTCACTTCCTTGGTTAGATTTATTCCTAGGTATTTTATTCTTTTTGATGCGATTGTGAATGGGACTGTTTTCCTGATTTATCTTTCTGCTAGTTCACCATTAGTGTAGAGGAATGCAACAGATATCTGTGTATTAATTATGCATCCTGAAGCTTTGCTGAATTCAGATATTAGATCTAGTAGTTTTGGAGTGGATTCTTTAGGGTTTTTTATGTGCAAAATCATGTCATGTGCAAACAAGGACAGTTTGACTTCTACCTGGCCAATCTGGATGCCTTTTATTTCTTTGTGTTGTCTGATTGCCATGGTTCGGACCTACAGCACTATGTTGAATAAAAGTGGGGAGAGTGGGCATCCTTGTTGCAGATCTTAAAGGAAAAGCTTTCGGCTTCTCATTGTTAAGTATAATGTTAGTTGTGGGATTGTCATATATGGCCTTTCTTATGTTGAGGTATTTGCCCTGTATATCCATTTTGTTGAGAGTTTTTATCATGAATGGATGCTGAATTTTGTCAAATACTTTTTCAGCATCTATGGAGATGATCATATGGTTTTTGTCCTTCTTTTTTGCTGATATAGTGGATGGTGTTGATGGATTTTCGAATGTTTTACCATCCTCACATCGCTGGGATGAATCCCACTTGAGCATGATGAAAGATGTTTTAATGTATTTTTTAATTCGGTTTGCTAATATTTTGTTGAGTACTTTTGCATCTATGTTCATCAGGGATATTGGTCTGTAATTTTCTTTTTTTGTGGTGTCTTTACCTGGTTTTAGTATGAGTGACGTTGGCCTCATACAATGATTTTGGGAGTATTCCCTCCTCTCCTACTTTTTGTAAATTTTAATGAGGATGGGTATTAGGCCTTCACTAAATGTTTCATAAAATTCAGCAGTGAAACCATCTGGTCCAGGAATTTTGTTCATAGGCAGTTTTTTGATTACCAATTCAATTTCTTTACTGATAATCGGTCTATTCAGATTTTCTGTTTCTTTCTGGGTCAGCCTTGGAATGTTGTATTTTTCTAGGAAGTTGGTCATTTCTTCTAGGTTATCCGGTTTGTTACCACATAATTTTTCATAGTATTCTCTCATAATTCTTTACATTTCTGTGGTGTACGAAGTGATTTTTCCTTTCTCATTTCTGATTCTGTTTATGTGTGTAGACTCTCTTTGTTTTCTTGATAAGTCTGGCTAAGGGTTTATCTATTCTGTTTATTTTTTTGAAGAACCAGCTTCTGCTTTCATTGATTCTTTCTATTGTTTTATTTATTTCTGCTTTAATTGTTCTTATGTCCTTCCTTCTACTGACTTTGGGCCTCATTTGTTCTTCCTTTTCTAGTTTCATTAATTGTGAATTTAGACTGTTCATTTGGAATTGTTCTTGTTTCCTGAGGTAGGCCTGTATTGCAATATATTTCCCTCTTCTTCGTTGTGTCCCACAGATTTTTGTGGTGTTGAATTATCGTTATCATTTGTCTCCATATATTGCTTGATCTCTGTTTTTATTTGGTTATTGATCCATTGATTATTTAAGAGCATGTTATTAAGCCTCCGTGTGTTTGTGGGCTTTTCGTTTTCTTTGTGTAATTTATTTCTAGTTTCATACCTTTGTGATCTAAGAAGCTGCTTGGTACAATTTCAATTTTTTTAATTTACTGAGGTTCTTTTTGTGGCCTAGTACATGATCTATTCTTGAAAATGTTCCATATGCACTTGAGAAGAATGTGTATCCTGTAGCTTTTGGATGGAGTGTTCTGTAGATGTCCATTAGGTCCATGTGTTCTAATATGTTGTTCAGTGCCTCTGTCTCCTTACTTATTTTCTGTCTGGTTGATCTGTCCTTTGGAGTGAGTGGTTTATTGAAATCTCCTAAAATGAATGCATTGCATTCTGTTTCCCCCTTTAATTCTGTTAGTATTTGTTTCACATATGTAGGTGATCCTGTGTTCGGTGCATAGATATTTATAATAGTTATATCCTCTTGTTGGATTGACCCTTTTATCACTATGTAATGTAATTCTTTGTCTCTTGTGACTTTCTTTGTTTTATAGTCTATTTTTTCTGATACAAGTATTGCAACTCCTGCTTTTTTCTCCCTATTAGATGCCTGAAATATCTTTCCATCCCTTTACTTTCCGTCTTTGGGTTTGAAGTGAGTCTCTTGTAGGCAGCATATAGATGGGTCTTGTCTTTTTATCCATTCAGTAACTCTATGTCTTTGATTGGTGCATTCAGACCATTTACATTTAGGGTGATTATCGATAGGTTTGTATTTATTGGTATTGCAGGCTTTAGATTTGTGGTTACCAAAGGTTCAAGGGTAATTCCCTTACTGTCTAACAGGCTAATTTAACTCACTTCGTATGCTATTACAAACACAACCTAAAGCTTTTTTTTTTCCTCCTCTATTCTTTGCATGTTATGAATTATATTCTGTATTCTTTGTCTTCTCTTGGGTGACATCTATTTAGCCTTAGGAATACTTCCATCTATAGGAGTCCCTCAAAATGCACTGTAGAGGTAGTTGTGGGAGATAAATTCTTTCAGCTTTTGCTTACCTGAAAACTGTTTAATCCCTCCTTCTAATTTAAATGATAACCTTTCCAGGTAGAGTATTCTTGGTTCAAGGCCCTTCTGCTTCATTGCATTAAATATATCATGCCACTCCCTTCTAGCCTGTAAGGTTTCTGTTAAGAAGTCTGATGATAGCCTGATTGGTTTTCCTTTGTACATGATCTTTTTACTCTCTCTGGCTGCTTTTAAAGTCTGTCTTTATCCTTGACCTTTGCCATTTTAATTACTATATGTCTTAATGTTGTCTTCCTTGGGTCCCTTGTGTTGGGAGACCTGTGCACCTCCATGGCTTGAGAGACTATCTCCTTCCCCAGATTGGGGAAGTTTTCAACAATTACCTCCTCAAAGATACTTTCTATCCATTTTTCTCTCTCTTCTTCTTCTGGTACCCCTATAATGCGAATATTGTTGTGTTTGGATTGGTCATTTCTATTAATATTCTTTCATTCTTAGAGATTCTTTTTTCTCTCTGTGCCTCAACTTCTTTGTATTCCTCCTCTATAATTTCTATTCCATTTACTATCTCTTCTACTACATTTAATCTGCTTTTAAATCCCTCCATTGTATGTTTTATTGCATATATGGAATTTCTTAATGATTGAATCTCCGACTTAAATTTGTTCCTGAGTTCTTGAATATTTTTCTGTACTTCTATAAGCATGTTTATAATTTTTATTTTGAACTCTCTTTCAGGAAGATTGGTGATTTCAGTTTCATTTGGCCCTTTTTCTGGAGTTTGTGAGATTTTGGTCTGAACCATGTTCTTTTGACGTTTCATATTTCTGTGTGGTGCCCAGTAGTGTGCAGTAACTCCAGTCTCTGGAGCTGCTCAGCCCCTAGACTGAGGTTGGGTTTCGTAGGGGAGCAGAGCTTGTGTCTGGGGGGAGGAAAGATCTGTTTCCTGATTCCCGTGTGCAGTGCCTGTCTCCAGCGTCAGAGCCAGTGGGCCAAGCACACACATGTAAGCATCTGTGCTGTGCATCTCTAGCTGTTTTAGGAGGGCCTCCCTCTGGCTGGCATGATGCCAGAGCAGTGACTGCCAGTTTGCGAGCAGGTGCCTGTAGGCCTGTAGGAAGGATCAGCAGGCTGTGTGTCACAGTGGGGGCCTCGGAGCTGAGTAGGCAGCCAGGGAGATGGAGCACCTGAAGCTCCTCAAAGTTCCCAACCAGCTGGGCAGAGCATGCCTAGGCAACCTTGTCCAGCTCTCCCTTCTCCAGCATAGGAAGCTACGTGCAAACCCCGTCCCTTCAGCAGTCCTCTCACTGCTAGGCAGCCTCTCAGACCACCTGTCCTTCCTCTGACACAGAGCAGCCGGGTGTGGATCCTGTCCTCCAGAAATGACCAGAATGTCAGTCTCCCAGGTCCTCCACCCCTCCAAGCTCTCCAATGCCCAGATCACCACACAATATAGGCTTCCGCTCACAAAGATCTCCAGGCCTAGATGTTCAGTAGTCCCATGCTTCCACTCCCTCCCCTCTCTTTTTCTCTTCTTCCCGCCACTGAGCTGGCATGGGGGAAGGGCTTGGGTCCCGCCAGATAAAGGCTTTCGTACGTCACCGTGTTTCATGAGGTCTGCTCTGTTCATGAGGTCTGTAGGCAGTCTGGTTCAGCTTTCTTTCTTCTTGCTGTTTTAGGGTTAGTTGTATTAATTAACTATATTTTTGTACTATTTGTGGTTTTGTGAGTTCTCCATGTCACCTCTCATGCCACCATCTTGAATCACCTAACTCTCATTTTTTAATAGAATTTATAAATAATCATTCAGTAATATAAGATCACAATGTATGTGTAAATAGCAATACTAAAACTTGTCTACCCAATAATTTTGAAAATATGGTGGCACCTTCAAATGGACACATATTTAAGGAAACATTTACAATCTTAGTCAGTAATCTCTCTCTAAATATGAAGCTATATATACTCTTCCTTTAACAGAATGACAACTGAGTTTGTAGCTGAATAATTTATATAGTATTTTATCTTTTTTAAATATATTATGTTGCCTTTTGAAATATCAATTCTTTTTACTTACAGTTACTCAAAAACATTATCCCAAGTGTTTATTTGTATGCTAGATTGGTTATTACTTTTTAATAGTAATAACTAATGTAATGCCAAGTTCACATAAAATATGAAGTTGGAATCTTTAAAAGAAAATTATAACCTAGTTAAAAGGGTAATAATTCTCTCTCTTGAAAAATTTTCTTCCACAATTTCAAAAAATCAACATTGAAATTTTCTTATTTACAAGAAACTTATAAAACAAATTCATTATTATAACTAAAACTGATATCCATCAATCGATTTACTGTATTTTTTATTTGACTCCACAAAAGCATTCATATAGAAAAAAATGATTAACTGCAGGATTACCATCAAATACAAGAATGCCAAATTTAGGAAAAAAATAATCATATATACTATAAACCTGTACAATACTTTAATATTGTATTTATATTTATGTTCAGTCAAGGATATTTGATCGACTGGTGCTCTAAGTTGGGAGAGCCTCCAGATTTTATTTATATTGCATGACCTTTTACTTTAATTTTTTTAGTCCACTTCTACCAAACTCACCCACAATATTAATGTAAATTGGGAAGGATTGAGGAGAATTTTAAAACTGATGAAAGGCATACAAGAGTCAAACTGGAAAGCATACTTTTATTTTAATGACAGATGAATTATCGGTGCATATATAAAAACCCCAAAATTTTTAATTATAAAACCTTCTCTTCTGGCTTGGGAAACCTGGGCTTTAGATGCAACTTTCTACTGTTTCTATATTATTTGCATGAATTTTGGGGTATCATAACTAACATGTGGAAAGAAAATACGGCTTATATAGTGGCTTATATGAGAACTTTTACAGTGTCAACAAAAGGATCTTTCTTATTACATATTTGTTCCTTAAGGAAGTTGGATATATGAGGATCAAAGTGTAAAAGCAGAAGGCAAACTACTGGTCATAAGCAAAGCTAAGGAAATGTCAATAAAATATAGTTTGGTGTGCATTTTAAATTATCACCTTCTCAGTCACTGTTGGAGAAAGGGAAGTTATGTAAGTTACCTTTTTTTTTTTAAGTAATTCCAGTGGTGGTTTGTTATTCAATTTTTGTAAAGAAAGAAAATATTAACTTCCCCTGGGCCAAATAGATATTGCAGAAGTAAATTAACACACTCTTGAAAGTCAGTGTCAGAGTGCAGCCTGCAGGAACAAAAGCAGCCTGGGGTGAAAACAGTTGAAGGTATAGTACCTGAGACACAGGTGATAAAAGATTCCATAGTGTCACAGACAAGGTCCCATAGGTTTTTCCTAAGAGGAGAGTCAGTGCTTGGGTACTTATAATAGGGGATGCTTAATTATTAAGAGTGAAATTTTGCATAGCATCAGGTAAGGACACACCTTTTCATCCTGTCACTCTTTTCCTTCTGCCCCCTTCTTCTACCCTTCCAGCATGGGAGGGTTTGCAGGAGATGTGGAGGCAGAAAGAGCAGACCGAACATTAGCTCAAGTTTTGCCACAATCTTCCTAAGTCAGCACTGAGGATTGAGGCGAGAAGCTTTCAACTACAAGGAACTGATGTTATCACAGCAAAGAAAAACCATCAACAAAATGAAAAGGCAACCTATGGAACAATAGAAAATATTTATAAACATATACACAATAAGGGGTTAATATAACAGCTAAAAAACAAATAAGTCAATTTAAAAATGGGCAAAGGACCTGAATAAGTATTTTTCCAAAGAAGACGTACAGATGGCTAACAGACACATGAAAAGGTACATAATGTCATTAATCATCAGAGAAATACTAATCAAAACCAAAATGTGGTACCATTTCACATCTGCTGGGATGGCTATTATAAAAAAAGAAGAGACAAAAATGATAGCAAGGATGTGAAAAAAGGGAAAGTTTATATACTGTTAATAGAGTATGGAGCTTCCACAAGAAATTAAAAATAGAACTACCATATGATCCAGCAATCCCACTCCTAGCTATATCTCCAAAGGAAATGTAAAGATGATATTTAAGAGATAGCTGCACTCCATGTCCAGTGCAGTGTTATTTCCTATAGCCAAGGTATAGAAACAAGTAAAATGAACAGATAAAGAAAATGTGCTCTATAAATATATCACATTTATTATATATATAAGCTAGACAGGGAAAATACTGCATGGTATATATGGATTCCAAAAAAACAGTCAAACTCATGGAAAACAGGGTAGGGGGAAAAAGTCAGGGAATAGGAAGAGGTTGGTAAAAGGATACAACCTTTCAGCTATAAGATAAATAAGGTCTGAAGATCCACTGATAAGACAGTGACTCTTTTGCTGATTACACTGTGTAGTATAATTGAAATTTTCTGAGAGGAGAATTTATACGTTCTTGACCCCCTACAAAGTAAATATGTGAGCTATTGGGATGTATTATTAATTAAGTCAATGGGAGAGATCCTTTCACAATGTATAAGTATATGTAGCAAGTCATCCTGTTATACACTTTAAACAACTTATAATTTTATTTGTCAATTCTATTTCAATAAAGCTGGAAATTAAAAGACATTAATATTGCGACTTCAAATGGGGAGCTCAGTTTCAATTGAGATTTCACCAATCAACAAGGAGCTAAAGCCAAGGCTGAATTTAAAGAGTGGTGAGGAAAAACAAAAACAAAAACAAATGCATTTCTTCTTTATACCCTTATTCCTGGAAGTGCTACTAACTCTTTTGGAGGATTCACATTTAGTAAAATAAATAGTGCCAGTCATGCAACCCAAGGAATATTCTACTTTAAGATTAAAATCTAGAGGTTTTTTTGGCTTTTGTTTTTTAAACCAGGATTTTTCCTGACATCCTTTTCATAATACCATGAATTTCCCCAGGAAACTCCTCTACCACTGAGTACTGCAGGCACTCATTAGGAGCTTGCCAACTTGTTAACAGTAAAGAAAGCACACTGGCAATGAGTGTATTTGGAGTATATAACAAATTTTCATCACTTTATCAGTGCCTCAGAGACCTTACTGGGTGAGGGGTGGCTTGGTATGCAGAGTTTTAAAGTCTAACCTAGCTTAATTAGGAGTTGCTCCTTTGATAAGCTAAATATATGTTGAGTTTAGAAATATATTATAAAATTACTGGCATTACAAAACAAATAAAATATTTATTCACATGGAATCAAATAAATGTTAAAAAGAATGTTAATAGCCAAGATTAAATATATAAACTGCATAAAATGTATTTAAAAGATAAACATGTACTGATAACTGATAAGCTAACTGTTTTGTCAAAACAAATTGTTTCATTAAAATATGTAATTCTTATCAGTTATCAATATAAAACATCATATTAACAAATAATTAATGTCTATGTAATTTACATTTCCAAAATTCCTATTACTAGAAAGGAATGCATTCTGATGATTTAATTTAAATATTGGATTTTTTACAAAATCTTAAGTAAATTTTTGTAGTTATTTAAAAATAGCAAAGCAGAAAAAACAAGGTTATCAGAGTTTACATATAAAAAAATTATTTTGAACTCATGATGAGGAAAGACATAAGAGGAAAATTAACCTGTCTTAGAACAATTCAAAATGGTCTCAAATACTGATGTCTAAGAGATGGTGCTTTGAGCAATCCACTTCATCTTACCTATATTTTAATTTTCATGTTAATAATTTATGTGGGAAACACAGAGAAGTATTTAAAGTTTATTCTTCCTGATATTAAAGTTAAGAGGCTATAGTATCAGGGGAGAATGATATTCAAATCAACATTCCATTTTCTCTATTGCCATCTGATTTTATTTTTAAGTAGGAGTAATACAAATTTTATATTTTTCCCAAAGAAATAAAATGAGTGGGTGCTATGTGCAACTTACCTCATATTACTTATTCTCATATCAATGTATTTGTGTAATGCCAGTTGTTCTTTTATTAAAATGGTTTTATGAAACCATTAAGATCTTATAAAAGACAGCAAAATGCTGAAGGCAGTATGCTACTAAGCCTTCTAATTATGAACAGCACAGGTAGAGTTATTAAAAATAGAGTGCTTGACTAAATTGTAAAACATTTTTAAAAGTATATTGTGATTTGGGAAGATGAGAAATGTTTTGATGAAAGTAGTGTTATATTCTCCAGCTCATTATTAAGTCTTAAATATATAGATTTCTTATCCTGCTGTCTCTGGAAATTTGTGATCCTGCTAAAACTGCAAACAAACTTCATGTCTGTCAATAAAAAGGGGATGGTGGAAGAACCGTGGTGGGGGGAGGGGAATGAGTCATTTGGATAATTTTTTAACAGCTTTTATATTCGATATGCAAAAACTATATCTTTAACGTGAACAATTTGTTGTTTGGACATAAGCATACACCCATGAAAGCATCACCACAATCAAGGTAATAGCCATACCCATCACCTCCAAAAGTTTTCTTGTGCCTCTTGGTTTGGTTTTTGTTTTACTTGTGTGTGTTTTTTGATAAGAACACTTAATATGAGATTTATTCTCCTAACAAATTTTTAAGTGCAAAACACAGTATTGTTAACCAAAGATACTATGTTATAAAGCAGATCTCTAGAATTCAGTAATTCTGCATAACTGAAACTTTATCCTATTGAACAATGACTTATTTCCTCTTCCTTCCAGATCCTAACAATCACCATTTTATTCTCTGCTTCTGTCTATTTCAGAGACCTCAGATAAGTGGAATTATGCAGAATTTTTCCTTCTGTGACTGGCTTATTTTGCTCAGCATAATATCCTTCAGGTTCACCTTTATTGTTCCAAATGACAGGATTTCCTTCTTTTTAATAATGAATACTGAAGATTGCAATGAAAAGATGGCAGAGCAGTACTTGAAGGTGAAAACTTCTTTCCACTTATGCACTGAAGAAGAAACTACAGCAAATGCAAGTAACCATGAAAGTGACCTGAAGACTGTAGAACAGAACATATATACCTGATGAAGAAGAGAAGACCACTTGAGAATGTTAAAGGGGCAAAGCTGTGATAGATGGGGACTCAAGCCCTTATCGCATCCCAGCCCATGAGCGGGAGGGTAAGAAATGGAGTGAGGAGGGGATAAACACTCAGGAACCCATCATACCAGCTCTAGAGATCTGCTTCAGATATGCAAGTCCTGATTGATTGGGTTTAGGTTATTAATGGGGCTGGACACCAGGGAGAGTTGGAGCAGTCTGGGGGGGACAAGATTCCTGTCACTTGAGGAGGACAGGCACACTCTGTTGTCTTGCTGAGACCCAACACAGAGGCAATAATCTGAAAGATTTATCAGCAGTGAGAGGTGTGCCAGAGGGGCAGGGATTGGAAGCAGCTCTCTCAGGAGGAAAAAGGGCAGATGAATGACACTTCCCAGCCCTCCCTCAGCCCAAGAGTTCAGACGCTTGTGGAACCCAGCTCCAAAACACTCCACCTTCCTTGCTGGTAGCTCAGCCTCAAGGAGGCACTTCCCCTGCATGTCCATCCCACTTGGCCTGCTCACCCCAGCAGCGGTCCAACTTTGAAGACTGGAAGGTAGAAGGTAAACTACACTTACACGGCTCTCCTGGTCTTCCCTCAGCTCAACTTGCAGGCACCAGCTCTAAACTCTCCATCCCAGTGCCCCATGGTGTGCCCACCCTACCTAGTATACTTGACCCAGCAGTGGTATGCCCTTGCTGAACAGCAGGCAGAGGATGGCCCCACCCACAATGAATTCCAGAAGATGCGCCTCACACCAAACAAAGGGCACAGAGAGGCTAGCTGTGAGGACCAGCCATTGCTGGTAGGCAAGCAGAGAGATGGGTCCCATCCACAGCCCATGAAGAGCAACTGCAGCTCAGCTGCAGAAGTAAGCCAGGCACCAGTGAGCAGTCTTAAGTCTCTGATCACCAAAGGATGACAAATTCATAAAGCCATTACTTTCAAGAACAGGAGATATAGCTGATCTATCTAATACAAACAAAGAAACACAGAAACCTAGACAAAATAAAGAGGCAGAGGAATACATTTCAAACAAAAGAACAAGATAAAACCCCAGAAAAAGGGCTAAATAAAACAGAGATTAGCAATCTTCCTGATAAAGAATTCAAAGTAACAGTCATAAATATGCTCACTGAACTGGGGAAAGAATTGATGATCTCAGTAAGAACTTCAAAAAAGAGATAGAAAATATGAAAAAGAGCTGATGAGGGCTGAAGAATAAAATAACTAAAATGAAAAACATACCAGAGGGAATGAATAACAGAGTGCTATAAGCAGAGGAAAGACTCACTGATGGAAGATAGAGAACTGCAGAATAACCAAAGGAGGAACAGAGGGAAAAAAAAGAATTTCTAAAAACAGGAAGATGCTTAAAGAGCTGTGAGACAACTCCAAACAGAATAATATTTGCATAATAGGAGTCCCAGAAGGAAAAGAGGAAGGGGAAGGAGTAGAAAGTCTACTTGAAGAAATAATACCTGAAACTTACCCAGTCTGAGAAAGGGAACAGACATCCAGGTCCTGGAAGCTCAAAGTGCCCATAACAAGAGGAAACTCCAGAAAAACACCAAGATACATAATAATAATAATTAAAACAGCAAAGATTAAAGATAAAGAATCTTAAAAGCAGCAAGAGAGAGTAAGACAGTAACTTTACAGGCCAGAAGGGAGTGGCATGAAACACTAAAAGTATTGAAAAGGAAGAATGTATAACCAAAAATTGTCTACTCAGCAAGATTATCATTCAGAATTGAAGAAGAAATTAAAACGTCCCCAGATAAACAAAGGCTAAAAGAATTCACCACCACTAAATCAGTCTTACTGGATATGTTAGAGGAACTTCTTTAGATGGAAATGTTCTTAAGTTTAAATATTTTTCATCAGTGAAAATACACCTACAGTAAAGGTAGTAGATCAATTACTTAAAAGTATGAAATTAAAAAAAAAATCAACTATTCACAAAATCAGTCAAGGAATACACAAAAGATATTACATATTAAGGAAACTATGGACCTTATGGTAACTACAAACCTAAAGCCTATAATAAATACACACACACACACACACACACACACACACATACGCACAAGGAATCTAACAGTAACACTAAAGAAAACTATCAAAGAACAAGAGTACAAGAGAGGAAAAAGGAACAGAGAACTATCAAAAATAAATAAATAAACAATTAATAAAATATTAGTCCCTAACACCATACACAAAAGTAAACTTGAAATGGAGTGGGGACCTAAATATAATACATGAAACCATAAAACTCTTAGAAGAAAACATAGGCAAAAATCTCTTGAATGTGAGTATGAGGAATTTTTTTTTTTGGATACATCTCTCTGGGTAAGAGAAACAAAAGCAAAATAAACAAGTGGGACTACATCAAACTAAAAAGCTCTGTAAAGCAAAGGAAACCATCAACAAAACAAAAGGCGTGTACAGTATGGGAGAATATACTCATAAACTATCCAATAACAGACTAATATCCAAAATATATAAAGAACTCATGTGACTAAACACCAAAAAACTAAATAACTCAATTAAAATATGGGCAGAGGTCCTGAATAGACATTTTTCTAAAGAAGAAATACAGATGGCCTACAGGCATATGAAAAGATGCTCCACACTGCTAATCATTAGGGAAATGTATATCAAAACAGACTCACAGACAATGAGATATCACCTCACACCAGTCAGAATGGCCACTACATAAAAGGCAAGAAATATCAAATGTTGGCAAGTATGTGGAGAAAGTGGAACACTCCTACACTGTTGGTGGGAATTGAAAGCAGTATGGCAGTTCCACAAAAAACTAAATACAGTAATACGTATGACCTAGTAATTCCACTTCTAGGATTTATCTGAAGAAAACAAAATATTGGAAAAAGATACATGCACACCTACGTTTATTGCTGTTATTCACCATAGCCAAGATACGGAATCAACCAAAGTGTCCATCGATAGGCCAATGGATAAAGAGGGTGCAGTACATACCTAAAATGGAATATTATTCGCTGTGAAAAAGAAAAAATCCTGCCATTTGTGACAACTAGGATAGACCAAGAGAGTATTATGCTAAGTGAAATAAGCCAGGAAGAGAAAGACAAATACCATATTATTTCACTTATATGTGGAATCTATAAACAAAACAAAACAAACAAAATAGCAATAGACTCACAGACACTGAAAAGTGACTGTTGGGTACCATGGGGAAAGTTTGGGGAAGACAGGTAAAATAGATGAAGGGGACAAAGAGGCACACAATCTCAATCATAATATAAATTAGTCATGGGGATGAAAATACAACATAGAGAATATAGTCAATAGTCAAACAACTTTCAATGTTGGCAGCAATTACACTAGATGGAGTGAGCATTTAATAACATAGGTAACTGTTGAATCACTATGTTGTATACTTGAAACCAATATAATATTGTATATTAACTTCAGTAAGAAATAAATTATTTTCCACTGTATGTATATACCACATTTTATTTATCCACTCATGTTTTGATGGCAATTTGGGTTGTTTTCATGCCTTGACTATTGTGAATGAATAAAGCTGCAATTAACGTGAGAGTGCAGATGTCTCTTTGAAAACCTGATTTCAATGTTTTTGGATATATACGCTGAAGTGGGATTTATCATGTACCTAATAATGGGTTAATATCCAAAATATTTCAACTCCTATAACTCAAGGGATTTATCATGTACCTAATAATGGGTTAATATCCAAAATATTTCAACTCCTATAACTCAATAGCAAAAGAACAGATAACCTGTTTAAGGAACGGGCAAATAACTTGAATAGGCCCTTCTCCAAAGAAGACATGCAAATAGCTGACAGGTATATCAAAAGGTGCTCAGCATCACTAATTAGTAGGGAAATGCAAATCAAAACCACAATGAGATACCACCTTGTACCTCACAGGATAACTATAATAAAAATAAAAATGATAAGTATTGGTGAGGATATAGAGAAATTGTAATTCTTGTACACTGTTGGTGGGAATGTAAAATGGTGCAGCTGCCATGGAAAATAGTAGAGAGGTTTCTCAAATAATTAAAAATAGAACTACGATATTGTTCAGCAATCCCACATCAAGTATGTATCTAAAAGAATAATGTTTTAAGTTTTTAACAGAGTAGCTCTCTGATCTAAACAAAGGTAAAGATAATTGTTTGATTTCACATCTAATCTACTCAGTAAGAAATAAGGAATAAGAGAATCCTTGTTTGAAATATAAATATCTTTTTCAAGATCCCTTAAATCAAGGAACTGTTATTATATATGTATTAATTGATTGAAATATTTTTACAAGTAGCATCCTTATTCCACAAATTTGAGTTAGAAGATAAACTCCTACTTTGAAAGACAACAAAAGACAAAAGAGTACAATTAAAGTTCATTATGTATGCAACTAAAGGGAAAACCAGGGAGACAAAACTGATAATAATTTTATACAGTCAGTACAGTAGAAAACAAAAAACAAAAGAATATGGAATGCTGTATCACACATTTATAATGGGCTACTAACATATCACTCATTCAGTATAAGGGAATCTGCCTGAATTTATTTTTCTGCTGACAACTGCAAGCAATATAATTGTTTGTGTAATTGGCTAATTGCAGGTTCAGTGAGCCTTACTTGCTCTGAAATGATGGGCAGGTGGCTATTTTTTGTTAAAATTATTCTCACACACAATAAAATGTATGTGTTTCAAATTAAGGTTGTAAAGAAGAAAGTCATTCATGTTAAATTCTGCCTTTAGATATTTAACACAGGTTGACAAAGTTATATATCAACAGTACCACAAACATTAAATACTGCAAAATATCCTCTTTTGCAAGAGAATTTTGACAATTAAAATATTTTCCCAAAAAAGTTGAAGGTAACATTAAGTAGTGGGAAGTATCTTTATTAGATAAAGAAGTGTACACAGATTTCCTATGGTGAAGCATTTGTTAAATCAGACAAACTATCAAATAACCAGGAACTACAAATTTGGCTTATGTTTGACAAAAATGAAAAAAGAGAGAGAGAGATAGCAACTCTTAGGAACTTTTATAAGACACTGGCAATTATAGCAAAATTGTACTATAGAAATATATGGAGAAAAGAATGTAGAAAATTATTAAGGATATAGCTATATGTCAAATAGTGTAAGTTTTGAGTGAAGCAAAATGAAATATATGTCTCTTGAACAGTATCTCCTTTCTGAAAAAGACACTAAGGTTTGTTCTTTCTTGAGAGTATTTTGGAGCAAATAATGAAGTCATTAATGACCTGTATTGTTTATTAAATAGAACCTTTCAGAATTATATTGTGGATTAGGTGAGGATTCCTGTGGTCGGGATTCTCATCTGCCCCTGGTTGGATAGCTCACTACACATGTGTGGCAATGCGTCATTATTGACTGTATATAAAAAGCACTGCCCAGTGCTCTGTGCGACAAGGTGGCACGTCTGCAAAGCTGTAGGAGAGCACAGCAGAGGCTGGAGTGATGGCAGCACCAAGGACAGAGACTGGGATGGCTGTGTGGGCAGAGAGGCCCAGAGGACAGTGGCTGTGTGGGTAGCGAGGCCCAGGGGCAGAGACTGACTTGCTGCGTGCAGACTCACTCTGAGTGAACGGGATTCTAGTGACTGACTTGCCACTGTGGAAATAAAGTTGGGTATAACCCTTTCACCCCAAGAACATTCTACTGTCATTTCTGTGGTCACATTGAATCCACAATAAATTTGCCTGGGACTGAAACCCATCGGCAAGAGAATATTAAAGTACCATTTTTTAAAGTATTGATTTTATCTGAAGTATAATGCAGTACAATGTAGATGAATTTCATTTTTTTGATCAACTGATTTGTATTTAAAAATTAAGACTACAGTATTGCAACACAGTTGCCATCTTATTGGTGATAACGTATTTGAGTTTATAATATTTCTACGAACAAAACTTTAATTTCTCTTCCACACTCAAAATTACGGTGAATATTGAATCATTATGATGTATACCTGAAACCAGTATGTTACATGTCAAGTATAACTTGAAAAAAATGAATGACACTGAAAAATACTTATTATGAGAAAACCCCAATCCATGTTTTCTAATTAGATTCTTCTCATTGCCATGTTAGTTAGTTTTATCAGGATATCTCAATCATTATTTTAAAGTATTTACTTCTCATTGTTAGGAATTTAAGGTGACTGTATCAGGGAAGAAAAATGTTAGGGAAGTCCATTTGGACAACGTTTTGTGTCACTTGTAACTTAAAGTCAGGTTTTCAGCTTTGCAGTATTAAAAACCTGTTTTTGTTACCCATATAAACGTCTCTTTGAAATGGCCTCAAATTATATAATTCAAAGGAGGTTATTGTATGAACTAAGATGCCAGAGTATTTTTATGTCACAATGTTAAATGAAATTTTAAAACAAATCAAAATATCTGGTAAGAATCATCTATATCTGTTTTTAAAAAATATGCTGAAAAATTGCTATAAAATAAAGATTGTTGTTTATGAAACCAGAACAAAAGGAGTTGGTTGTGTCACTCAAATATATTATGGCATCAAAGTGCTAAGCTTTTTTGCAACTTTTATCATAATAAGAATATACTTTCCAACAATACAGTAAGTTTAGCCATGGGGTAAAGCACTAACTTGTTGTGAGTTTTTATATTTAATATGTAAGGCCATGGTAACATAAATTTTTCCTTTTTCATGGATTACAACCTATTTCTTTAAGATGACTGTGTGTGTAAATAATACTCATCATAATATGTTGATTAGCACTTTATCATTTACTTATTTCATGTAACATCTCACCTAGATTTTAGCCATTGTGAGGACTCTTGAGTATCATAGAAAATTAGGCAGTATCCCTAGCCTCAACTCATTCTATGCTAGGAACACATTCCCCAGCTCCCAGTGGTGACAATGAAAAATGTCTCCAGGCATTGCCAAATGACCCCTGGGGTTGAGATCACTACTCTAGTAACTGTAACACACATCCCTAACTATTCAGACTACTTAGGTAAAGATAACAGTTTTTCTTACCTCACTTTCCTCTTTTGTTAGAGTTGTCAATATAATGTTGTACTTCCACATACAATATTATAACTTTTGCTTACTGTTTTTTGTTCCATAATACATCATTATTTTTGCTTTGAATAATTACATATTTTATAAATTAAGAAGGTTTTCAAAATTGTATTCAGCCAATATTTTCAATTTCTGATGTACTTCATTTCTTTTTGATCTGAGTTTTCATTTGGTTTCATTTTCCTTCAGCTTAAAGGACTCCTTTAACATTTCTGGTAGTGCAGATCTGCTAGAGACAAATTCTCTTAGTTTATTTTATCAGAAAATGTTGTTGACTATTCTTGAGGAATACCTTTGCTGAACATAGGATACCTTGGAGACATTGTGTGTTTGGTTCCAGACCACTGCAATAAAGTGAATATTGCAATAAGCAAGTCAAATGATTTACACTGTACTGAAGTCTAGTAAGTTTGGAATAGATTTATGCCTAAAAACTATGTAGATATCTTAATTTTAAAATATTTACTGCAAAAAATATCAACCATCATCTGAACTTTCAGCAAGTCATAACCTTTTTGCTGGTGGAAGATCTGTCTCAGTGTTGATGGCTGCTGATTGACCAGATTGGTGCTTGCTGAAGGTTGGGGTGGCTAGGCAATTTCTTAAAATAAGACAACAATCATGTTTGCTGCATTAATTGACTATTCCTTTCATGAATGGCTTCTCTGTAGCATGCAATGCTGTTTAATAGATTTTGGGCTATCTTAGCTTTAGACATGCCTTCTCACCAGGTGTAATTATTTCTAGCTTTTTACTGTAAGTGAGACATGCACCTCCTCCTTTCACGTGAACACTTAAAGGTTTCTGTACAGTTATTAATTGGCCTAATTTCAATATAGCTGTATCTCAGAGAATAGGGAGCCTGAAAAGAGGGAAAGAAATGGGGGAATGGCTGGTCAGTTGAGCAAGAAGAACACACACAATATTTATAAATTAAGTTTGCTGTCATACAGGTGTGATTCATGGTGCCCCATAACAATTACCATAGTACTATCAAAGACCACTGATCACAGATCATCATAACAAATATAATACAAAAAGTTTAAAATATTGTGCGAATTAGCAAAATGAGATGCAGACACATGAAGAAATGCTGTTAGGAAAATGGTACCTATAGACTTATTCAATGCAGGGTTGCCATCAAACTGTAAAACAAAAAATGCATTATCTGCAAAGCACAATAGAGCAAAATGCAATAAAATGAGGTATGCCAGGATAAAATATTGGTATGACAGTTGTTTTTACTTTCGTGCAATGTTTTCAGTATGTTTTTTCATTGTTTTCTGGCATCGATTGTCTGATGAGGATTCAGCATACCAATCATCACCCTGTATGGGATACACTTTTTATTTCTTCCTGCCCACTTGACAAGTTTTCTATTTCTATTTGGATTTTGGCCAAATGTGTTTAGGTGACATTGTCTTTGTATTAATCCTGCTTCATGTTTGCTGAACAAACACATCAAATATCAATTGATTCTTTTTATCTTAGCAGCTTGGAGATTATTCCCATGCTCCATATACACAGACCGGGTATTAGTTTATACACAGAAGTTGGGGCTACCTTTCTCTAGGGCTGTCCCTTTATAGATATTGTCCCTCATCTTCTACCACTTGTGATTGCCCTCACCGATACCCCATAGACCTTCAGAACATCAAGACAGTGGGTTTTCTATCAAAGATTAACTGCCCAGCACTGGCAAACTGAGGCTTGTTTTCAGGATAGACACATGAAAATGGAAATTCATCCAGTACTTGCTCTTCTAAATACCATTTCTGGCCCAGTTTCTCATTTTGCTTACTTTTCAGTGCCTTCCAGTGGCCCCCAAACCCTGAGGATTTTGTAGTTATTTTCTCTTTGTAGTTTTCTCTAATGGGACCAAGGTTGGACTACCATGACTCTTACTTAAATAGGGAAGCAAAAAAAAAAACCACAAAAATTGGTGAGGTGATTATTCATGCTTCCTATAGCCAAAAAGCAAACAAATAATAAAACCTTCCAAAAAAAAGTATAAATGAGCTAAGTTTTATGCTGATCAAATTGCTCTCCTATCTAAAACCTATCTTGCTGTGATATAAATCTCATCGATGGTAAATATATGAGGTATTAGAGCATTTTAACATGTTTTAAAAAAATGACACCCAAATTTACAATTTTGGCACTATTCTTCTCACTTCTAATTGTCTACTCAACATAGTTGCATTTTAATAAAAATTTCAACTTCATGTCAAAAATTAAATTCATATTTTGCCTATAAAACAGACTCCTCCCATAGTCTCCCCTACTTTATTAAATATCAAAAGCACAAACAATTTCCTAGTAAATCATACAGGCATTTCCTCTAAAATGTGTCTAAAGTATGGTGATTTTTCACCACCTTCATTGTTGCTATCCTAATCAAAGGAACCATCATATTTTACCTGGACTTTTCCATTCTAACTGATCTTCATGCTCCTGTTTCTATCCCTTTCTAGTCTCTTCTCAACACAGAAGCCAGAATGATCCTTCTAAATATAAACTGGTTCATGTTATTCCTCTATCAATAGCCCAAGAGTTTCATTTCATTGGATTTAACTTCAAACTTTGAACTATGTCCTACAGGACTTCTGTGATCTATGCCCTCTCATTTCCATGGCCTGAACTCCTAGCACTCTTCCTCCTCGCTCTCTGATCAACCTCCTTGCTGTTCCCTGAACTCACCGAACAACTGTTCCCCTCCATCCTCAGCTCACTGCAGATGCTGTTTTCACTGCATAGTAAGTCCTTTGCCTTCATTGGCCATCATCTATATAATAGTTCTCCCTACTTCTCCAAATTCCCTTTACCTCTGACTTACCTTTATTTTACTATAAAGCACTCACCATCACCTGTAAAGTCATGTCTCTGTATATATATATGTCTCTTCTCTCTAGAACATAAGGTCCCAGAAAGAAGAGAAATTTTTTTGGTTAAGTATTTTACCCTAAGTGCATAGAAAAGTGAGCAGCACCACGTGCTATGTGTTCAATAAATGTTTGCCTGAAAATCTATCTTTATAAGCATAAACATGCTATGTATTTCCCAACTTTAAAACTATGTATCTTTAACATGGTAATTCCTCTAATTATTCCTCATTGATTTATTTTCCAGCTGGGAGCAAAATCTCTAAATGATTGGTTATTTTCACTGTCTTTATTTCCTCATATCCTGTACTCTTCTTAGATAATCCAATCAGGTTTTAAGCATGTATACCCATATGTGCAAATAAAGTAGTCAATGATGAGACTTCATCATATGGAACCTGTAAGAATTGTTTAAACACCATTAATTACATGCTTTTTCCACTTTGTCTTCAGGACAGAAGTATCTCCTGATCTGCTGCCTACCACAGTGGGCATTTCTTAATCTCTTGCTGTTTCTTTTCTTTCTGACATGTAGGTATTGAAGTAAGCTGGTATTTAATTTTCAATCTTTCCCTTCTTTCTCTCTCTCTGTATGTATATATATATATATGTATCCTCTTTTAAGTCTTACCATCCTCTCCCTGTCTTTAGAAATATTTCACTAACACTCTAAACTTTATATCCTTAATGTCTTTTTGGAACTGCAGATTTGTATACCCAACTACCTACATTTTATTTCCATTTGTATGTCTAAACATTCAAAGGTTATCACATTTAAGGCTCAATCTTAACTTCTTTTTTCCTGAACACAACATACTACATGTAATTCCATTCTCAGTGGAGTACCATTGGCCTCCTATCTCCTCAGGCCATAACTTGAGAGACATCTTTAACATCTTAAATATATCCCAAACCTAACTACTTCTTATAGCCACCACAGATACTACCATAGCCCAGTCACCGTCTTCTCTAATCTGCACTAGATCATGAGCACACCATCTAAAACTTCCTGCTTCCTCTCAGTCTCACCGTCTTCTAGGTAAATCTCCATACTGGGCCAGAAGAAGTCTTTTTAAATGGAAATAAGATCATGTGACATCTGAGTTCTTAAATATGACTATGTCTCTGACCTAAAATCCCATCAGTTTCCTGCACACTCAATGCATTTGTGCCCCACTGGTCTTCTTGTCCTTCTTTGAGTAGGAAAACATGGTCCCTAATCAGGATACAAATCTTATTCTTCCTGTTTGCCCATTCTGTACTAATTGATCTTCCCCTAGAATTCAAAAGTCATGCTCCTTCACTTCCTTGGTGCATCTACTTTTACAGAAGCCCTCATTAAACTATTTATTGGGCATTGCTTTCTCTTTCTAACCCTTACTCTTGCTGCAGAGATAATTATATATTTAGTAATTTCTTTTCCATTTCAGTAACTAGAATATCAGCTTCAGGATCACATAAGTTTGTATAGCACATAGTAAATCTTAATAAATGTTTGTTAAATGAGGAAAGGAATGAAAACCTAGATAACTCAGAAGATATAACGTTAGCCAAAACAAAGAACAAATGGGTAAATTACTTTCAAAATATCATATACCTCCCAGAAAATAGCATGCACACTCATAACATGATATATTCATTGATTCGCAGTAGTATATACTTCTGTGTCTCTACATATATATGACCTCATGACTTCCAGAATCCATGCCAGAATAGTGGTGATGAAGGGAAGTGAGAGAAAGAAATACTGGACTATAGTCAAATATGTTTTCCACCTATTCTAACAAGGGCCTTTCATTTTTAGATATCTCATCATCAAGTTTTTAATTAAAAGCTTTTTCCTTACAGATCACTTCTGTTCTTATTTAAAAATGAATTATATCAATTAGATGAACAGGCCATACTTTAATCAAGATATGACAGAGAGTAATAGGGTAAAATAGAGTAACCCAGAAAAATATTAATGTGTGTATTAGAAAATTTCCTCTCTACAGATCATGTAAGGGGAGTGTTTAAAATATGACACAATTCATTGTGCTTTATTGAGTATTTTGCAGGGAATATAAGCAAAGTAGTGCACTAGGCTATCAGTCAGGCAATAGTGGCTAGTTCTAACTGAGTCACAAATTAGTTTTGTAACCTATGGCAAGTCACTTAACCTCTCTGGATCTGTTTTCTTATCTATAATATGAAGGTGTTGAATTCAATTATCTCTTAAATCGATTCCATGTTGAAGATTCTATAAGAATTTGAAAAAAAAAAGGCTCTGGGACTCAGAGTGATAAATGTTATCCCTATCTATTAAAAGGAAAAATATATATTTATAAAATTGGTTCAGTTAATTTTAGACCTTAGTCAAACTATAAGTCTCAATAAATTGATCTGAAAGTCCGAACAAATTGAATAGACACACTGACTAAAAGCCAATTAGGCCATATAAGCATTAGTCCAATTTTAAGTTATATGATATAGTGATTAATAATAATAATAATAAAATACAAATTTGATTCCTAATTTGTAAAAGAAAAACTAAGTAATTTCTTTATGAAAGAGTTAAAAAGTTATCTTTTAGATTACATTCTACTTGAATATAAAATGCATGAATGATATCCCTATAACATTCCTTCATCCATCTTTGTCTGAAGTAATATTGAATAATCTTGAAAATATAAATAGCAAATTGCATTTCTGTATCATCCTCCAGTTCCATCATAAACTCCTTCTCTTTCAAAATCTATTTTCTCTCACCTTATCACCTCCCTAAGAGAATAAAAATCTTTTTTATTTTATATTTAATGTCATTCTGAGAATATTTTTGTTAACTTAAGCTACTAAAGTAAATCTTTCTATAAAGAAAAATAACACCACTTCCGGGAAGATGGCGGCATGAGCAGGGCAGCGGAAATCTCCTCCCAAATCCAAATATATTTTGAAAATACAGCAAATACAACTATTCCTACAAGAGAGACCAGAAGATACAGGACGACACCAGCCTGCAGCTACACCTGAGAGGACTCGGCAACCTGTGAGGTGGGTAAGATACGGAGCTGCAACCTGGCAAGACCCGAGCACTACCCCACCACAGCGCACTGGTGGGAGGTGAGGATTCAGAGCCAGGAGGGAGTGAAGGTACAGGCCTGTGAAATAACAAGCCCTGGTGAACTGCACTGGAACACTGACACACATCACGCAGTGTAGCGGAGATTGGAGAGACAGAGATGCAGGATCTGAGCTGGAAAGCAGCCAGTTCCGCGGGATAAAAGAAAAGCGCGCCCTTTTTTTGCCGGTCTTAAAGAGACAGGGGTCCAACAGAGGAGTAGGATCGTCCCAGCACACTCAGCCCAGCAAGCTGGGAGTCCTGGAAAATTTCAAAACCCGTGGCTGGCAACGGGGAAAAAGTAGCTGCACTGAGACTAACACAGAGATAAACAGACTCCCATTCTTTCCTGCACCGGCCAGAGCTACAAAGGGCCTGCGGGGCAGCGCGGAGCATCCGTGGAGCAGCCGTGGCTGCGAAATAGTGGGCTAACAGCACCACCTACAGCATCCTAACAAAATCTACTTCCAGTGGGCATGTTTTTCTTTTTTTTCTTTTTCCCTCTTTTCTTTTCTTTTTCCTCTTTTCTTCTCTTTCTCATCCTTCCTTTTTTTTTCTTTTTTCTTTTTAAAAGTCTTAAAGACCCCAGCTGACATAGGTGGCACCTACCAGCGACTACTTCTACCGCCATGAAAAGACAGAGGATTATGGTCCAGATTAAGATCAACTAGACACTCCTAGAGAGGAAGCCTGAAGGGATGGAAATGCACAATCTTCCTGAAAAGGAATTCAGAATAAAACTCATAACCATACTAACAGATGTACAGAGAAATCTGCAACAGCTGAGGGAGGAAGTGAGGGAAGTGAGGAAAGACAATGCAAAAATCAGACAAGCGATCGACGGGCTTAACAGCAGACTGGACAAGATGCAAGAGACAGTTAATGGAATAGAATTCAGAGAACAAGAATACAGAGAAACTGAGGCAGAAAGAGATAAAAGGATCTCTAGAAATGAAAGAATATTAAGAGAACTATGTGACCAATCCAAACGGAACAATATTTGCATTATAGGAGCATCAGAGGAAGAAGAGAGAGAAAAAGGGATAGAAAGTGTCTTTGAAGAAATAATTGCTGAAAATTCCCAATGCTGGGGAAAGAAATAGTTTCGCAGTCCACGGAAGCCCACAGATCTCCCAACACAAGGGACCCAAGGAAGACAACACCAAGACACATAATAATTAAAATGGCAAAGATAAAAGATCAGAACAGAGTATTAAAGGCAGCAAAAGAGAGAAGAAAGATCACCTACAAAGGAAAACCCATCAGACTATCATCATACTTTTCAGCAGAAACCTTACAGGCCAGAAGAGAATGGCATGATATATTTAATGTACTGAAACACCAGGGCCTGGAACTAAGAATATTGTACCCACCATGATTATCATTTAAATATGATGGAGGGATTAAACAATTTTCAGACAAGCAAAAGCTGAGAGAGTTTGCCTCACATAAATCACCTCTACAGGATATCTTAAGGGAACTGCTCTAGAGGGAAGCACTCCTAAGGCTACAAAGATGTCACCAGAGAAAATAAAATCATAGCAAAGAAAGCAGACCATCCAAATACTAACTAAAGGCAAAGAATAAAACACCTAGTATATAAAGAATGGAGAAGGAAGAATAAGAAGGGAGAGAAATAAAGAAACATCAGAGAGTGTTTACAATAACTTAACAAGAAAGCTTGTTAAGTTAGATTATTAAATAGTAAAGAAGCAACCCTTGAACCTTTGGTAACCACGAATCTAAAGCCAGCAATGGCAATAAGTACTTATCTATCGATAATCACCCTAAATGTAAATGGACTGAATACACCAATCAAAAGACACAGAGTAATAGAATAGATAAAAAAGCAATAACCATCTATATGCTGCTTACAAGAGACTCACCACAAACCCAAAGATATACACAGACTAAACATGAAGGGATGGAAAAAGATATTTCATACAAACAACAAGGAGAAAAAAAGCAGGTGTTGCAGTACTTGTATCAGACAAAATAGACTTCAAAACAAAGAAAGTAGTAAGAGATAAAGAAGGACATTACATAATGATAAAGGGATCAGTCCAACAAGAAGATATAACCATTATAAATACATATGCACCTAACACAGGAGTGCTTGCATATGTGAAACAAATACTAACAGAATTAAAGGAGGAAATAGAAAGCAATGCATTCATTTTGGGTACTTCAACACACAACTCACTCCAAAGGGCACATCAACCAGACAGAAATAAGTAAAGACACAGAGGCACCGAACAACACACTACAACAGATGGACCTAACAGACATCTACAGAACCCTACACCCAAACGCAACAGGATACACGTTCTTCTCAAGTGCACATGGAACATTTTCCAGGATAGACCACATACCAGGCCACAAAAAGAACATCATTAAATTAAAAAATATTGAAATTGTACCAACTAACTTCTCAGATCACAAAGATATAAAACTAGAAATAAATTTTAGACAGAAAACAAAAAGGCTCACAAATACATGGAGACTTAACAACATTCTCCTAATTAATCAATGGGTTAACGACCAAATCAAAATAGAAATCAAAGAATATATGGAGACTAATGACAACAACAACACAAAGCCACAACTTCTGTGGGACGCAGCAAAGGCATTTCTAAGAGGAAAGTATATTGCAATCCAGGCCTATTTAAAGAAGGAAGAGCATTCCCAAATGAATAGTCTAAAGACACAATTACTGAAATTGGAAAAAGAAGAACAAATGAGGCCCAAAGTCACCAGGAGAAGGGGCATAATAAAGATCAGAGAATAAATTAATAAAATTGAGAAGAATAAAACAATGGAAAAAAATCAATGAAACCAAGAGCTGGTTCTTTGAAAAAATAAGCAAAGTAGATAAACCCCTAGAAAGACTTATTAAGAGAATCTACACACATAAAGAAAATCAGAAATGAGAAAGGAAAAATAACAAGGGACCCCACAGAAATACAAAGCATTATAAGAGAATATAATGAGAATCTATATGCTAACAAGCTGCAAAACCTAGAAGAAATGGACAACTTCTTAGAAAAATACAATGTTCCAAGACTGACCAAACAAGAAATAGAAAAACTAAGCAGACTAATCACAAGCAAAGAAACTGAATCGGTAATCAAAAACTACCCAAGAACAAAACCCCTGGACCAGATGGATTCACCTCTGAATTCTACCAGACATATAGAGAAGAAATAACACCCATTCTCCTTAAAGTTTTCCAAAAAATAGAAGAGGAGGGAATACTCCCAAACCCATTCTATGAAGCCAGCATCACTCTAATACCAAAACCACACAAAGATCTCACCAAAAAAGAAAATTACAGACCAATATCCCTGATGAACATACATGCAAAAATACTCAACAAAATATTAGCAAACCGAATTCAAAAATACATCAAGAGGATCATACACCATGATCAAGTGGGATTCATCCCAGGGATGCAAGGATGGTACAACATTCGAAAATCCATCAACATCATCCACCACATCAACAAAAAGAAGAACTAAAGCCACATGATCATCTCCAGAGATGCTGAAAAAGCATTTGACAAAATTCAGCATCCATTCATGATTAAAACTCTCAACAAAATGGGTATAGAGGGCAAGTACCTCAACATCATAAAAGCCATATATGACAAACCCACAGCTAACATTATGCTTAACAGCGAGAAGCTGAAAGCTTTTCCTTTAAGATCAGGAAGAAGACAAGAATGCCTATTCTCTCCACTTTTATTCAACATAGTTCTGGACGTCCTAGCCACAGCAATCTGACAACACAAAGAATAAAAGGCATCCATATTGGCAAGGAAGAAGTCAAACTGTCCCTCTTTGAAGATGACATGATATTGTACATAAAAAACCCTAAAGACTCCACTCCAAAACTACTAGAACTAATATCTGAATTCAGCAAAGTTGCAGGATACAACATTAACACACAGAAATCTGTTGCTTTCCTATACACTAACAATGAACTAACAGAAAGAGAAATCAGAAAAACACTTCCATTCACAATTGCATCAAAAAGAATAAAATACCTCGGAATAAACCTAATGAAGGAAGTGAAAGACCTATACTCTGAAAACTACAAGACACTCCTAAGAGAAATTAAAGAGGACACTAACAAATGGAAATTCATCCCATGATCTTGGCTAGGTAGAATAAATATTGTCAAAATGGCTATACTACCTAAAGCAATCTACAGATTCAATGCAACCCCTATCAAAATACCAACAGCTTTCTTCAATGAACTGGAACAAATGATTCTAAAATTCATATGGAGCCACAAAAGACCCCGAATAGCCAAAGCAATCCTGAGAAGGAGGAATAAAACAGGGGGAATTATGCTCCCTGACTTCAAGCTCTACTACAAAGCCACAGTAATCAAGACAATTTGGTATTGGCACAAAAGCAGACCCACAGACCAGTGGAATAGAATAGAAAATCCAAACATTAACCCAAACATATACAGTCAGTTAGTATTTGATAAATGAGCCTTGGATATACAATGGGGAGATGACAGTCTCTTCAGTAGCCGGTGTTGGAAAAACTGGACACCTACATGTGAGAGAATGAAACTGCACTACTGTCTAATCCCATACACAAAAGTAAACTCAAAATGGATCAAAGACCTGAAAGTAAGTCATGAAACCATAAAACTCTTAGGAAAAACATAGGCAAAAATCTCTTGGACATAAACATGAGCGACTTCTTTATGAACATATCTCCCCAGGCAAGGGAAACAAAAGCAAAAATGAACAAGTGGGACTATATCAAACTGAAAATCTTCTGTACAGCAAAGGACACCATCAGTAGAACAAAAAGACAACCTACAGTATGGGAGAATATATTCATAAATGACATATCCGATAAGGGGTTGACATCCAAAATATATAAAGAACTCATGCACCTCAACAAACAGAAAGCAAATAATCCAATTAAGAAATGGGCAAAGGACATGAATAGACAATTCTCCAAAGAAGAAATTCAGATGGCCAAAAGGCACAAGAAAAGATGCTCCACATCAGAGAAATGCAAATTAAAACCACAGTGAGATATCACCTCACACCAGTGAGGATGGCCAACATCCAAAACACAAACAACAACAAATATTGGCGAGGATGTGGAGAAAAGGGAACCCTCCTACACTGCTGGTGGGAATGCAAATTAGTTCAGCCATTGTGGAAAGCAGTATGGAGGTTCCTCAAAAAACTCAAAATAGAAATACCATTTGACCCAGGAATCCTACTCCTAGGAATTTACCCTAAGAACCCAGCAGCCCAGTTTGAAAAAGACATGTGCACCCTTATGTTTATCACAGCACTATTTACAATAGCCAAGAAATGGAAGCAACCTAAGTGTCCATCAGTGGATGAATGGATAAAGAAGATGTGATATATGTACACAATGGAATATTATTCAGCCATAAGAAGAAAACAAATCCTACCATTTGCAACAACATGGATGGAGCTAGAGGGTATTATGCTCAGTGAAATAAGCCAGGCTGAAAAAGACAAGTATCAAATGATTTCACTCATATGTGGAGTATAAGAACCAAGAAAAAAAAAATGAAGGAACAAAACAGCAGCAGACTCACAGAACCCAAGAGTGGATTAATAGTTTCCAAAGGGAAAAGGACTCGGGAGGATGGGTGGGAATGGAGGGACAAGGGGGGAAAAGGGGCAGTACGATTAGCAGATGTAATGTTGGGGGGGGCAAGGGGAGGGCTGTACAACTCAGGGAAAACAAGTAGTGATTCTATAGCATCTCACTATGCTAATGGACAGTGACTGTAATGGGGTTGGGGGGGGCCTGATGAAGAGGGTAGTTTAATAACCATAATATTGCACATGTAACTGTAGATTAATGATACCAAAATAAATTATTTAAAAAAAAGAAAAATAATTGTAAAACAATTTTAAGGAAAAATATTAGTATTGATAATATTCCTATGTGCAAGAAAAAAGAAATAAGGGGTTTTGGTTCTGCAAACTGTTTTCTAAAACTAAACTGTCTTTTATGGTAGCCACTAGTCATGTTACTATTGAGCTCTTGATGTGGCAGTCTAAACTAAGATATGCTATATATTTTAAATAGTCTTTTGAATTTTTAAGACCTAGTATCCAGGCTCCACAAAAATATCTCATTAATATTTCATGTTGAATAAATATTAAAATGATAACATTTGGGATATATTGGGTTAAAATAAGCTGTACTATTAAATTTCACTAACTCTTCTAATACAGCTACTAGAATATCTAAATTGCTATGTGACTCAAATTATATATCTACTGGAAAGCAGTAATGTAGAATGTTAAATAGTATGTTCTTATTACAGTATTTGAATACAGATCATATTAAAGGTCATAAACACTAATATTTTGTTTTCAACTAAAGTATTTATTAATAATCTCTTATGGCACTCAGTGCATAGGGTGACATATGAAATTTTAAAAGAATACAGTATTATATACTTCTTCCTATACATGTGTCCCATCTATTGTTTTCACAATAAAATGGATTAATACAACTAAAAATGATCTTTTAGATGATTCTTTTGACATATTTTATATATTGACTTATAAATTTTTACATTTCAGAGAATGCTTGTAATGTACCCTTCCATATAGGTTTCTGTCACTTAGAATTTTCATAAGGTATGGGTACGGTAATATAGGAAACTATAGTATTAAGAGAAAATGAAATAGCTGCATGAAAAAATACAAAGCAATAAAAAGAGTTAATCTCTAATAAAAAATACACCCATTTTTTATATAAATTACTCGAAATTATGAGTACTGAGGATAACTAAAATGTTTACTTTTGTATTTCCATTTAGTACCTTTCATTAGTCATGAGCTTAGATAATATCCTTTAGTAGTTTGTTATCATAATGTGTAAATTTTTACTAGGTGCATTTTAGACTTCATTGTTTCATTAAAAAATATACTTTCATTACACATATATGTAAACAATATATTTCTCCATTTTATTTCTTCACGAAACCTAGTAAGATGCTTGAAAAATAAATTTTCAAATGTCAAAAGATAAACAACAACATTCATCTGAATATTTTTGGAGAAATACAACAATAAAAATGACTTTGCCAATAATAAATAGAGACTTCAACTTTTTTCCCTGAAGTAAATAGTTATCTGATCACAATCAAATGGATATTTTAATAGTGGAGCAATTTGGGTATTTGATATTAATATAGATTCTTTTTTATTTGACAAGCATGACATTTGCTCAGGTTTACTTCAAGGTTGACGTAAATTTGCAGAGTTGTACTAAGAGAAAGCACTGTTAAAAAAAGAATAAAAGCATTTTGTGGAAATTTTCTGTTTTGCTTTATAATTAATTGAATTCTCGAGAGCTATCACACTCCCATGAACTTATAAAAGTGGTTACTCTGTAGTTTATCTGCTCCATTATACAAATGATTCCACCATCTGTAAATAGGTATTAATAACCTTACCTAATTTTTCACTGAATTGCTTTGAGTTAAATGAGATAATGCATGTAAAGTATGTAGCATAATCTTCTGCACATGAAAAGCAAAAAATAAATGTTAGCTTTCAAGTTCCAGCTCGTAACCTATACTCTTATTAATCACAGTACAAAATAAAAGGAAGTAGCTCTCATTTTATGAAGGCATTGATAGGCTAATTTTATTTTTAGAAAATGTCTCCTGTCTCCTTTTATGCATGTTTGGTTTCACTGGAATATCTACAGGTAAACCATTCTAAAATCATTTACATATTTATGATTTGAAACTTAGGGGAAAGCAAATGATGGAGCTGGGTTAATTTAGCATCTCATTCCAATATACTTATGAAAATAAACAATCTTTAGAGGATAAAAAAGAGAATTAAGAACAGATGAATAGACCTGAGCATTAGATCAGGGGAGTAAATTTGCATCATGTTTTTTTGATATACTGTCTACAACTGCTTACTGAATGGGAACTGTCTCTCATTTACTGGGAATTTTAATTTAAAATTTTTCAGACAACCTGTATGCTTCTGGAGAAACCAACTCTTGAGTACCACAATAATGAAGGTAATTTAGTCCTTAGAAAACTCAGGTCTTGGATTTTTCATTTCAAGCTGTCCACAGGCACAGCTAAGATTAAAAGCTTTTGACTAATAAGATATGCTTCCTCTTACCAAACTAATTATTTACTACCCATTGTGGGTGGTATGAGAATATATATTTGGCTGCTCAGACTTATTTTTCTATTATAATTTTATCTGTATTCCAGAGAGCTGTTTTCAATTAACTAATGTTCTGTAATTTATTATGTGCACTTCTTTTGGTGTATGTCTGCTCATTTGTTTATATTTATTTTTTCTTTTTAATAGACAGGGATAGCATTTTTCAGTATGAGTCTCCAGACACTTTTTTCCTCAGGTATATTATTTCAGACATGGAATGGGCTTCAGATAATTGAATCCAACATTTTTATATTGTACATATGAAAACTAAGATCTAGCAATGTTAAATGATTTGCCACAGGTCACAAACTACTCAGTTTGAACTAGTCACTATTTTCTTGGCCTCCATCACAAGCATACAGTCCTACTATTTATCTTAACTATATTTTTTAAACTATTCTTCTCTTCATGACCAATACTACTGTCACATATTAGACCATAATCTTCTCATATAAAATCTTAATTTCATTTTAAGAAATTTTCCCACCTCCACTTGTGCTATTTTATAGCTATTGAATATACTGAATATATAATATCTCATCCTTCTTCTTATTCCCCTAGTTTGTAATCTTAAATTAGGCAAAAGTTTGTATTAATTAATTAGGCAAAAGTTGTATGGTATCACATCAGAAACAGTACATGAAAGTTGTCATATCTAGTTATATATTTGTAAATCCTCTAACGACATCATAACAAAAACAAAATATGACATAGTAGAAAAAAATAATGGCAGTAAATGTAGTATGTGACTGATATCCTTAGTTTACAAAGAATTCGATGAAATTGAAATGAGGAAAAAATGAGAAAGATACATCAATTAGATATCAAATTGATGTGCATAAAAATCAATCCCTATATTCTTTCCTTATCATGCAATCCTAATCTGGTTGGGTTCAGTTAATCTTTATATAACCCTATGACATTGTGTGTTGTTATTCTACTTAATTTACATTGAGGAAAATGGGTCTCTGAGAGGTTGATTTATCCAACTCATCATGTTCCAGTCAGTTCATGTGCCCAAGGACTATATTATTGTCCATGCCAGGCCACGGTTCTGAGATAACCTTTAGGTTAGAAGTAGTCAGACAACATGAGATATTACAGAGGCGATAGTGATGTATTTTTTTAATGACACTAATCCTTGAAGTTCATTGTCCCAAGGACAATGGAGAGGACAGCTGAATATGGTGGAGGAAGTACATCAACTTCTGGAACCTTCTAGGTCTGTGTTTCACTGGCCTGTTGCTTTCAGAGTATGACAAAATATCGCCCCTCTTAGTAACCAGAAGTCACAGAAAGATTGATGAGAAAGATAAGATTTTTTTTTTAATATAAAGCATCTTATACATTTGGTGGGCAAATTTTGCTGGCTGGGTAATATTGAATAGATTCATTATGTTTCTTTTATATCAAAAAGTCTCTTCAAATTTTGAAAAACTAGTCCTTATGCTTAGGGAATTTCTAGCAGTTAGAAATTTAATGATCTATCAAACTTATGCCATTACTGAATCATTAATACACTGTGTGTATCATTTTCTCACAATGATTCAGGCTAGTATTGCCAGATAACAAACATCAAAATAAATAGGTAAATAAATAAGCAAGCACACAAAAATTTATCAAGCAGATTATTCAGTTGTTAATATCTGTTCTGTTATTATGCAGTCTTAATGCTGTCATAAATTTTAGGTGACATTGGACTTAATTTATAAGATTTTTTTATTCTTTTGGAATTGACTTTCATAGAGGTGTTCTATATAATCAAATTAATTTCACCTTGCTTACTATTAAATTTCATTCTTTCATATGAGCACAAAAATTATAAATTACTCATTTTAGCTCAGAATTTGGCAACAAATATAAGATCTACCATTCATTTAAAGGATTTCAGTGTTCACAACCCACATTCTGAATGTACTCATAAAGTTAATTTAGATTATATGAAAAGAAAACAATTTAAGTGATAAAAATAATAAGAGCTCTGAATACAATGGAAACTTTTTTAATTTTTACAATAATAATTATTTTGAGTAAACAAAATAAATAATAAATGTATCTGACTTTGATGGATGGAGAGATGTAATTCTCTCAAAGACATTCCTTATTCAACAATTTATTTTGGCATTTTGTTATTTGAGTCTTCAAATGAATTACTTCTCATCTTAAAAGAAGAATTCCTAAAAGGATGCAGAAGATCCTTTAATGTATACTGACATTATTTTTAATAAAAAAGAATATTAAAAGTTTCTGAAGACTTTACATTTCCTTTAAAAATACTACATATTACCTTATGAAATTGTAATTTTTAATCAACACTAATTTCATTTTATATGATAAGGCTAAAAAACTTCTCAATTTCTAAAATTAGGTATCTTTAGACAGAGTTTACAGTTATGTGAGGTTTACAATTATTTTCAAAAAGAGAGTTCTTAAATATTAACATGTATCTACCAGTGACCTGTAATTTATTCTAAAATTCCCACTAATAATTCAAAAGGAACAGAGAGATCATAATGTGATTTTCTCTACATCAGATATTTTAAAATTTAAACATATAATGAAATAGCAATTTAATTTTATCAAATAAGAAGCATATTCAACTTCATTACGAGATGGACCAGCCACTAACTTAGTATTACCACTGGCTCAGACATATAAAGGAAGTTTAATTTTCTCTTTGTGTTTTGGTTGACTCCTTTTTACCTCCTTGCACACCTAGAGTATTACAATCTTGTAAATGCAAAATTACATTACATTCCCTCTCTGTAACTTCTCAATCAAAGCAAATACAATAGAAAGAGAGTTATAAATATTTCCCATGATAACATCCATCCAACAGCTTATCAGCTCATTATGGTGTCTATGTCCAATAATCTCAATGCAAAATATCTTTACAAATGGGTCCTGGAGATTCTTTACACCATTAAAATCATTAGCAAGGATAATTAACTGAGACTGTGGTGATGAATAGAGCTGCTTTACTGAACAGTGTAATAAAGAACAGAAGCCACTAATTACACATGTAGAGCCTTGAAGCTACTGAGAAATATAATTTAACATCGCTGCCCAGATTCCACAAAGCCTAATACAAGCGCACAATCGAAACAATAAGGTCTTCTCACAGATAACACTTTTGGGACAATTCCAGGTGTAAGAAAATGTGCCCATCTGCACAAAGAGCTTATGATTTAAGTAAGTATGATGCCTTAGGAAAAACATTTTAAAATTAAACCTGCCTAAACATTTTTTCAGGTGTTCTCATCACAACCCCAGCCTTCTATCACATAGTCCGGTAATCCCTTTGAATTTTCAAAAAGGTTATAAAGACTTCAGTGTGTATATGAAGTATAGAAACAGCATTAAATATAAAAAAGCTATGCATCCGTGGAGCCAATGAGAATTGTTTGTTCCTTAGAGACAATGAAGACATTTTGTTCAACTGCAGAGAAAGCAGTAGGTTGCAGAGTGGTGTCTCATCAAATTACTTGATGATAAGAATTATGTGAGGCCGTTGTTAAAATTCAGACAACTGGAAACCAGAATACATTCTCGAAGAGGAGGGCCTGGGACCGAGATTTCAGCAAGAGCTCCAGATAATTGTTATCAGCAGTCAATACAGAAATTGGGTTTTGGATGTTAATACCGGTTCTTTGAATCCTGGATGTGCCATTTAAGAGCTGTGTACCCTACTGAAAGCCATTTCTTCTTTTTGAGTCTCAGATTCTGTATTTGTAAAATATGGAAATACATCACTTAATCAGGTACTATATTACAAATGTATCTTAGCTGTTCATTAGTGTTTTTGTACATATTACATATGCTGTAAATATCAGTTTCCTCCTACTTCTCATCTTTAAGGATTTCTCAGGTTTTTCAAAAAATAAATATATACAGTCTCACTAACAGTAAGGAAGCTATGAGAAAGCATCTGCTTCACAACTTAAAGCACTTCATAGTATGTATGTACACAATTAGTCTTACTGTGAAGAAGAGGGAGGAAACTCAGGGCAGCTTTCCTGCGGTTTGCCTGGCCACTGTGTCTAACAGCACCAAGTGAACATATCTGCCTAGAGAGCAGCCTTCTTCTGTCATAGTATTAGAATATGGTAGCTGGTTTCTCCACTTTTAAGTCAAGAGGATTTTAGTATAAAATAGAGATTTATATTCATTTATATGAAATGGTTTGTGATAAAACTCTACTAGCAGCAAGAAATTTCCAAATATATCAGGTAACATATACAACTGAAAAATTTTCATCATGTTCCCAATATTATTCCATGTAGCACAAGAACATCTTTTTGGAGTCCACTGCCATCTTTTGGAATCAGACCCAAAGTAATAAAAAATAAAAATAAAAACACTTACCACTAAGTTATCTTGTATTATTATCTTCTTGATTCTAATAAAATTATAGTTGATATGGTAGGCCTCTAAAAATGGGTCTAAAAAAAGGCATGCTGGAAGAAAGTTTCCCCTTTGAAACATAAAATGTGATCTTATACCCCCAAAATACCTCATCCTTGACTAGTAATTATATATCTGTTTACTGAATGAATATTTATTGATGACATATATATAGGCCAATTGGGGGAATATAAAAATTATTTAAAAATGAAGTCATAAGGTTCTTCATTTCCACAAGTTATGCATATATATCCTTACAAAAGGACAGAAAAATTAAGAAACGTATAGCCATCTATGTGAATTCAGAGGGCTAGAGTATAGGCAGCCGAGATGACCAACTGCATACTGTAACACTACACAATTTATTTAATGGTATAAGTGAACTCATAGCCAAATAAAGGCTAACAATGTCAAAAAAGTGTTTACAAGCCTTTGATTCATATTAACATAATTTCCAGATGCACATACTGGCAGGTCAAATTAAGCCATCTCAAAAATGAAGTTAAACAAAAAATTTAACAAACAATATCTGCAGTTATGCTTTAACTCTTTTTCCCACGTTTCACAATTTCCACATCAAAACATTTTTATTTATATTTTGACAATAAAATTTTTTATTGAAAATGAATTTGCTTTTCACTGTTCACCATACCATCCACCTCTTCGCCAACTGGTTAGGGTAAACTCTCATGCAAAAAACATCTTCTTACCATAGACTGTACTATCTGCATTCCTTTTCATACTTTTTGCCAGGCTAAGCCTATCTAATAAGTTGATAACAAAACAGCCCAACGAGCTTATCTCTTAGTGGAGAGACAAGTAAAAAAAATCATATTACCTTAGAAAGCAATAGGTGTAACGGAAATGACAGAGCAGCATAAAGGAGATCAATGCCTTGAGAAAGTACAGTGTTAAGCAGATTCATCAGTATAGGCCTTCACAGGATGGTCACATTTGAGGAAACATGTGGAAGAGGTGAAAGAAAACAATCCAAGCAGAGACAAGGGCTGGTGCAAGGGCCTTAAGGTACATTTAAGGGTGGTATTTAATATCAAATAAATTAATAATGAGATAAACCTCTACGTCATCATACATACTAAGTATGTATACTGAGGTTCTGCATTAAAGTCATTAATTCAGAATTTGAGGCTTTAGTCAAACCACAATGTTCATGTCTCATTTCAGTTAAGCTTATTAGCCTTCTTCCACTTAGAAAATAATCTATTATTTTCAGCCACAGAAAAGCTATTCCTTCACAAGTATCATGAACTCTTTGAGGATATAAGACAACAGAGAAAAATGATGGAGTAATCAAGGCACATCCTAAACGTTTGAAGTAACAAAGAGGAAACAGGATGGAAAAAAGAATCTCCTGTTCTAAGTTGTTAACAGTAAAATGATATCCCTCACTCAAAGCTATTGAAAGTCTCCTTATGTTATACTTTTTCATGTAAATATTTAAAAAATAAGCAAGAAACAAAATGCAAATTGTATAATTATTTTGATTCCCTCCTAGACTTATAATCAATACAGGATCAATTCTATTTTTAATGAGAAGAACAGAAACAACAATATAACAGTCCCCTTTTATCCATGGGTTAACTTTCTACGGTTTCAGTTACCTGCAAATCATCATCTGACCTAGCATCAGGTGGTCAATAGTAGCCTAAAGCAGTGTCACAGTGCCTGTGCCATTCACCTTACTTCATCTCATCACACTGACATCAAACACAAATACAGCACAGTAAGATAGTTTGAGAAAGAGGCCACATTCACATAACTTTCAATACAGTATATTGTTATAATTGGTCTATTATATTATTATTGTTGTTAATCTCTTATAGTACCTAATTTATCAATTAAACTTTATTATTGGTATGTAGGTATAGGAAAAGGTATATATATATAGGATTCAGTACTATCCTTGGTTTCAGACAACCAAGTCTTAGAATATATTGCCTGTGGATAAGGAGGGACAACTGTAAGAGGTTGGTAGTTGTAAATAATAACAGCAAACCTAGGTACCTGAGGTACCAAATTGGACATAAAACATGAGTTTCCAAGAAGTCTGTAGAAAGGAAGCTTTAGTTTCTATTGTTCTCACAATAGAACAAAAATAGATTATTTTCTGCTTTTAGCTTTAGCTCTTTCTAAAAGTACTGCTATATTATATGCCTGCCTTACTATAATCCCACAGAAAATATCTGTATCTATTAAAACAAGGAACATTAAAAAGAAATGCCCATATTTTATTGCTCATCAAAGGCTAAGAAAAGCATTTTTTAAAATCCAAATATAAATTAGCACCTGGCACAGAATAAATAACCAATAAACGTCAGCACCTTCCCAATGCCTTATAATCTTTGCTTGTTCTCATTTTATTTAAGCAACTAATCACATTATTATTTAGAGATTTCTATGAGGCTTCCGTTGTCCAATAAAAAAATGCGTTGAAATAACATTTGACAGAAATGTATTCTAGAAGTGTTTCTATGTTACGTCAACAGTGTACTGCTTATGCCCCTAGACATAAAGATCTCTGACATCTCTCAAAGACTCACTTATTACCATATCCAATTAGTGTGTTTACCTTAATTAAATCTTTGGCACTTTGCTATTTGAAACCTCTAGTTTAAACTACACAACAAGAAACTTAGAGGTACTCGTAGGAACACTGAAAAGCATAGCTTGAGCAAAATATGAAACCACTTAAATAAAGACACCCATTAAGGAATAAGGAGATTAAAAGGGCAGATTAAAGAAGTCTAGAGTCAAGCCTTCAATACCTATGGTATATTGAATCATTATGTTGTATACCTGAACCTAATATTGTATGTCAAGTATATCTATAAAATTAACAGACAAAAAAATTGCTTATTATCACAAACATGCCCCTCCCCCTTCACCCTGGGAAGGAAAAAAGTTTACCTATTAAGAATTATTTCAAGAAGTCATTAATTGTAGATAATCTGAATTTCAGTTATACACAAAAAGAGAAAACATCTTTTTGAATACCCTGCCACACTCAATAATTGCCTTATGTCTTTTATATTTTAAATGCCTATAAGAAAAAAGTTTAGTAATAGAAGAAAGGAAATTATGAGAAGGAAGAAGTAATAATATCAGGATTAAGATTAGCAGCTAGAAATGCCTTTAAGAAAGTTAAAGTAGGTACAGCGATGTACCAAAATGTTGACTGTAAATTTCCTGATGGTCAAAGCAATCAGGATAAAATTCAGAGGCATAGTGTCTATAAGATTAGGAAAGTGGGGTGGGAAGGGAGGCAGTGTTCAAAAGATACACCTCCTTCAGATACTGAGGCCTCAGAGAAATTTCTCCTCTGGGATACCGTAAAGAGGATGTTGTTCCATATATTGACAGATGTCCTCAATAACACTAACAAAAAATGAAACTAACAAGTTTCTTATGATTGTTTCTTTTAATGTCCAGAAAATAAACATGTGGTAAAATGCCCAATTGTAATTCAGTAAAAGCAATTCTATCAGGAGCCAAAACATTGCCTTGTAAGTATACAACTCCCTGGTGGTCTCAAAACCAGATTTAGTCCACTGGGATCTAAGAGAAAATAACCATTTTTGGTGTAAAGAGTGCATTAATCATAATGTCTTCATTTGGAAAGAATATAATGGGAAGAATATCTTTATTTCACTCTTTCTAAAGTTACAGGATTAAAAAAGTTTTAAAAAGGTAATTCCCCAAATGAAGCTTCAATAGAAGTGATGCTATACTTCTGTAGAATATGTCAAACAGCATGAAGATTTAATGATCAGTTCTCCAAAAAGGGAATCACCATGAGAAATTTCTGTTTTGATTATATTCTTCCTAAGGCTGAACAGTAGTACCATTTTAGCTGGTCATATTCCCTATCAAGATTCACTTTGAAGACTTCAAAGGCCATGTCTGGAAAATGAAAATGGCTCTCATTTTTATTCCTTTTCACTTCAGGACAGCATGTTAAAAATGGCAATCCTTTTAATCCCAGGGAAAAATACTTTTAGACAAACTATGTAGGTGTTCTTTATTTCTGGGAATAAATTAAAGATAATGTGGAAGGACTATTATCTGTAATGCTTTGGCACAGCAGGACATTAAAAACGGAACAGGTAGAAATCATCATAATTCTCAATTCAAAATTCATATATTTAAGACATGACATATTTAATGAAAGCCTTGAGGGCAACAAAAAATTAAATACTATACTCAAAGATAAAGATCTAATTTTTCCTTTTAATAACAGTAATTCTACATATTACTAAGACTATTAAAATAGTAACAGACTGATTTAAGGTGCTGGTATTTTACACGAAATATAGATTCATTATATAAACACATTTTGATCCCAGTCTTTTTCTTCTACCGTCAAAGGAATGTTGCTTTGAGAAAAAAAGCGAGAACAACATGAGGACCATACAACACCTGGTAGAGGTTTCCCTGGCAACAAAACTTGTCAATTTATCTTGTGGTTTCAGTGGTTTTATTCAGCATCCTATCACTTCACTGAAAAGCAAGGAAATGGAAAGGAGGAAGCTACCCAGTGTTGACGCTGAAGTAGGTGAACCTATTTTAAAGGGTCCTACAATTAGTTTCACAAAGCCTAACTAACGTAGTTCTCGGTATATCTTTTTACTATTATTGTTATGTTTCTTGTTACAAACTCTTCGGAGAGAGAATTCCTTAGAGTAAGTTTTTAATCTAAAATTCTCAGGTTTGCTTTTTGCTGCTACCTTTCAGATAATGTTTGGTGGTACATGAATCTGTAAAGTTTTATGTGTTTATATATTCCTATGTAAATAACTAATTCCCCAGGATGGTACTTGTATTGCATCATAGCACAATTGGTTAGACAACATGTATATCACAATAAAACGTTTATATATGAAGTAAATAGACATAAATATAAAAATCATCTTTGGGATTCCATAGATATTATCTTAAATACTCTTTATACATTATTAAGAGATTTTCCTGACTAGTTTAACCCTACATGCAATTAAAATTTATAAACAGGAGAGTGGGTGAAAAAGATAGTGGAGTAGGGATCCTGAGATTAAAGATGGCACCATGAGAGGAGAGACAGAGGCTTCCTCCTAAAACTGCACACAATACAAAAATATAACTAATACAACTACTCTTGAAAGATCAAAAGGAAAGAGTACTGCACCAAACTGCATACACCTGGGGACAAGAACAGACTTCACGGAACAGGGTAATGTACTAAGGCTGTGGCCCTGCGGGACCCAAGCACTTCCCCACCACAGCTCACTGGTGGGAGGAAGAGGAACAGAGCAAGGAGGGAGTGGAGAACTGGGACTGCTGAATACCTAACTCCGGAGATCTGCTCTGGGAGCACAAACCTACATTTCGTGGTGCTTTCAAGATACTCTCGTAATTAGGGGTTTGGAAAGCTAAGACAGACAGAATTCCTGGAGAGACTAAGATTCCAGCTGCCTGTGGAAAGCAGGGATCCATATTCAGCTTCTCTGGGACAAAAGAAAAGCAGGCAGTCTGAGAGACTTACTAACAAAGAAGTCCTTAGCAAGAGGGCTGCTAAAGGGGCAAGGATTGCACAGAGCTTACTGCTCAGGAGAAAGCACAGGTAGAAAAATTTGCCTGGGTGCACTCTGCCTAGCACATTGGAAGCTTAAACGCTCTTCAGGCGCTCCACTTCATTGGCTGCCTACACAGCTCCAAAAACTCCTTCTGTGATTAGGCAGTCTACTGCGCCTTTCATCTGGCCCCCCCACCAGGCTTGCAAACCAGGAAAGGCAGTGGAGAAAGGCATAGTAGTCGGAAAGCAAGAAACAGTTCTTTCCTCCACCCAGGCACCAATGCTACTACATTGAAACACCCGACATTGCTACAGGGGCTGAGCAACTCCAGAGAGTAGAGCTTCTGGGCACTAAAGGGCGCCATACACAAATATGAACCACCAAAGAAACCTGGTCCAGAGTAAAATTATTAATACAACTCCTCAGAAAGATTTAAATTATATCAACCCCATTCAAAATAAAAATCATTAACATGCTCATGGAGGTATGGAAAGATATTCAAGAACTCAGGGATGAATTCCGGTCGGAGATCCAATCATTGAAGAGCACAATGGATGGTACTAAAAGCAGACTGGATATGGTGGAGGAGACGATAAATGAAATAGAAACCAGAGAAGAGGAATACAAAGAAGCTGAAGAACAGACAGAATAAAGGATCTCTAAGAATGAAAGAATATTGAGAACTGTGTGACTAATCCAAACGGAACAATATTCGCATTACAGGGGTACCAGAAGAAGAAGAGAGAGAAAAAAGGAGATTGTCTTTGAGGAGGTAATTGCTGAAAATTTCCCCAATCTGGGGAAGGAGATAGTTTCTCAGGCCATGGAGGTGCACAGATCTCCCAACACAAGGGACCCAAGGAAGACAACACCAAGACATATAGTAATTAAAATGGTCAAGATCAAGGATAAGGATAGACTATTAAAAGCAGTAAGAGAGAGAAATAAGATCACATACAAAGGAAAGCCCATCAGGCTATCAACAGACACCTTACAGGCCAGAAGGGAGTGGCATGATGTATTTAATGTAATGAAACAGAAGGGCCTTGAACCAAATTACTTTATTCAGTAAGATTATCATTTAAATTTGAAGGAGGGACTGAACAATTCCAAAGAAGCAAAAGCCGAGAAAATTTACCTCCCACAAACCAACTCTACAGTGTATTTTGGAGGGACTGCTATAGATGGAAGTGTTCCTACAGTTTACTAGCTGTCACCAGGGGTAACAAAACCACAGTAAAGAAAGTAGAACAGCTAATTACTAAGCAAATGCAAAATTAAATAAACTATCCCCAAAGTTATTAAGGGATAGACAAACAGTACAGAATATGATACCTAATATACAAAGAATGGAGGAGGAAGAAAAAGGAGTAGGAAAAAAAAAAGGAACCTTAAGATTGTGTTTGTAATAGCATATTAAGTGAGTTAAGCTACACTCTTAGATAGTAAGGAAGTTAACCTTGAATCTCTGGTAACTACGAATCTAAAACCTGCAATGCCAATAAATACACACCTATTTTTAATCACTATTAATGTAAATGGACTGAATGCACCAATCCAAAGACATAAACTCACTGAATAGATAAAAAAAAAGAAGACCCATCAATAAGCTGCCTAGAAGAGACTCACTTTAAACCCAAAGACATACACAGATTAAAAGTGAAGGGATGAAAAAAGACATTTCATGAAAACAATAGGGAGAAAAAAGCAGGAGTTGCAGTACATATATCAGACAAAATAGACTTCGAAACAAAGAAAGTCACAAGAGACAAAGAAGGACATTAAATAATGATAAAAGGGTCAATCCAACAAGAAGATATAACCATTATAAATACCTATGTGTCCAACACAGGGGCACCTACATATGTGAAACAAATGTTAACAGAATTAAAGGGGGAAATAGAATGCAATGCATTCATTCTAGGAGATTTCAACACATGACTCTGAAGGACAGATCAACCAGACAGAAAACAAGTAAGGAGACAGAGGCACTGAACAACATATTAGAACAGATGGATCTAACAGACGTCTACAGAACTCTACACCAAAAAGCAGCAGAATACACATTCTTCTCTGCACATGGAACATTTTCAAGAATACATCATATCCTAGGCCCCAAAAAGAGCCTCAGTAAATTTAAAAAGATTGAAACTGTACAAACTAGTTTCTCAGACCACAAAGGTATGAAACTAGAAATGAATTATGCAAACAAAATGAAAAATAACACAAACATATGGAGGCCTCACAACATGCCCCTAAATAATCAATGTGTCAATGACCAAATAAAAACAGACATCAAGCAATATATGGAGACAAATGACAAAAATAATTCAACACCGCAAAACCTGTGGGACACAGCGAATGCTGTGCTAAGAGGAAAGTATATTGCAATACACGCCTACTTCAGGAAAGAGGAACAATCCAATATGAGCAACCTAACTCACAATTAACGAAACTAGAAAAAGAACAAATGAGACCCAAAGGAAATAGAAGGAGGGACATAATAAGGATTAGAGCAGAAATAAATAAAATTGAGAAGAATAAAAGAACAGAAAGGATCAACGAAAGCAAGAGCTGGTTCTTCGAGAAAATAAACAAGATAGATAAACCCCTAACCAAACTTATCAAGAAAAAAAGAGAGTCTACTCACATAAAGAATCAAAAATGAGAGTGTAAAAATCACTACAGACACCACAGAAATCCAAAGAATTATGAAAGAATACTATGAAAAATTGTATGCTAACAAACTGGATAACCTAGAAAAAATGGACAACTTTCTAGGAAAATGCAACCTTCCATGGCTGACCCAGAAAGAAACAGAAAATCTGAACAGACCAATTACCAGCAACGAAACTGAACTGGTAATCAAAAACCTACCTAAGAACAAAATGCCTGTACCAGATGGCTTCACCACTGAATTTTATCAAACGTTTAGTGAAGACCTAATACACATCCTCCTTAAAGTTTTCCAAGGAGTAGAAGAAGAGGGAATACGTTCAAAATCATTCTGTGAGGCCAGCATCACTCTAATACCAAAACTGGGCAAAGACACAACAAAAAAAGAAAAATACTGACCAATATCCTGATGAACACAGATGCAAAAATACTCAACAAAATATGAGCAAACTGAATTCAAAAATAGATCAAAAGGATCATACACCACGATCAAGCAGGATTTATTCCAGGGATGCAAGGATGGTACAACATCCAAAAATCCATCAAAATCATCCACCACATCAACAAAAAGGACAAAAACCACATGATCATCGCCATAGATGTGGAAAAAGCATCTGACAAAATTCAACATCGATTCATGATAAAAACTCTCAACAAAATGGGTATTGAGGGCAAGTACCTCAACATAATAAAGACCATATATGACAAACCCACAGCCAACATTATACTTAACAGTGAGAAGCTGAAAGCTTTTCCTTTATGATTGGGAACAAGACAAGGATGCCCACTCTCCCCACTGCTATTCAACATAGTACTGGAGGTCCTAGCCACAGCAATTAGACAACACAAAGAAATAAAAGGCATCCAGATTGGCAAGGAAGAAGTTAAACTGTCCCTGTTCACAGATGACATGATATTATACATAAAAAACCCTAAAGAATCCACTAAAAAACTATTAGATCTAATATCTGAATTCAGCAAAGTTGCGGGATACAAAATTAATACACAGAAATCTGTGGCATTCCTATACACTAACAATGAACTAGCAAAGAGAAAAATCAGGAAAACAATTCCATTCACAGTTGCATCAAAAAGAATAAAATACCTAGGAATAAACCTAACCAAGGAAGTGAAAGACCTATACTCTGAAAACTACAAGACACTCATGAGAGAAATTAAAGAAGATACCAATAAATGGAAACACATCCCGTGTTCATGGATAGGAAGAATATTGTCAAAATGGCCATCCTGCCTAAAGTAATCTACAGATTCAATGCAATTCCTATCAAAATACCAACAGCATTTTTCAACGAACTAGAGAAAATCATTCTAAAATTCATATAGAATCACAAAAGACCCAAATAGCCAAAGCAATCCTGAGAAGAAAGAATAAAGCTGGGGGTATTATGCCCCTCAACTTCAAGCTCTACAACAAAGCCACAGTACTCAAGAACATTTGGTACTGGCACAAGAACTGACCCATAGACCAATGGAACAGACTAGAGAGCCCTGATATAAACCCAACCATATATGGGCAATTAATATATGATAAAGGAGCCATGGACATACAAGGGGGAAATGACAGCCTCTTCAACAGCTGGTGTTGGCAAAACTGGACAGCTACATGCAAGAGAATGAAACTGGATTATTGTTTCACCCCATACACAAAAGTAAACTCGAAATGGATCAAGGACCTGAATGTAAGTCATGAAACCATAAAACTCTAGAAGACAACATAGGTAAATATCTCCTGAATATAAGCATGAGCAATCACTATAAGCATGAACGCATCTCCACGAGCAAAGGAAACAAAATCAAAACGAACTCATGAGACTACATCAAACTAAAAAGTTTCTGTATGGCAAAGGACACCATCAACAGAACAAAAAGGTATCCTACAGTATGGGAGAATATATTTGTTAATGACATATCCGACATGGGGTTAACATCCAAAATACATAAAGAACTTACATGCCTCAACACCGAAAAAGCAAATAACCCAATTAAAAATGGGCAGAGGATATTAAGAGACAGTTCTCCAAAGAAGAAATTCAGATGGCCAATAGACACATGAAAAGATGATCCACATCACTAATCATCAGGGAAATGCAAATTAAAACCACAATAAGATATCACCTCACACCAGTAAGGATGGCCACCATCCAAAAGACTAAGAACCACAAATGCTGGCAAGGATGTGGAGAAAGGGGAACCCTCCTACACTGCTGGTGGGAATGTAAGCTAGTTCAACCATTGTGGAAAGCAATATGGAGGTTCCTCAAAAAACTAAAAAAAGAAATACCATTTTACCTGTGAATCCCACTTCTTGGAATCTACCCAAAGAATACAACTCTCAGATTCAAAAAGACATATGCACCCCTATGTTTATCGCAGCACTTTTTACAATAGCCAAGATATGGAAGCAACCTAAGTGTCCATCAGTAGATGAATGGATAAAGAAGATGTAGTGTATATACACAATGGAATACTATTCAGCCATAAGAAGGAAACAAATCCTGCCATTTGCAACAACAAGGATGGAGCTGGAGGATATTATGTTCAGTGAAATAAGCATGGCAGAGAAAGACAAATGCCAAATGATTTCCCTCATTTGTGGAGTATAACAACGCAGCAAAACTGAAGGAACAAAATAGCAGCAGACCCAGAGACTCCAAGAAGGAACTAGTGGTTACCAAATGTTAGGGGTGTGGGAGGTTTGGTGGGGAGGGTGGGAGAAGGGGATCGTGGGGTATCATGTTTAGTACACATGGTGTGGGGGATCATGGGGAAAACAGTGTAGCACAGAGAAGGCAAACAGTGAATCTGTGGCATCTTACTATACTGATGGACAGTGCCTGCATTGGGGTGTGGGTGGGGACTGGATAACATGGGTAAATGTAGTAACCACATTGTTTTGTCATGTGAAACCTTCATAAGAGTGTATATCAATAATACCTTAATAAAATATATATATATATATAAAGGATAGTGGAGTAGGAAAGCAAGGTGGAAATCTCCCATATACACAACAAGGAAGCATACAGCAAACCCTGAAAACTACCTGAAACTGCAGAACAGACCATCTACACCTGATGAAGAAGAGAAGACCACATTGAGAAGGATAAAGTGGCAGAGCCTCAATCAATAGGGACCTGAGGCCTTCTCTCATCCCAGCCCACGAGTGCCAAGGAAAGAAAAAGAGAGGGAAGAGGATAAGGACTCAAGAATCCTGTACACCTGGGCATGGAGATCTGCTCTGGGAACATGAGTGCACACTGCACTGTGCTTTGGTGATTAATGGTGTTGGCCACCAGGGACAGCTGGAGCACTCTGGGAGGCTAAGACTCCTACATCTTGTGGAGGACCGGCACAGTTTGTTGGTCCCAATGAGACCCAACATGGAGACAGCAATGTAAAAGATTTATCAGTAGTGGGAAGTGTGCCAAAGAGGCAAGTTGTAAGGATGTCTCTCTCAAGGAGAAAGGGCAAGTGTACAATGTTTCATTAGCCCTCCCTCAGCCCAACTGGTGGGGTGCTCACAGGGACCAGCTCTAAACTCTCCATCTCCCTCATTGGAGGATCAACCCTGTAATACTGCTCCCTGCACACCTGACCTTCCCATGCCTCCTCGTCCAGCAACAGACACCCCTGATATCTTGTAAACTGAGGGTGTTCCCACCAAAAACAAATGCCAGAAGTGCCTCCCAGCATATTAAGGACATGAGAGGCAAGTAGCCAGCTTCTGTTGACAGAGATTAGCTACTGCCAGCAGACAGAAAGGCAACCACATGCACAGCCCACCTACAGAAACTGTAGCTTTGCCCCAAAGGAGAAACGCACTGCTGAGCAAAGAGTCTAAGCTTCTGGGCACTATAGGACATCTAGTTTATAAAGTCATTTTTCTCTAGACCAGGAGACATAGTGGATCTATCTAGCACAAAGGAAGAAACACAGAGATCCAGACAAAATGAGGAGGCAGAGGGGTATGTTCTGAATAAAGAACAGGATAAGACACCAGAAAGAAGGCTAAATGAAATGGAGATCACCAATGTTCTTGATAAAGATTTCAAAGTAACAGTCATAAAGATACTCGCTGACCTACAGAAAAGAATTGATGATCTCTGTGAGAACTCCACCAGAGAGAGAGAAAATTTTAAGAGCCATTAAGAAGTGAAGAATACAATTACTGAAGTGAAAAATGTAATAGAGGAAATGAATAGAATAACTGAAGTAGAGGAAATAATCAATGAGATGGAAAATAGAGAACAGGAAAGCCACTAAGCTGATGAACAGAGAGAAAACAGAATTTATAAAAATAAGAAGGATGCTAAAAGAGCTGTGTGATAACTCCAAAATAATCTTTGAAAAGGGGTACCAGAAGAAGAAGAGAGACAAAGGAGTAGAAAACCTCCTAGAAGAAATAATTGCCATCTGGGGAAGGAAATAGACACCCAGGTCCTGGAAGAGCAGAAAGCCCTTAACAAAAGGAACCCCAGGAAGACAACACCAAGGCACATTGAAACCAAAATGGCAAAGATTAAAGATAAACATGGAATCTTAAAAGCAGCAAAAAAGAAGCAGATAATTACCTATGAGGGAAACCTTAACAGGCTACCAGCAGTTTTCTTAGCAGAAACTTCACAGAGCAGAAGGCAGTGGCACAAAATTTTTAATGTATTGAAACAAAAGGACCTTCAACCAAGAATCCACTACTCAGCAAGGTTATCATTAAAAACTGAAGGAGAGATTAAAAGTTTCCCCTCTAAAGTTAAAAGGATTCACCACCACTAAACCATCCTTACATTAAAGGGACCTCTGTGGATGGAAATCTCTTAAGCCTAAGTATTTCTCATCAGTGAAAAAAAATCTACAGTAAAAGTAGTTGACCAATTACTTACTAAGCAAGTATGAAGTTAAAATACAGTAGCAGTAAAATCCACTACACAGAAAATTAGTTAAGAGAGATATGCAAAAGATGTAGATCATATCTCATATATAAAGTATTAAGGAGTAAGAAAATAAAAAAGTAGAACTTTTAGATTATGTTCAAAATAGAGTGGCCATCAGCTTTAATATAGACTGTTATATATATAGAAAACAGTCTATGAACCTTATGGCAACCACACCTAAAGATTACACTGGACACAAAATTTTTTAAAAAAGAATCTAATCGAACACTAAAGAAAACCGTCAAATAACATGACAAGAGTATAAGAGAGGGAAAAGGGAACAGAGAGGAACTACAAAACAACCAGAAAACAATTAATACAATGGCAATAAGTACATACTTAATCATAATTACCTTAAATATAAATGGACTAAATTTACCAATCAAAGCACACAGGGTGTCAGAATGGATAAAGAAACAAGACCCATTTATATGCTGCTTACAAAAGACCCATTACAGACCTAAACACATACATACACTGAAAGTGAGGGGATTAAATATTTCATGCAAATAAAAGGAGAAAAAAGCAGGAGTAACAGGATTTGTATCAGAAGAAATAGACTCCAAAAGAAACAAAGTAACAAAAGACAAAGAAGGACACTGCATAATGATAGAGGGATCAGTGCAACAAGATGACATATTTTATAAAAATCTATGAACCCAACATAGGAGAACCTAAATAAATAAAACAAATAATAACAGACCTAAAGGGAGAAATAGAGAGCAATACATCATTTTAGAGGACTTTAACATCCCACTTAAACAGATTATCCAGACAGAAAATAAATAAGGAAAAAGAGGCTATGAATGACACATTAGACCAGATTGATTTAACAGATATACATAGAACATTCCACCCAAAAGCAACAGGATACACATTTTTCTCAAGTGCACATGGAACATTCTCCAGAACAGAGCACATATCAGCACACAAAGTCTCAATAAATTCAAAAAGACTAAAATTATATCAAGCACCTTTTCAAACCACAATAGTATTGAACTAGAAATCAACTATATGAAGAAAACAAAAATACTCATAAACACATGGAGGCGGAGGCTAAACAAATGTTCCCAAATAATAAAGGAATCAATGAAGAAATCAAAGCAGAAATGAAAACAAAAATGCAACAGTTCAAAATCTGTGAGACACCACAAAAGCAGTTCTAAGAGAGAAGTGCATAGCAACACAGGCTTACCTCAAGAAACAAAAACAATCTAAAACACAAACAACTAAAGGAACTACAAAAAAAAGAACAAATGAAACCCAAAGTTAGTAGAAGGAGGATATAATAAAGTTCAGAGCAGAAATAAATAAAATAGGGAAGAATAAAACAACAGAAAAACTCAATGAAACTAAGAGCTGTTTCATTGAGAAGATAGACAAACACCTAGCCAGACCTATCAATAAAAAAGAGAAAGAACACAAATAAACAAAATCAGAAATGAAAAGGAAGTTACAATTAACACCACAAAAAGTCAAAGAATTATTAGCGAATCTATGAAAAATTATATGCCAATAAGTTGGACAACCTAGAGGAAATACACAAGCTCCTAGAAAAGTACAAGTTACCAAGACTAACACAGGAAGAAGTAGGAAATCTGAACAAACCAAATACCAGTAAGGAAATTGAACTGGTAATCAAAAACCTCCCAACAAAAAAAAGTCCAGGACCATGGATACACAGCTGAATTCTATGAAACATTTAATGAAGAACTAATACCCATTCTTAAAGTATTCCAAGAAGAGGAGGGAATACTCCCTAACTCTTTCTGAGCCAGCATTATTCTAATACCAAATCCAAATATAGTACAAAAGAAAATTACAGACCAATATTCCTGATAAACATAGATGCATAAATCCTGAACAAAATATTAGCAAACCAAATTCAAAAATATATCAGAAGGATCATCCATCACAACCAAGGGGGATTCATTCCAGGGATGCAAGGATGGTACAATTCTCATAAATCAATCAATGCTATATACCACATTAACAAAAGAAGAAGGATAAAAACTATATGATCATCTCAATAGATGCTGAAAAGGCATTTGACAAAATTCAACATCCATTCATGATAAAAACTCTCAACAAAATAGGTATAAAAGGTAAGTATCTCAACATAATAAAATCCATATATAACAAACCCACAGCTAAAATCATACTCAATAGCAAAAAGCTGAAAGTTTTTCATCTAAGATAAGGAACAAGACAAGGATGTCCACTCTCACCACTTTTATTCAACATAGTACTGGAAGTCCCAAACATAGCAGTCAGACAAGATAAAGAGAAAAAATCATCCAAATTGGTAAGGAAGAATTAAAACTCACTATTTTCAGATGACATGATACTATACATAGGAAACCCTAAAAACTCCATCAAAATCTATTAGAATTAAGAACTGGATTCAGCAAAGTTACAGGATACAAAATTAATACACAGAAATCTGTTGTGTTCCTATACACTAGCAATGAACTAGCAGAAAGAAAAATCAAGAATACAACTGCATTTACAATTGCATCAAAAAGAATAAATATCTAGGAATAAAGCTAACCAAGGAGGTGAAAGATCTGTACTCAGAAAACTATGATACTGATGGAAGAAGTTAGAGAAGATACACAAAATGGAAATCTATCCTATGCTAATGGGATAGGAAGAATTAATATTGTCAAGATGGCCATCCTACTCAAAGCAATTTACAGAATCAATGCAATCCCTATCAAAATACCAACATCATTTTTCAATGAACTAGAGTAAATAATCCTAAAACTCATATGGAACCGCAAAGACCCTGAATAACCAAAGCAATCCTGAGAAAGAAGAACAAAGCTGGAGATATTACACTCTTTGAATTCAAGCTATACAACAAAGCTATAATAATCAGAACAGTATGGTACTGGCACAAGAACAGACCTACAGATCAATGGAACAAAATAGAGAGCTTGGAAACAAGCCTACATATATATGGTCAATTAATATATGGTAAAGGAGCCATGAATAAATATAGTGGGGAAAAGACCATCTTCTCAATAACTGGTGCTAGGAAAACTGGACAGCTACATGCAAGATAATTAAATTAGATTATTGTTTATCTCCATACACAAAAGGAAACTTGAAATGGATTAAAGACCAATAAAGAAGACATGAAACCATAAAATTCTTAGAGGAAACAGGCAAAAATCTCTTGAACATGAGCATGAGCAATTATTTTCTGGACACATCTCCTGAGGCAAGAGAAACAAAATAAAAAATGAGTAAATGGGACTACATCAAATTAAAAATCATCTGTACAGCAAAGGACACCATTAACAGAACAAAAAATCAACCTACAGTATGGGAGAATATATTCGTAAATTATTTATCTGATAAGGAGTTAAAATCCAAAATATATAAAGAACTCATATGATTCAACAATAAAAAAATAGGCCAATTAAAAAATGGACAGAGGACCTGAACAGACATTTCTACAAAGAAGAAATATAGATGGTCAACTGGAACATGAAAAGATGCTCCACATCACTAATAATCAGGGAAATACAAATCAAAACTGCAATGAGGTATCACCTCACACTGTTAGAAAGGCCACTACCAAAAGGACAAGAAATAATGTGTTGGCAAGGATGTGGAAAAAACAGAACCCTCCTACACTGTCAATAACACATTATTTCACTTACATGTGGAATCTAAAAAGAAAGCAAAACAAAATGAACCAAACAGTAGATTCATAAACACTGATAAGTGACTGGTGTTTACCATGGGGGATAGGCTTGGTAGGTCAGTGGGAAGGATGAGGGAGATAAAGAAGCAATAAAATCCTTAATCATAACATAAGTTGGACACAGGTTTGGAAGCACAGCATGGAGAACACAGTTAAGAACATAGTTAATGGTTCTGTAACATCTTTCTATGTTGACAAATAGTAACTACTAATTGGGGTAAGGATTTAATAATGGGTGTAACACTGTTGTACAGTTGAAACCAATAATAATATTGTATGTGAAATATAATTCAATTAAAACAATATGTAAACCAATATTTATCTAATTTCTCTAAATCCTCAGAGCATCTCAGAATTCCAAGTACTAAATTTTACACCTAGCTTGAATTTCAGATTAAAAATCCCCAATCTTGAAAAACAAAGTATTTTCTTATTTATTTTATAACAAAACGGACTTGATTGACTATGGTACTACATATGGACTCATTATTGGTCACATTTAAGTTGAATATTCATATGTGTTATTGCCAATATATGATTCACCTATATTCCTCAAGATATATATGCAATATATATGCAAGTTATTATCTTTATGGAATACAAAACATTCTGACTTCTTTTCCAATGGAAAAGATGGACAGAAACATAACATAGATAATTTGAATATAAAACAAATGAAGTAGTTGCTTTTAACACACTAAATAGTATTCTATGAATCCAAGCTAATATAAACAAAAAGGCAAAGAAAGAAATCTTCCTAACATTAGGAAGCATATATTTATGTAAATAACATAATTATAATAATGTCATGATATATAAAATATATAGTATATAATATGAATAAACACATAAAGCATATTATTGAATATATACATATATGTGTGCACATATATATATAATTAGAAAATCATCAATGGTTAATAATAATTCTGAGAAAGTTGGATGAGCATGAAGATATTTACATAGTTTCAAATATCTATATTTGTTTTATAGATCACATAATTAAATATAGCAACTTTACAACAGAAAATCCTAATATACACCACCTTAAGCATGTGACGAAATTTAGCATAACAGACACTGAAACCAGAATCATTTACTCTTGATCTTATTTGCTGAAAATATTTTTTTAATTTTATTAAGTTATTATTGATATACACTCTTTTGAAGGTTTCACATGAAAAAACAATGTGGTTACTACATTCACCCCTGTTATCGTGTCCCCCCCATACCCTACTGCAGTCACTGCCTATCAGTGTAGTACGATGCCACATAGTCACTATTTGCCTTCTCTGTGCTATACTGTCTTCCTCTTGGGACCCCCCAACACCATGTGTGCCAATCTTAATTCCCTTGAAACCCATCTCCCTCCCTCCTCACCTGCATTCCCCCACCTCTCCCGTTTGGTAAACCTTAGTCCCTTGGGGATTCTGTGAGTCTGTTGCTGTTTTGTTCATTCAGTTTTGCTTCATTGTTATACACCACAAATGAGGGAAATCATTTGGTCCTTGTCTTTCTCCACCTGGCTTATTTCACTGAACCTAATATCCTCCAGGTCCATTCATATTGTTGCAAATGGTAGGATTTGTTTCTTTCTTATGGCTGAGTAGTATTCCATTGTGTATATGTACCATTTCTTCTTTACCCATTCATCTACTGATGGACACTTAGGTTGCTTCTATATCTTGGCTATTGTAAATACTGCTGCAGTAAACATAGGGGTGCATATGCCTTTTTTGAATCTGAGAAATTATATTCTTTGGGTAAATTCCTAAGAGTGGAATTCCTGGGTGAAATCATATTTCTATTTTTAGTTTTTTGAGGAACCTCCATATTGCTTTCCACAATGATTGAATTAGCTTATATTCCCACCAGCAGTATAGGAGGCTTCCCGGTTATCCACATCCTCGCCGGCATTTCTTTTTCTTAGTCTTTTTGATATTGGCCATGCTAACTGGTGTGAAGTGATATATTAATTTTGTATCCCGCAACTTTGCTGAATTCAGATATTAGATCTAGTAGTTTTGGAGTGGATTCTTTTGGGTTTTTTATGTATTATATCGTGTCATCTGCAAACAGGAACAGTTTAACTTCTTCCTTGCCAATATGGATGCCTTTTATTTCTTTGTGTTGTCTGATTGCCGTGGCTAGGACCTCCAGTACTATGTTGAATAGAAGTGGGGGGAGTAGGCATCCTTGTCTTGTTCCTGATCTTAAAGGAAAAGCTTTCAGCTTCTCGCTGTTGAGTATAATGTTAGCTGTGGGTATGTCATATATGGCCTTTATTATGTTGAGGTACTTGCCCTCTATACCCATTTTCTTGAGTTTTTATCATGAATGGGTGTTGAATTTTGTCAAATGCTTTTTCAGCATCTATGGAGATGATGATGTGGTGTTTGTCCTTCTTTTTGTTGATGTGGTGGATGATGTTGATGGATTTTTGAATGTTGTACCATCTTTGCATCCCTGGAAGAAATCTTACTTTATCATGATGGATGATCCTTTTGATATATTTTTTAATTTGGTTTGCTAATATTTTGTTGAGTATTTTTGCATGTATGTTCATCAGGGATATTGGTCTGTAATTTTCTTTTTTTGTGGTGTCTTTGCCTGGTTTTGGTATTACAGTGATGCTGGCCTCATAGAATGAGTTTGGAAGGATTCCCTCTTCTTCTACTGTTTGGAAAACTTTAAGAAGGTTGGGTATTAGGTCTTCACCTAATGTTTGATAAAATTCAGCAGTGAAGCCATCTGGTGTAGGGGTTTTGTTCTTAGGTAGTTTTTTGATTACCAGTTCAATTTCTTTGCTGGGAATTGGTTTGTCCAGGTTTCTCTCTGGATTACCCTTGGAAGGTTGTATTTTTCTAGAAAGTTGTCCATTTCTTCTAGGTTATCCAGTTTGCTACCATATAATTTTTCATAGTATTTTCTCATAATTCTTTGTATTTCTGTGGTTTCTGTCATGATTTTTCCTTTCTCATTTCTGATTCTGTTTATGTGAGTAAACTCTCTTTTTTTCTTCATAAGTCTGGCTAAGGGTTTATCTATGTTGTTTATTTTCTTGAAGAACTAGCTACTGCTTTCATTGATTCTATTGTTTTATTCTTCTCAATTATATTTATTTCTGCTCTAATCTTTATTATGTCCCTCCTTCTACTGACTTTGGGTCTCATTTGTTCTTCTTTTTCTAGTTTTGTTAATTGTGAGTTTAGACTACTCATATGGGATTGTTCTTCTTTCCTGAGGTAGGCCTGTATTGCAATATACTTTCCTCTTAATATGGCCTTCGCTGCATCACACAGATTTTGCGGTGTTGAATTATTGTTTTCCTTTGTCTCCATATATTGCTTGATCTCTGTTTTTATTTGGTCATTGATCCATCGATTATTTAGGAGCATGTTATTAAGCCTCCATGTGTTTGTGGGGTTTTTCATTTTCTTTGCATAATTCATTTCTAGTTTCATACCTTTGTGGTCTGAGAAACTGATTGGTAAAATTTCAATCTTTTTAATTTTCCGAGGCTCTTTTTGTGGCCTACTATATGACCTATTCTTGAAAATGTTCCATATGCACTTCAGAAGAATGTGTATTCTGTTGCTTTTGGGTGTTTAGCTCTGTAGATGTCTGTTAGATCCATCTGTTCTAATGTGTTGTTCCGTGCTTCTGTCTCCTTACTTATTTTCTGTCTGGTTGATCTGTCCTTTGGAGTGAGTGGAGTGTTGAAGTCTCCTAGAATGAACGGATTTCATTCTATTTCTCCTTTTAATTCTGTTAGTATTTGTTTCACATATATAGGTGCTCCTGTGTTGGGTACACAGATATTTATAATGGTTATATCCTCTTGTTGGATTGAACTCTATATTATTATGTAATGTCCATCTTTGTCTCTTGGGACTTTTTCGGTTTTGAAGTCTATTTTGTCTGACACAAGTACTGCAACACTTGCTTTTTTCTCCCTATTAGTTGCATTAAATATGTATTTCCATCCCTTCATTTTTGGTCTGAGTATGTCTTTGGGTTTGAAGTGATTCTCCCGTAGGCTGCATATACTTGGGTCTTGTTTTTTTTCCAATCATTGACTCTTTGTCTTTTGATTGGTGCATTCAGAGCATTTACATTTAGGGTGGTTATCAATAGGTATGTACTTAATTCCACTGCAGGATTTAGATTCATTGTTACCAAACGTTCAAGGGTAACTTCCTTACTATCTAAGAGTGTAACTTAACTCGTTTAGTCTGCTATTACAAACACAATATTAAGGTTTTTTTTCCCCTCCTTTTTTTATCCCTTCCATTCTTTATATATTAGGTATCATATTCTATACCCTTTGTCTATCCCCTTTTATTACCTGTGGTGACAGCTATTTAACCTTAGGAACATTTCCATCTGTAGCAGTCCCTCCAAAATACACTGTAGAGATGGTTAGTGGGAGGTAAATTCTCTCAGTTTTGGCTTTTTTGGAAATTGTCTAATCCTTCCTTCAAATTTAAATGATAACATTGCCAGAAAAAGTATTCTTGGTTCGAGGCCCTTCTGCTTCATTGCATTAAATATATCATGCTACTCCCTTCTGGCCTGTAAGGTTTCTGCTGAGAAGTCTGATGATAGCCTGATGGGTTTTCCTTTGTATGTGATCTTATTTCTCTCTCTGGCTGCTTTTAAAATTCTTTCCTTATCTTGACCTTTGCCATTTTAATTATTATATATCTTGGTGTTATCCTCCTTGGGTCTCTTGTGTTGGGGGATCTGTTCACCTCCATGTCCTGAGAGACTATCTCCTTCTCTAGATAGGGGAAGGTTTCAGCAATTACCTCCTCAAAGACACTTTCTATCCCTTTTTCTCTCTCTTTTTCTTCTGGTACCCCTATAACATGAATATTGTTCCATTTGGATTGGTCACATAGATATCAGTATTCTTTCTCTTCTAGAGATACTTTTTTCTCTCTGTGCCTCAGCTTCTTTGTATTCCTCTTCCCTTTTTCCTATTTCATTTATCGTCTCCTCCACCATATCTAATCTGCTTTTAATACCCTCCATTTGTTCTTCAATGATTGGATCTCTGTCCTAAATTCATTCCTGAGTTCTTGAATATTTTTCTGTACCGCTATGAGCACATTTATGATTTTTATTTTGAAATCTCTTTCAGGAAGATTTATTAATTCAGTCTCACTCAGTCCTTTCTCTGGTGTTGAGACTTTGCTTTAAACCAGGTTACTTTGATGTTTCATATTTGTATGTGGTGCCCTCTCTAGTGCCCAGAACCTCTACCCTCTGGAGCTGCTCAGCCCTTGGAGCTATGTAGGGGAGAACAGGGGAATGGTGCTGGTGCCTGGGGGCGAGGAAAGAGCTTTTTCCTGTTTCCCAGCTTTTATGCCTGTCTCCAGTGCCAAAACCAGTGGGCCAAACACACAGGTGTTAGCCTTTATGCTTTACGTTTGTAGCTGCCATAGGTGGGGCTTCCCTTGGCTGGCCTGTCACCAGGGTAGGGGCTGCCGGTTTGCAAACCAGGTGAAGGTAGCTGGGAGGAAGACACAGCAGGCTGTGTATCATGGTGGGGGGCCTTAGAGCTGTGTAGTCAGGGGGATGGAGCACCTGAAGATAATTTAAATTCCCAAACTGCTGGGCAGTGTGCACCTGGACAATTTTATCTACCTGTCCTTTCTCCTGAGCTCTCTGTGCAATCCTTGCCCCTTTAGCAGCCCTCTCAGTATTAGGAAGTCTCTCCAACTGCCCACCCAGCTCAGCTTGATATGAATTCCTATTGTCCCCAAGCAGCTGGAATCTCAGCCTCTCCAGGTATTCTGCCTGTCTTAGCTATCCAACCCCACTAATCACCAGAGCACCATGCATTGTAGGTCTGTGCTCCCAGAGCAGATCTCCAGGGCTAGGTGTTCAGCAGTCCCAGGCCTCCACTCCCTTCCCGCTCTGTTTCTCTTCCCCCTGCTGGTGAGCTAGGGTTGGGGAAAGGCTTGGGTCACGCCAGGTCACACCTTTGGTACTTCACCCTGTTCTGTGAGGTCCACTCTTTTCTCCATGTGTATGCAGTCTGGTGCTGCCCTCTTTCCTGTTGCTCTTTCAGGACTAGTTGTATTAATTATATTTTCATATTACATGTGGTTTTAGGAGGAGGTCTCTGTCTCACCTCTCACCCCATAATCTTTAATCTGGCCTAACATTCTTCTGCTGACAATATTTTTAATGAAAAAAAAATCACTCTGAGCATTCCTGCCACAAATATATAAGGTGAACCTAACATGAAAATTTTAAGATAAATACATATTGAGGGATATTCTCTACAAAACAACAGAACTTTGCTTCACACACAAAAAAATCAGGATCAGAAAGATTAAGAAAGTTTGAGAAACTATTCCAAGTTACACAAGAGACATGACAAGCAAATGTTTTTTCAGGTCATATAATTTTGATAAAGATGATCTGCAGTGGGAACTTATTCTAATCAAAGAGAAAGAAATAGTCCTTAATGTTATTAAGTGTATTAAAATGGTGCTAATTTTGATTCAAATGAAATGAACAGTCCATTCTCTCTGAACAAAATCAATAAGGGAATTTAATAAGGGAAGTTAAAAGTGCCTTTCTTGTGGGTACTAAATTTCTGAGAATAGTGGAAGAAAAAGAAACAAATATGTGAATATAATGGGAGAAATGAGAGACAGTAGAAGACAAAGAAATACCAGCAATTATGAGGGAAATGAAAGTCATCTACAAATATTCAGTCCCAGATATCCAGGAAAAAACTAAGTGAGTTATATTAATAGTATAAACTAGTTTTAGTATAAAATAGTATATTAATAGTATAAACTAGTTAATTAGTTTTAGTAAATAGAAAAAAATTGAAATAATTATATTTAAGAAGATATAAATGATTCATTAGGATGCAAAATGTTTAAAGTGCTGAAATGTAAAACAACTTTTTAAAAAATGTTTATTTTATGAGAACAGAGGTCCTTGAATAACTTGACGATTTAAAGAGCCAATACTCTTTAAATACATATGATCATTCAGCAGAGATCTTACATACTATACCACTAATGCTAAAACAATTAACACCACCACCACCACTTATACATCTCTTGAAAGAGATGACATTTCTTTAAAAAAAATGTAACTGGATTATAAACATTAAAATAGTTACTACATGGGTAGCTTTGGTGCTGATAATGTTGTCTTTTGATCTGAAAACTGGTTATTCAGGTCAGTTTGGGAAAAGTCATCAACTGTAAAATTGTGGTTTTGATATTTTTGGTATTCATATTATAACAGAAAATGTTTTAAAAAGTGTGGGTTTAGAAATAAAACAGTATTGTAAAAATAAAGGAAAAAGGAGAAGGGCAAATATGTACTGATAAATGCTCATTTTAATAAATAATGCCACAGAAGATCCAAATTTTCTATGCATTCTGATTAAATTAAAATCACTTTATCTTAACAATGATTTTCATGAGGTTCTTATATTAGCACTCAATTTACATAATATATAAACCCTAATATAACTATTTATTTCCTAATCAAGAGCATAAATCTTACAAGAATTCCATTCCACATCTTGATAGCTGAATGTTTTCCTGATACATATTTTCAAATTGTGCCCTTCAATATAGAAACTGATACTGAATTTATCTATATTGACTTGGGTCTTTCCTCAGCCCCACTGCCAACCCACCGATCTTATTGTTAGCTCAGTGGGCTGGCACTAGTTTTGCACCTCAGGATGTTTACTCCGACTAATTTAGCTACTGATCTTAGAATGCCTGATGTTAGGCAATAAAGTCCCAGTTGGAGCTTCCAACCATCAGCAGTTTGCATTTAGTTTCTGAATCTCTGTTTTACAATCTTAGTACCTTACCTCTGATTGCATGAAGACAATTGCTCCTAGGGATACCTGAACCTAAAATGAACTGAAAATATTTTACAGCTTTTCAACTTGCCAGCAGTAGAAGAAAAATTCATACCAATCCCAGCGCTCTAAACAGCTGTTGCTATAAGGTGATATTGCTAAACAATCCCAAAATAGAGCAAGGCAAACACCATCCCTGCAAGTGTTCTACTGTGTTGTGGAGATCTCCAGCTGGAAACTTAATTGTAATTTAAACAGAGCATACAGAAACAGCTTTCCTGTATCCATTCACCATACTTTTATTGAACTGGATAATTTAATCAATAAGTCACAATACTATCTAGTGTGATGCTATACAAAATTCTAAGGGCATAGAAATGTTATCTTCACTGCCTATTATTTCCATGTTCCTGCATAGTGTTCCTCCAGGATTTCAGTAATATGTCTCACCATTCCAATCATGCCTTTAAACACTTGCAGTCTATTTTCTCTTTTTCATGTTAGCACCCTACAGCCAAAGACCACCAGGAACACACCTGGGCTTAATCTTGTTTGCAGCAAAAAAGGAGCACTCCAAATGATGAGAATGATATCTTGGTCCCTTCAATGCATAGTGATCTAACAGCATATTTTCCAGCTTTATACTTTAATTCATGAACCACATGTACGAGTTCCCAGCTATCATATTATCTAAAGCATGGGTGGTGGTTATGGACTAGGATACAACTTCTTTTAAGACCACCTATAAGTAGATTTTAGTTCAGAAATACATATTTGGTGCAAATTTGAGAGAATTTATTTCTGGCCTGAGCTTTTTATTCATGATAAATACATCTTTACCTGTTTTAATGTGGCCTGGCCAAATAAAGTAACAGAGTGCCACGGTGGGATCCTTACTCTCCCCTTGCTGTGCTCTGGATGATGAGAATGATAACTGGGCCACCCTCAGTGGTAGTTGACCTAACAACATATTTTCCAACTCTATATCTTAATTCACACACCACATGTGCAATAATTCTTAATCCAGATTCTCCCAATGGCTGACTCAAAGCAATGTCTCTTCCATCCACATTGGTTTACTTGGACTGAAATCCAAGCTCTTCTCAACTGCTTAGTACTGGGAAGCAAAAACTTCATTCACCCCTACCAAATCCATGTCCTTAAGAGTCAGTCTTGTTTTCTTTACACCCCACTGATAGCAGGGACAAGACCAATATCCATGAGCAGGGACAAGACCAATATCCATGAGCAGGGACAAGACCAATATCCATGATGGAGGGACCACATCCAGACACAAAACAGCTCACAATTCTTGCCAGTGGCATGAAGTTATATTTTTTTAACAGAATCCTCCCAAGCTATAAAAGCCTCAGATACTCCTGGTGCTTTCTCTCCTGTGAAAATCCCTTCCTTCTTGAATACTGGACTAGAGTAAGTTTATAGACCTGCTCCGGATTTGGTTGGGGCTGAGCATGCTCATCCACTCACAACGACTGTTTTCCTTTCCTTGTCTTCACCTCTGCAGTACCATCTCATTATTAAAGTAACCCGCACCATTAGCAGCTTCCCACCTCTGCTGTGACTAAGGGACATACTTGTTACATTCTTCTCTACTTACTGTATGCTTTGCAGCAAAATTCTCTGCAGTAATTCCCATGGGGAATTGGATATGCTGATCTGTTAATGCTGCTCACAAAAAATGTTCCAGCTTGAGATCTGATCCAAAATTGGTTCTAAAATGCATGTTCCTGACACAGTAGGTAGCCCAGCTCATGTTTCAGCTCCTTCCCAGGAGACAACTTTACTATCTTAAACAAAAATTTCCTGACATCCATTCACAATGGACTGAAAAGTAGAGCCATGGAGTATAATAATGGTGAGAGGTAAGGTCTCTTTTGGGATTCCCACATGCAAACCGACATGCCTTGTCTAGCACACAACGCAAGAAGAGACGAATGGAAGTCATGCATACGGCAGGGTAAGGAAAGGTAGGGTGTGGAGCTTCTATGCCCTTGTGGGCACACTGCACTCCCAGCACTTCCATTTGTTCACCAACCCAAACTTCTGATTCATTTATTCTTCATTCATAAGGGAAAGATTTTTAAAACGATGGAATTAATAGTAGAATTTTTGTCAGTCAAATTCTGGGGAGGATAGTTATCACTTGATGTAATGGGGAGTTACATGCAGATGCTTTAATATGCCTTTAAAATTTTTGCAAATATAGTCTCTACTGCCTTTATTATTTGAATTTAGGATTTTCTTCATATTTAGTTTGTAAGTTAGAGGAATTCCTAAAATACATAAATATATATATTAAATACACAACTATAATTCTCAGTGCCAGCACTGTTATATTTAAAAAGATCGATGTTTTATGCTGATTCATACCACTTCTATAGCAGGAAACATCTTATCTTACTTGTTTGGGACAATTATTTGGTTACTTAATTGGAAAAGTAGATTAAAGCAAAAAGTACAAACAAACAAAAATGTACACTAATCTTAACATTTTTATTTCTAAAATGTCACCTTATGATGTAAAGACAAAGTCTTTTTTTCTTTTTTTGAGACTTAGTTTGCTGATTTGTGTTCCACCTTTTTACAAAAGATACATCCCAAGTCCTCATCTGTAATATCTAGCAATGGTTTCATCAGGAGAAGTAAGAAGTGAACAAGGTGTGGAGCAGGAAGAAGTGCTTACTAGCCATGGTAGTTCAGTTGATACATTTTTGAAAGCAAAAGAAAACCATCTGTTAATCTTATAGATTATTTATAAAAAGACATATTGAGAGCTTTTTTATGTTTGTAAATGAACACAACCCACCTAATACGGCTTTTATATACATATGCAAGAGTTTATAATTATTTAAAGTATTTTTAAAGCCTTATGCCATAAATCTCAGTGTCTATTCATCAGATAGGAGATTTTTATTTGTTTTTTCAAATACATCCTTTCCTTACTTAAGACACTGCTAAAAAGTATTTTGGAAAATTAAGAATAGAAAACACAATTCTCAACAGCAGGTCCATTTAGTTGGATAAAATGGGTTCATAACAAATTTTAAAATATATATTTTGTAGAGATGAGACTTACATAAAATGTTTATTACACATATATATATATATATATATAATACCGCCCACACAGACAAACCAATGATATATTGATGTTCATCCTACTTCTTAGCTATGCTGTCAGTCAAAACAGATATGAATGCTCTCTAAAGACATTTGGCAGAGCACATTGAGATTAGAAAACAGAGACGGGTTCAGGCCTCCAAGCCAATCTGTGCAGCTTTCAATTCCAACCAATCAGTGCCACCTGTATGTGGTAATCATTCTCCCTAGTTACAAGTACTGGTAGAAACTAGAGACCTGCTTTTCAAGCTAGAGCAAAATAAGCTAAATATAAATGTGAAAATCCTCTTCATAGTAAAATTTTAATCTTCTTTTAAGAAAAAAAGGAAGAGGGAACAGAACTGTTTTACTCACATTTTCAATTATTTTTAAGTAAGGTCAATTAAGCTTAAACACATCAATGAAGGATAACCATAGTGGCTATGTTATCTTGTGGGGCCCATAATAAGAATTCAAACTGCAGTCCAATATCCAGCATGGGACTCAAAACTGCTGTGCTGGTGCCCACTACACCAGTTTCCTTTTTAGTTACTCGTTAGAGCTGTGTGGGCCTTTCATCTCTTGAAACTTGCCAACCTCAGGAATATTTTATGAGTTACCAACTTTGCAACTTTTGCAGAATACATTCAAATATCACTTGTACAGGCAGCAGGACTACAAATGTCTCTCCAAAATTTTTTTAAAAGTATATAGAAAGGAAACCATAGAATGACAACTAGTAGCATTTTCCCATTGCTTCCCACTGATCTCTCTTATTTTCTTTAACTTGAAATGAAGTCAGGTCTTGAGTACAGGGTCAGCCAACCATCATACTGAGGTTATCATTCTCAATTAAATCTTTCTGCAGAAAAACACAAACACTGTTGACAAGCTTCTTCCATTTTGTTTTTTCAGCCATTTAACTGCCATTTGTGGGTAAAATTAGATATTGCTTAATGATTTAGTATTTTTATTTCCCCTTTTCCATCAAATTCTCATCTCTCAATATGTAATATTTATTTAATAGATTATGAAATATGTAAAAGTTCTTTTTTAAACTTTCAAAGATCAGGTTAAAAACACAGTATTCTTTTTCCAAATGTCCACAGAAGTACATTGTTATTTTTAACCAAAAATAATGCCTGTGGAACCACAGAAGGCATTATAAACAGCTGGGTGCTAGATATAATGAATAGGACAAACCCGGTTTTAGATCTTGAATTAAACTTTTCTGAAAATTTGACCTATATAACTAGCTCAGTGAGAAAGATTAAAACTGATTTTGGGAGATTTTCGAGAACAGGCCTACATAGTTTGCCTTGACAATGAACAAAATGAATAATTACAGAATATCTACTACACTTCAGGGTCTCAATGTTGTAAATATTTTTGCTACTGTATATCCATTCTTCCTCTAGATATTATTTGAGGTCAGTTTATTAAGTCTCCACAGGAATTTGCCTCTGGATTCTTTCAGAGGAGGGGTATGCATGGCCAAGCCAAAGAGTATACTGAATGGTGAAGGGCCTGTCTATTCAGAGACAATCTCAGAACTTTGGGAGATTTATAGGAAATATTTCTTTTTCTCCTGAACTAGAAATTTAGGAGCTGCATCCATCTTGCTACCAGAAGGAGAGTCTGAAGGTAATTGTTCCAATTTACTCAAAACGAAGCCAAGATAAGGGCAGAGAGAAGTCAAGACCCAGAATATTGTTAAGCCACTCCCATCAAACCTAATCAGAAGTCACTTCTAACAGTGGACTTTTCAATTAATTAAGCACTGGCCATGAAAGGCCACAACACAGCGGACTGAACCTTACTGGTAAATCCAGTGGCCAGCAGAAGAACTGCACGAACAACAAACCCACTCTCCACATGCCAGGAAGAGTTAGCTCTCTCAACATGCCTCTGTTAGAACACAGAACATTTCATGGGCATGTTGTTCCTGAAGGGGATGTTTGATTGTTTTGTTTAAAAAGATGGATGAGTTAAAAAAGATGGCAGCATGAGAGGAGAGACAGAGGCTTCCTCCTAAAACTGCATACAATACAAAAATATAACTAATACAACTACTCTTGAAAGAGCAACAGGTAAGAGGACTGCACCAAACTGCATACACCTGGGGACAAGAGCTGACCTCACTGAAGAGGGTAATGTACAAAAGCTGTGGCCCTGCAGGACCCAAGCCCTTTCCCTACCCCACCTCACCGGTGGGAGGAAGAGGAATGGAGCAGGGAGGGAGTGGAGGCCTGTGATTGCTGAATACCTAACTCCGGAGATCTGCTCTGGGAGCACAAACTTACATTTCATGGTGCTTGCATGATACTCTCATAATTAGGGGTTTGGAAAGCTAAGACAGACAGAATTCCTGGAGAGACTAAGATTCCTGCTGCCTGTGGAAAGCAGGGATCCATATCCAACTGCTCTGGGACCAAAGAAAGGCAGGCAGTCTGAGAGACTTCCTAACAAAGAAGTCCTTAGCAAGAGAGCTCCTAAAGGGGCAAGGATTGCAGAGCTTACTGCTCAGGAGAAAGGACAGGTAGACAAAATTGTCTGGGTGCACTCTGCGTAGCAGGTTGGGAGCTTTCACGATCTTCAGGTGCTCCAAGCTCCCAGACTGCCTACATAGCTCCAAAAACCCCTTCCGTGATAGGGAGCCTACTGCGCCTTTCATCTGGCCAGCCCCACCGGGCTTGCAAACTGGGAAAGGCAGTGGAGACAGGCATAGCACCCGGGAAACAGAAAAAGCTCTTCCTCCCCCCAGGCACCAATTCCACTACCTTCAATCCCCGACATTGCTACAGGGGCAGAGCAGCTTCAGAGAGTAGAGCTTCTGGGCATTAGAGGGCGCCATACAGAAATATGAAACCTGGTCCAGAGTAAAATTATTAATACAACTCCTGAGAAAAATTTAAATGATATCAACCTCATGACTCTCCCTGAAAAGAAGTTCAAAATAAAAATCATTAACATACTCATGGAGGTATGGAAAGATATTCAAGAACTCGAGAATGAACTCTGGTCAGAGATTCAATCATTGAAGAGCACAATGGACGGAATTAAAAGCAGATTGGATACGGTGGAGGAGACAATAAATAAAATAGAAACTAGAGAAGAGGAATATAAAGAAGCTGAGGCACAGAGAGAAAAAAGGATCTCTAAAAATGAAAGAATATTGAGAGAACTGTGTGACCAATCCAAACGGAACAATATTCACATTATAGGGGTACCAGAAGAAGAAGAGAGAGAAAAAGGGATAGAAAGTGTCTTTGAGGAGGTAATTGCTGAAAACTTCCCCAATGTGGGGAAGGAGATAGTCTCTCAGGCCATGGAGGTGCGCAGATCTCCCAACACAAGGGACCCAAGAAAGACAACACCAAGACATATAGTAATTAAAATGGCAAAGATCAAGGATAAGGACAGACTATAAAACAAGCCAGAGAGAGAAATAAGATCAAATATAAAGGAAAGCCCATCAGGCTATCATCAGACTTTTCAACAGAAACCATACAGGCCAGAAGGGAGTGGCATGATGTATTTAGTGCAATGAAGCAGAAGGACATTCAACCAAAATTACTTTATCTGGTAAGATTATCATTTAAATTTGAAGGAGGGATTAAGGAATTCTCAGATAAGCAAAAGCTAAGAGAATTTACCTCCCACAAACCATCTCTGCAGTTTATTTTGGAGGGATTGCTATAGATGGAAGTGTTCCTACAGTTTAATAGCTGTCACTAGAGGTAATAAAACCACAGTAAAGAAAGTAAAACAGCTAATTACTAAGGAAATGCAAAATTAAATTAACTATCCCCAAAGTCATTAAGTGATAGACAAACAGTACAGAATATGATACCTAATATATAAAGAATGGAGGAGGAAGAAAAAAGAGGAGGAAAAGAAAAAAGGAACCTTTACACTGTGTTTGTAATAGCATATTGAGTTACGGTACACTCTTAGATAGTAATGAAGTTAACCTTGAACCTTTGGTAACCACGAATCTAAAGCCTACAATGCCAATAAGTACATAACAATCCATAATCACACTAAAGGTAAATGGACTGAATGCACCAATCAAAAGACATAGAGTCACTGAATGGATAAAAAAACAGGACCCATCTATATGCCTACAAGACACTCACTTTAAACCCAAAGACATACACAGACTAAAAGTGAAGGGATGGAAAAAGACATTTCATGTAACTAATAGGGAGAGAAAAGCGGGAGTTGCAGTACATGTATCAGACAAAATAGACTTCAAAACAAAGAAAGTCACAAGAGACAAAGAAGGACATTACATAATGATAAAAGGGTCAATCCAACAAGAAGATATAACCATTATAAATATCTATGCACCCAACACAGGAGCACCTACATACGTGAAACAAATACTAACAGAATTAAGGGGGAAATAGAATGTAATGCAGTCATTCTAGGAGACTTCAACACACCACTCACTCTGAAGGACAGATCAACCAGACAGAAAATAAGTAAGGAGACAGAGGCACTGAAAAACACATTAGAACAGATGGATCTAACAGACATCTATAGATCTCTACACCCAAAAGCAGCAGAATACACATTCTTCTCAAGTGCACAAGGAACGTTTTCAAGAATAGATAATATCCTAGGCCACAAAAAGAGCCTCGGTAAATTCAAAAAGATTAAAATCGTACCAACCAGTTTCTCAGACCACAAAGGTATGAAACTAGAAATGAATTATGCAAAGAAAATGAAAAATCCCACAAACACATGGAGGCTTAATAACATGCTCCTAAATAATCGATGGATCAATGACCAAATAAAAACAGAGATCAAGCAATATATGGAGACAAATGACAAAAATAATTCAACCGCAAAATCTGTGGGACGCAGGGAATGCCACGCTAAGAGGAAAGTATACTGCAATACAGGCCTACCTCAGGAAAGAAGAACAATCCCATATGAGCAGTCTAAACTCACAATTAACGAAACTAGAAAAAGAAGAACAAATGAGACCCAAAGTCAGTAGAAGGAGGGACATAATAAAGATTAGAGCAGAAATAAATAAAATTGAGAAGAAGAAAACAACAGAAAGGATCAATGAAAGCAAGAGCTGGTTCTTTGAGAAAATAAACAAGATAGATAAACTCCTAGTCAGACTTATCAAGAAAAAAAGAGAGTCTACTCACATAAACAGAATAAAAAGTGAGAGTGTAAAAATCACTAGACACCACAGAAATACAAAGAATTATGAGAGAATACTATGAAAAATTGTATGCTAACCAACTGGATAACCTAGAAGAAATGGACAACTTTCTAGGAAAATGCAACCTTCCATGGCTGACCCAGAGAGAAACAGAAAATCTGAACAGACCAGTTACCAGCAACAAAACTAAACTGGTAATCAAAAACCTACCTAAGAACAAAATGCCTGGTCCATATGGCTATACCACTGAATTTTATCAAATGTTTAGTGAAGACCTAATACCCATCCTCCTTAAAGTTTTCCAATGAGTAGAAGAAGAGGAAATACTTCCAAAATCATTCTATGAGGCCAGCATCACTCTAACACCAAAACTGGGCAAAGAAACCCCAAAAAAGAAAACTACTGACCAATATCCCTGATGAACATAGATGCAAAAATACTCAACAAAATATGAGCAAACTGAATTCAAAAATACATCAAAAGGATTATACACCATGATCAAGCAAGATTTATTCCAGGAATGCAAGGATGGTACAACATTCAAAAATCCATGAACATCATCCACCACATCAACAAAAAGAAGGAAAAAAATCACATGATCATCTCCATAGATGCTGAAAAAGCATTTGACAAAATTCAACACCCATTCATGATAAAAACTCTCAAGAAAATCATATAGAGGGCAAGTACCTCAACATATTAAAGGCCATATATGACAAACCCACAACCAACATTATACTTAACAGCAAGAAGCTGAAAGCTTTTCCTTTATGATCAGGATCAAGACAAGGATGCCCACTCTCCCCACTTCTATTCAACATAGTACTGGAGGTCCTAGCCATAGCAATCAGACAACACAAAGAAATAAAAGGCATCCAGACTGGCAAGGAAGAAGTTAAACTGTCCCTGTTCACAGATGACATGATATTATACATAAAAAACCCTGAAGAATCCACTGCAAAACTACCAAATCTAATATCTGAATTCAGCAAAGTTGCGGGACACAAAATTAATACCCAGAAATCTGTGGTATCCCTATACACTAACAATGAACTAGCAGAGAGAAAAATCAGGAAAACAATTCCATTCACAGTTGCATCAAAAAGAATAAAGTACCTAGGAATAATCCTAACCAAGGAAGTGAAAGACCTATACTTTGAAAACTACAAGACACTCATGAGAGAAATTAAAGAAGATACCAATAAATGGAAACACATCCTGTGTTCATGGATAGGAAGAATTAATATTGTCAAAATGGCCATACTGCCTAAAGTAATCTACAGATTCAACACAAATCCTATCAAAATACCAACAGCATTTTTCAATGAACTATAGAAAATAGTTCGAAAATTCATATGGAATCACAAAAGACCCCGAATAGCCAAAGCAATCCTGAGAAGGAAGAATAAAGCTGGAGGTATTATGCTCCCCAACTTCAAGCTCTACTACAAAGCCACAATACTCAAGAAAATTTGGTACTGGCACAAGAACAGACCCATATACCAATGGAACAGACTAGACAATCCTGTTGTAAACCCAACCATATATGGTCAAATAATATATTATAAAGGAGCCGTGGACATACAATGGGGAAATGACAGCCTCTTCAACAGCTGGTGTTGGCAAAACTGGACAGCTACATGCAAGAGAATGAAACTGGATTATTGTTTAACCCCATACACAAAAGTAAACTTGAAATGGATCAAGGACCTGAATGTAAGTCATGAAACCATAAAACTCTTAGAAGACAACATAGGCAAAAATCTCCTGAATATAAGCATGAGCGACTTCTTCCTGAACACATCTCCTCGAGCAAGGGAAACAAAAGTGAAAATGAACTCATGGGACTACATTAAACTAAAAAGTTTCTGTATGACAAAGGAAACCATCAACAGAACAAAAAGCCATCCTACAGTATAGGAGAATATATTTGGAAATGACATATCCGACAAGGGGTTAACATCCAAAATATATAAAGAACTTACATGCCACAACACCCAAAAAGCAAATAACCCAGTTAAAAAATGGGCAGAGGATATGAAGAGAGAGTTCTTCAAAGAAGAAATTCAGATGGCCAACAGACACATGAAAAGATGTTCCACCTCACTAATCATCAGGGAAATGCAAATTAAAACCACAATGAGATATCACCTCACACCAGTAAGGATGGCCACCATCCAAAAGACTAAGAACAACAATGCTCGCGAGGATGTGGAGAAAGGGGAACCCTCCACACTGCTGGTGGGAATGTAAGCTAGTTCAACCATTGTGGAAAGCAATATGGAGGTTCCTCAAAAAACTAAATACAGGAATACCATTTGACCCAGGAATCCCACTCCTTGGAATCTACCCGAAGAATACAACTCAGATTCAAAAAGACATATGCACCCCTATGTTTATTGCAGCACTTTTTACAATAGCCAAGATATGGAAGCAACCTAAGTGTTCATCAGTAGATGAATGGATAAAGAAGATGTGGTACATATACACAATGGAATACTCTTCAGCCATAAGAAGGAAACAAATCCTGCCATTTGCAACAACATGGATGGAGCTCGAGGATATTATGCTCAGTGAAATAAGCCAGGCAGGGAAAGACAAATGCCAAATGATTTCCCTCATTTGTGGAGTATAACAACGTAGCAAAACTGAAGGAACAAAATAGCAGCAGACTCAGAGACTCCAAGAAGGAACTAGTGGTTACCAAAGGGGAGGGGTGTGGGAGGGCGGGTGGGGAGGGTGGGAGAAGGGGATTGAGGGGTATTATGTTTAGTACACATGGTGTGGTGTGGGGCATCATGGGGCAAAAAATGCAGCACAGAAAAGGCCAACAGTGAATCTGTGGCATCTTACTACACTAATGGACAGTGACTGTATTGGAGTATGGGTGGGGACTTGCTAATATGGGTAAATGCAGTAACCACATTGTTTTTTCATATGAAACCTTCATAAGAGTGTATATCAATAATACCTTAATAAAAATATATATATATTAAAAAAAGATGGATAATTTATTGCTGCTTATCTTTCAGACGAAATAATTAGTTAAAGTGAGAACACTATTCACTGTACTATGTCTCACACACTCCTAGGTAAGATGATGCCTTGAACTGAATGAAATCACGGTTAAAACTGGAAATATAAATGGAAGCCTTATACAATCTATCCAACTTACTTTAAAGTAACCATGAGTAACAGTAAGTCATTTAAAAAATGACAAATCTTGTAAAAGCTTTAAGCCAGAGAGGATGCCAGGAAAATAAGCATAAACCATGAGTGTCCTAGGAAATCCAAGACATATAAATGATCTAGCTATGAGGAATTATAAAACTGAAGGATGAGTCAGGTATGTACAGTGATCTATGACCTTTGGCTAATACATAACAAAAACATTACTTAGCTAACCAACATTCTTCTATAGGCTCTCCTGTACTGCTATGATACAACTTAAGAATAAAAAGACAACTAGAATAAAATTTATTATCCTAAAATAACAGATTCATTGATGGAAAAAGACATGTTTTTAGCTTGTTAAAATACGAACATTACAAGTAAGGCACAGGCAGGATATAATAAGCACTCAGGAGACTGACTACTTAGCTCTGCTTGGGGAGGCAGGAGAGGAAGCAACCAGGAAATCTTCAAAAAGGAGTAAAATCTGAGCTGCATAACAGTGGAATAATAGATATTTGGCAGGTAACTAAGAAAAAGAAAAGTTTAGTCTTGAGTAAGGGAATAGAAGACAGGGAAGCACAAGGTCTAAAAGGAAATGGTGTATTTTATAGTCTGTAAATCATTTAGTATACCAGAAAATACCCAGGCACAGTTGTTTGTAGGTGACATTGTGAGAGTTTTCTGGAGGCTACTCAGTTTAGCTAAAATAATTACACAGCTCATGTTTATAAACCACTTCACAGTTCACTGAAGCATTTTACATACATTAACAATTACTATGTTATACTCCTAAAGATGTCATATAATGGCATAATAATTTCAGGTTGAATTTTCTAATGAAAATATTAAATCCTTCTAAGCCTTATTTTTGCCAAGGTGAAATGACTAAGAATTATACTGAGAGAAATTTTTGTGAACAAATATATCATATCTCTTCAGAATTCATTCCTTGGCAGTTTTCCAGCAAATCCATTGGTACTTTAGGATTTCTGGGGTCCCAATAAATTTACAATGCTTAGTTTCTACAAGTACAAGTGAACTTAATAAAAGATTCCCTATTTTCAACATAAAAGCTTTGTTTTCAATTCTGGAAGCCAAAGGTGTTACCTTTTATTGAAAGTGTGAAAAAAATAAAATGAAAGAAATTCCCTAAGGATTTAAAGAACATTTTATTCCCCCTTTTTACAGTACAATAGTTTCCACTTATAGTGTTCATCTTTAAAATATAGATGCAACCTTACCATGAGATTTTATGTGTAGAACCAAAAGATAAACAACGTTCATTGATTCCCACCTGAATACCCAGAGAGCCAAGACAGTCCTTTCACTTAATTAAGCCAAATTAAATTCTAATACAAATTTAAAACACTTACCTTCAAAATAATCAAGGTGTGCTCTTCTCTCTAAACCCTCTGCCTGCCAAGGTTTTCCCATTAGTTCAACAGGCATTTACATCATACCATTAAAAACCTTCTTCCTTGCTTAATAGAAAATTTCAATCCAGAGATAGATATTTTTACTGAAGTACAGTATGTTCTGCTTTCTCATAATGACCTACTGTTCTAATCTCTTAGTTTATGATGTACTTAGTTTTTATTCTAATGCCTGGTACTAATGGTTGATATTTTACATGTTTGGACCATTAGGTGCATAATGAATTACATCATGTTTCTTTTTTCTACTCTTTCAAATGAGTTCAGTAGAAAGGGAAAAATCTAACACTATTAATGATCTATACGGATATGCAGCATAAGGTGGAATTTGATAACACCCTACCTTTATGGTTCTATTAGTATGCTGTGTTGCCATAACAAAGTATCGAAAACGGTGTGGCTTAAATAACAGAAAATTATTATCATATTTCTGGAGGCTAGAAGTCCAAGATCAGGGTGTCCACAGGGAGTTCGCACTGAGGGCTATAAGGAAGAATCTGTTCCATGTCACTCTCCTAGTTTCTGGTGGCTTGGAGGCACTCTGTTGTTCCCTGGCTCTGCGTACATCACCCTGACCTCTGCTTTCACTTTCACATGGAGTTCTGCGTGTGTCTATGTCCAAATCTCCTGCTTTTTTAAAGACCACAGTCATATTGGATAAGAGCACTCCCTAATGAACTCAAACTGATCATCTGCAAAGGCCCTTTTTCTAAATAAGGCCACATTCACAGGCACTGGAATTTAGGACTCCGAGAACTTTTTGTTATTTAACCCTTAACAGTAACTGGTGTAGGGGCTAAAGAGCAGGCTGACCCAAGATGTGCCATTGTGACATGCAGATTACTTCAGAGTTCAAAATAATCAACTCTGACCTCCCCTCACCTCAGCTGCATAAAAAAAATTTACACGAAGACCCACTCCAGGAAGAGTGTTATCACCATAGATAAGTATATTATAACATAACCTAGGGGTGATAGACAGGGACGCATATGGCAAAGTCTGTTAAAATTCCCCTTCATGTCCCCTTGTTTCTGTGTGGCCCAGCAAACAACTGTGTATTCAAACATTTACTCTTTCATATTCTTATGAAGTGTTTCCTTTCCTTTGAAGTCACAGACTCCTACCCCCTTCTTGGTTCAGGATGGCACATATAACTCATTCTCCCTGCTGTCTTTGGAATCTATGTCTATGGATTCCGTGTATGTATATAATTAAACTTTGATTTTTTTCTCCTGTTAATATGTCTCATGTCAATTAGACAAGCTAGAAGTCCCTCAAAGGTAGAGGAAATTTATTCCTCCTCAACATGGAATTTTTTCTTTAACAGACTAAGAAAATGCTTAGCTGTATGTCACAACATCTGGGTTTAAACCCATCCCCTATCATTCATGCAGGAATCATACAATTTCTTCATATTCTAAGCTTTCACAAATATAGCTGGGTATTCAGGTCTACTTTACCTATCTGCATCAGGAATGAAGACAAACTATCATGGAAGAAAAGAGTGAGTGAAAACTTTTAATAGGGCCTTAAAGAAAAGCAGGAACATTAAGGAAAGAATGGAAATGAAATAAAGAAGTAAAAGATATCCAAGGAAAAGTGGTTGAAGTAGAAGACTGAAAAAAAAAATCCATTCAGATTCGCTGAATAAGAAACAGTTCATGAGGTTTTAGTTCTTGATTCTGTCCTCTGAGGGGCTCTAGAAGCAATGACAATCAAGCAATAATCACAGACTGAAAGCTAAAATTCTAAATACTATCTCTTCACTAATAGGAACCAGGACTTTTTGGAGAAATGCCTGGCTCTAGGCTTGAACAGGAATATTAAAGGATGAACCTGGATAATCTTGTTGTTTCTGACTGTAAGGAAGTACTCGAAAATGAGACACATGAGGAGGACACGGAAACAACTTGAAGGAGCTCCCAGGGCCAAATATGTTGCAATTCAGCATCAAAGTAAAGGATTAAGCTACTATTATGTCATTTTTAATCATTTATATATCTTTTATATGTATTTATATTAAAACCCCTTCTTACAGTACAGGATCAACTAATATATATGGAAGGAATGAAGAGATCCAAAAAATAACCATTTGGCAACTAACAACAGTTATTCAGGCAAGACTCATAAATGGATATTAAAAGAAGTGAGTGACATTTTGAGGTGTCAAAAAATATTTTTATCATCTCAAAAAAAACTCCTCACAAAATAGTGAAAAAATTTGGCAAGAGCAACTTAATAAAGTATTAAGTTATCATAATCAATAATCAAACATATCAACACTATATGATAACTGACATAGGCACTGAGAGTAGCACACCATTGCTTCTGTTGTATTCCTGACAAAAACACCACAACCTGAATCTGGACACATCAACAACCTAAAGAGAGATGCAGTTTATGAAAATATTTATGATCTGTCAAAAAAGTGTTAATATTCCAAAATGTAAGAGACTCAAAAGAATGCACTGCGTGATCCAGGAGTTTCTTTTGATAAAAATGGCATCATTGGGACAATTACTAAACCTGAATGATGTCTTTAAATTAGGTAATACTGTATCAGCATTTATTTCCTAATACCACTCAGTGTGCTATATTCAATGAAGAAGATACAGAGGAAAGGATATAATATCAGTAACTTACTTTCAAATGGGAGTTGGGGGTAGCAGTGAATAGTATATGACAAATCTTGTACTATTCTTGCAACTTTCTGTGTCTGAAATGATGTTAAAATTAAAAAAATAAAAGTTAAAGGTTACTCATTTAACCTCTTACATGTTGGGGCATAAGACATGGAAAGAGAACAAAGGTATTACTCCTGGATTAGGAAAAGTAGAAAATAGGTGCTAGCTTGTAACAGTGAAAAACTGACAAAAAGGGATTAAGAATTTCAGCACTACTTGGACACAGAAGATGAGCAGATTCAGCAACACCAGGAAAGGGCAGCAGGAGAAGATGCAGTTGGCATGTATTGCCTTTAAGAAACTCTTCCAGTAGCGGAAAACAACAAATGTGAGGAAGGTATGTGCAAAGAGAAAGATGAACATGTAAATAAGCACATGTAACCCAAAAATATGGCTGAACAAAAAAGGATTTTTTTCAGTGGGCTGAAGTCTTGTATTCTGTGTACAATGGCATTAGCCAGTAACATAGGTATTATTTTTAATATACATATACTAGAATGACACAAATGGCAAGGACTAGAGAAAATGGGGTGACAAAAAGTATACACATGCCCAGAGGGCCAGTATGTCCTGGCATCACAGTATGTTCATATTAGTACTTCTAATTGTTGTTTTAATCATGCAAGATCTTGAATTTCTGCTCTTTCATTGCTGTCACCTAATTGAGGATTTTTATTTTTTCTGACACCAAGCTTTCCATATTTCAGCTTGTTTCTGATTTTAGAAAACTGAAATCCTCTACCATTTTTCTGGTGTTCTGGAGTACAGAACAATTTTTGCAGGATTCAACTATCAGATTTTAGGTCATCACTTGGACCCCTTGAGCTTGAGTATCTACCTGAGTTACCACCTCTGCAAACCGAATGCCCTCTTCATGACCACATTTGAAAAAAAATACTTGCTCTGACTTTCACGGCCTTCATTTCTGTTATACTTTAAAGAAATTCAGCTACTCTCTTCCAGTATTTAGAGCTTTGGTTAACATATAAATCATAAAAACAAAGTTTTCAATAAAGACTTATCTGTCTATTGTCACCATTACTTTTTACTATATTCCTTTTTTGTTGCCCCAAATTTCTCAGGACTAACTTCCTACATTTACTGACTTAAATGCATAAGATTGTCTTAGTATCCAAGCAAAAAAACTCTTTTTTTTCTAAAGAATATACCAAAATAAAATATGGCCATTTGGTTCTTTTAGTGGAAAATATTGGAAGTATTTTTATTTCAACATTTTTCATTTAAGTTTAACAGATTTATAATTAATTTACACATTTTATGAATGCGTGTAAAATGCAGAATCTAAGTTAATACATGTTGACTATTTTAGAGCTGAACAGCCAATTTATATGTCTAGATCCAAATTAACTGTTTTATTCAAATTTAGTCATGTTTAAAATGTTCAGAAGAGTCACGATGCTTAGATAATCTTACACAATATTCCCTTTGTATCGTCCAACTATTTTACAACCTATTAGTGAATTCTAATATTCAAATTGAATATTGAAAATGTACATAGATTGAAACTTAAAATGGTTAATTTGAAGACATATTTAAAAGTGGCCAAAAGATGCCATCCGTTTTAAGGAATCAATGGATGTTAAACAAGTACAAACTTCTCTAGATGATTCTTCATCAAGTTTCCATAGAGTGACACAAGTGTATGGGATGACAGAATATTTGGAGCTGTGGTTATCAAAGAGGACTCTAAGTAATTTTCATAAAGCCCTCAGAAGTTAAATCCACTGGGGTGGTAACTGTGAATGATTATGTAAACATTTATTGGAGTAGCTGTTTTTCAGAATTTCACATCCCTTGGATCACTGGGAACACTACTACTAATCCTTGTTGAATGCATATTTTCAGGATTTTTCAATTAATATGCTTCAAATCACATAAGGATAAAATATTTTAACTGACTTTTTAATAAGAATTTGTCATAATTCTTTGTCTAAAAATGCATTACTGAATCCTATTTAACATGGTATGCAGTTTCAAAGCACAAAGATTCCAAAACAAAGGCTAGGAATTATTTCAATATTCAGATAAAAATAAGTGATTAAATAGATTGATGAATGGATGGATGAAATAATGGATATTAGATTAATAGGAACATACACAGATAGCTAGATTGCTAGATCAATAGAGAAGACATAGTCAAATGGTAATCACAAGAGTCTGGAATCCACCTGCATTCAAATACTAGATTAAGTCATTTTTTTAGCTGTGTGTACCAAGGAGATTTACTTCTCTGTCTTCTATTTATACAATAGTGATACTTAATTTTACACATCCATTGATACAGATGTAGTGAAGATTAAAATAATTTAATCCAGATAAATGGGCCTGTACATAGTATTGTATTAGTCTACTAGGGCTTCAGTAACAGAATACCACAAAAATAAAGGCTTACACAATAGAGATGATGTTTTCTCCCAGTTCTGGAGCCCTGAATTTCAAGATCAAAGTGTCAGTAGATCTGGTTTCTCCTGAGGCCCCTCTCCTTGGTTGCATGATGGCCAGTTTCACTGTGTCTTCGTATGGCCTCTTCTGTGTGTGTGTGCATCCCTGGTATTGCTTCTTCTTCTTGTAAGGACATCCGTCACATCGGTTTAGGGTATTACCCTTCATTGAACCATAATTATCTCTTTAAAGGCTCAACCTCCAAATACAGTCATATTGAGGGTTAGGGTTAGAGTTCCAAATACACATTCTGCAGGAACACAATTTAATCCATAACAGGTATTAAATATTATTAATAATCAATATATAATTATATGATCCATGATTAAGAAGAAAATAATGGCCACAATGGCAAAAATGAATTTATATACAAATGAATAAAAGTTCTATTTACAGCTATAAATATCTGAGAATAAATATATTGTGGAGTAATTTGCAGTTCCTCTGCCTTAGAACCTAACTTCAGCATGAGCATGGCCATTTCAAACTATAATCAAAACTTTGACAACTGCCCCCCAGTGTCATGGAATCTAATGCTAAGTTCCAAGAATTCATATTGTTTCAATTTTGAGTAATCTAATCAATGTTGCCTCTGCCACTTTTGTCTGGCTTCAAAATAGAACACTATGCTTAAAGTTATCTGGGAAGTCAAGAGAAATGACTGGACACTTTTTGCTCAATGTATACTGTGAAGTGAAGGGGAACACTGGATAATACTGTGTTATCTAATTGAAATTCAGATACTGAGGGAAACAAATGCATTGAAATTTTTGTAAAGGAGGGCATTTTCATATTTTGGTAATAATTTTAATGCATCATTTAGAAAGGAATTACATTACTAAAATATTTTGTTATTTCCATCATTTAAAAATCCAATATTTTATTAAATTGCCAGGGAATATTAAGAATTTCTGTTGTTTCAAGTAATACCAATGGTTAATAAAATGAAATTAGCCAAGGATGCTATAGTAGTTTTGACTGTGCAAGGATGAATGTCTGTGTATACACATTCGCTCTCATAGTTATATGTTATATGGTGTTATGACAAAAAGAAAAGTTAATTGCAGGATTCTTTATTTTTCTCAAATGAATAATAAAGTCAGTGATTAATTTAAATTCTCTGTGTATCAGGTTTAGCATGATTTAACCTCCTCAACTTCATCCTTAAGTAATTCACAGGCAATCTATATATGCCTCACATATTAAAAGAGCTCATTTACTTTCTTTATTCTTTATGATTGTCATTGTGTTTCCCACTGAGCCTTATCAGTTTTGGACACTTGGTTCATTTCCATCTCTATCTTTTTCTCTTCCAATTATTTTCAACAAAACAGACATGCTTATTTTTGTCTGCTTAGGTTGACCACTGATACAGTTAAATATCATCTCTGAAAATTGATAACACAAATAAAACATAAAGCATGGATATTTGGGTGGGTTGAGTGTTTCAAAGAAAAGTCATTGCTCCATTGTGGAAAACAGAGAAGATAATAATGAAAGGGCAAATGTCAATAACCAGTATTATGCAAAAGGAAATCCTTCAGAACTGTGCTTTAATCTTTGGATCCTATGTATTATCTTTAGTTCAATATGTAATTTCATAGTATGTTCATGCTAAAATGCTTTTGTCTTGACAAAGGTTTCCCACGTGTTCCCCTTTCATTTTTTCAATATTCACCTCAGGTTTCAAGAGGGATCTCATTTTAATGCGATTTGCCAACACACTTAGTTAAAGGGGAAATTTGATTTGCTATAATTTTCTGTATGTCCAGGGGAATCTTTCTGATATATGCACATTAGATTCCAGAATAAATGCCACACTATCCTGATAAATATACTAAAACTATTACTTTCCAGAGCATGCACTATCTACAAAAAGACTGTTACAAGGACTCCTAGTAGGTATTTGTCTGTACTCAACATGTGTATCCTCTTTGGAATATTTTATGGAAAATAAAACATCTGTGATTGACATCTGTATTTTTAGATGGGTGTTTCTAGCACTTCATTTGAATTACATATATTCCTAAGATTTTTTAGACTATTTTCTTGAATAAACGCAAATTGAGCATGGTAATCTGATATGGGTTATTCCACTAATTCCTGATACTATCATATTTCATATTTTGATAATGAAGAGTGTTCCAAATTTGAGTGGCATTTTAGTGGTAGACATTTTGCAAAAATCTTCAATAAACAGTACTTCTCATTTATTGTTCATGTTTTTCTTCATGTTGACGAAGCTTATCACTGCAACACTTTTGACCTCTTTTTGCCCCTTTTTGAAATTCTGTTTTAGGAAAGGTTCTGTGGCTTGTCTAATTTGTAAATTTGGCAACAGCAGACAGGCATGCTCAGCTCAGCTCCTTCCTCATACCTCTTGGATTCCCACTATTCTCAAAAAACACAGCTTCTGCTCTCTTCCCCCGGGAATATGTTTGTGCTTAGGTACAAGGCTATCTTCCCTAGCCTGACACTGCTGTTGTGCAGTGTTGTATCTGGTCGTGCTCTAGAAACAGCCTAATCTGGCTTTCTACTCTCACCTTAGCCCTTCATTAGTAATAAATGTGGTGTATTAGCTTCATGTGGCTGTCACTTATTTCTCAACTAGTTCATAATGTTGCAAACATGAAGATTCTCACAATTTAAGGTTCGCCTGATGGAATTTACTAAAAATTGATTAATTGGAATATAATCAGTTGTCTAGATATTTAATTGTCTAGATAATTTTAGTCAATGGTCTAGATTTTAATGTATGTCTTCTAAATTTGGCATGAAAAAATACATAAAATATAGAAATAAAGAAATGAACCTAGAGGATATTACGCTAAGTGAAATAAGCCAGGCAGAGAAAGACAAATACCATATGTTTTTGCTTATATGTGGAATCTAAAAACAAAACAAGATGAACAAAATAGCAATAGACTCACAGACACTAAGAAGTGACTGGTGGTTACCATTGGGAAGGCGTTGGGGTCAGTGGTTGAAATAAGTGAAGGGGCTAAAAAGACAAAATCTTAATCATAATATAAATTAGTCATGGGAATGAAAGTACAGTATAGAGAATATAGTCAGTAGATCTGTAACACCTTTCTATGTTGACATATAGAGACTACACTGAGGTGTGTGTATAATGATGTATGTAACTGTTGAAGCATTATGTTGTATACCTGAACCCAATATAATATTGTACATCAACTATACTTCTATAAAGAAAATACAGATGATTTATATAATGATAATGATAATATAGTCATCAAACTTTATAGGTATTATGTAGACATGTAACTCTATTAACAGATAATTTCATTTTTTCTTTGTCCATGGAATAGTTTTTAAAAATCAATATACTTGGCAATAGAAACAGAGGAGTATTGAAACCTCTAACATTGTGGATGAGTCTTTCTTCTTGCAGTTTTATCAGTATTTGTTTAGTGTATTGTGACTTCAATTTGGTATATAACACTTGGGATTGCTATCTCATAAATGAGCTTTTATGAGTATAAATTTTCTCTTTTTATTTCAGCTAATATGTTGTTCTGGCTTTTTGTATAATAGTAATATATTCATTCTAGCTTTCTTTTATTCAGCACTAGGATACTATTCATCCTTATGTATATAACTTACTTGTATATTTATTTTTAAAGGGATATTGTTTAGGCAAGATATCACTGTGTCTTGCTTTCTTTACACAGTCTGAAAACCTCTGCCATTTAATTTGGATGTCTAGATTATTTACACTTAATATAATGACTGACATACTTGATTTTAATTAACTATTTTATTATTTGTTTTCTATCAATTCAATCTGTTCTTTTTCCTTTTTCCATGTTTTTGTCATCTTTGTAGGCTTTTAATTTTAGGTAATAGTGGTTGTTTTAGAGCTTATATTTACATTATTCTAACTTACCATATTCTATTTTTTTAATTTTTTTATTTTGCTACTATTAATATACAGTTACATGAGCAACATTATGGTTACTAGACTCCCCCTATTATCAAGTCCCCACCACATACCCACATTGCAGTCACTGTCCATCAGTGTAGAAGGATGTTATAGAATCACTACTTGTCTTCTCTGTGTTCCCCTTGCCATCCCATCTCCCACTACATTATGTGTGCTAATTGTAATAGCCCTTTTTCCTACTTATCCCTCCCTTCCCAACCATCTTCCCCAGTCCCTTTCCCTTTGGTAACTGTTAGTTCATTCTTGGATACTATGAATCTGCTGCTGTTTTCTTCCTTCAGTTTTTTCTTTGTTCTTATACTCCACATGTGAGAGAAATCATTTAATACTTGTCTTTCTCCACCTGGCTTATTTCACTGAGCATAATACCCTCCAGCTCCATCCATATTGTTGCAAATGGTAGGATTTGCTTTCTTCTTTTTATTTATTTATTTTTTTATAATTTATTTTGGTACCATTAATCTACATTTACATGTGCAATACTATGGTTATTAAACTACCCCCTTCATAATGTCCCACCCACCAACCCCATTACACTCACTGTCCATCAGCGTAGTGAGATGCTATAGAATCACTACTTGTCTTTTCTGAGTTGTACAGTCCTCCCCGTGCCCCGCCAACATTATGTCTGCTAATCGTAATGTCCCTGTTTCCCCTTTGTCCCTCCCTTCCCATCCATCCTCCTCAATTCCTTTCTCTTTGGTAACTATTAGTCCATTTGTGGGTTCTGTGAGTTTGCTGCTGTTTTGTTCATTCAGTTTTTTCTTTGTTCTTATACTCCACATATGAGTGAAATAATTTGATACTTGTCTTTTTCTGCTTAGCGTATTTCACTGAGCATAATACCCTCTAGCTCCATCCATGTTGTTGTAAATGGTAGGATTTGTTTTCTACTTATGGCTGAATAATATTCCATTGTGTATATGTACCACCTCTTCTTTATCCATTCATCTACTGATGGACACTTAGGTTGCTTCCATTTCTTGGATATTGTAAGTAGTGCTGCGATAAACATAGGGGTGCATATGTCTTTTTCAAGCTGGGCTGCTGCATTCTTAGGGTAAATTCCTAGGAGTGGGATTCCTGGGTCAAATGGTATTTCTATTTTGAGTTTTTGAGGAACCTCCATACTGCTTTCCACAATGGTTGAACTAATTTGCATTCCCACCAGCAGTGTAGGAGGGTTACCTTTTCTCCACATCCTCGCCAACATTTGTTGTTTGTCTTTTGGATGTTGGCCATCCTTACTGGTGTGAGGTGATATCTCATTGTGGCTTTAATCTGCATTTCTCTGATGACTAGCAATGTGGAGCATCTTTTCATGTGCCTGTTGGCCATCTGAATTTCTTCTTTGGAGAAGTGTCTATTCATGTCCTCTGCCCATTACTTAATTGGATTATTTGCTTTTGGTTTGTTGAGGTGGATGAGTTCTTTATATATTTTGGATGTCAGCCCTTTATCGGATACGTCATTTATGAATAAATTCTCCCATACTGTAGGATGTCTTTTTGTTCTACTGATGGTGCCCTTTGCTGTACAGAAGCTTTTTATGTTGATATAGTCCCATTTGTTCATTTTTGCTTTGTTTCCCTTGCCTGGGGAGGTTATGTTCATGAAGAAGTCGCTCATGTTTATGTCCAAGAGATTTTTGCCTATGTTTTTCCTAAGAGTTTTATGGTTTCATGACTTACATTCAGGTTTTTGATCCATTTTGAGTTTACTTTTGTGTATGGGATTAGACAGTAGTCCAGTTTCATTCTCTTACATGTAGCTGTCCAGTTTTGCCAACACCAGCTGCTGAAGAGGCTGTCATCTCCCCATTGTATATCCAAAGCTCATTTATCATATATTAATTGATTGTATATGTTTGGGTTAATGTTTGGATTTTCTATTCTATTCCACTGGTCTGTGGCTCTGTTTTTGTGCCACTACCAAATTGTCCTGATTACTTTGTAGTAGAGCTTGAAGTCAGGGAGCATAATTCCCCCTGTTTTGTTCCTCCTCAGGATTGCTTTGGCTATTCGGGGTCTTTTCTGGATCCATATGAATTTTAGAATTATTTGTTCCAGTTCATTAAAGAAAGCTGTTGGTATTTTGATAGGGATTCCGTTGAATCTGTAGATTGCTTTAGGTAGTATAGCCATTTTGACAATATTTATTCTACCTAGCCAAGATCATGGGATGAATTCCCATTTGTTAGTGTCCTCTTTAATTTCTCTTAGGAGTGTCTTATAGTTTTCAGAGTATAGGTCTTTCACTTCCTTCGTTACGTTTATTCCTAGGTATTTTATTCTTTTTGATGCTATTGTGAATGGAATTGTTTTCCTGATTTCTCCTTCTGTTAGTTCATCATTAGTGTATAGAAAAGCAACAGATTTCTGTGGGTTAATTTTGTAAACGGTGACTTTGCTAAATTCAGATATTAGTTCTAGTAGTTTTGGAGTGAATTCTTTAGGGTTTTTTATGAACAATATCATGTCATATGCAAATAGTGACAGTTTGACTTCTTCTTTAGCAATCCGGATGCCTAGTATTTCTTTATTTTGTCTGATTGCCATGGCTAGGACGTCCAGAACTATGTTGCATAACAGTTAGCAGAGTGGGCATCCCTGTCTTCTTCCCGATCTTAAAGTAAAAGCTTTCAGCTTCTTGCTGTTAAGTATAATGTTGGCTGTGGGTTTGTCATATATGGTCTTTATTATGTTGAGGTACTTGACATCTATACCCATTTTGTTGAGAGTTTTTATCATGAATGGATGCTGAATTTTGTCGAATGCTTTTTCAGCATCTATGGAGATGATCATGTGTTTGTCCTTCTTTTTGTTGATGTAGTGGATGATGCTGATGGATTTTCTAGTGTTGTACCATCCTTGCATCCCTGAGATGAATCCCATTTGATTATGGTGTATGATCCTCTTTAGGTATTTTTTAATTCGGTTTGCTAATATTTTGTTGAGTATTTTTGCATCTATATTCATCAGGGATATTGGTCTGTAATTTTCTTTTTTGGTGGTGTCTTTGCCAGGTTCTGGTATTAGAATGATGCTAGCTTCATAGAATGAGTTTGAAAGTAGTCCCTCCTCTTTTCATTTTTGGAAAACTTTAAGGAGTATTGGTATTATGTCTTCTCTATACATCTGTTAAAATTCAGCATTGAATCCATCTGGTCCGGGTGTTTTGTTCTTTGGTAGTTTTTGATTACTGATTCAATTTTGTTCCTGGTAATTAGTCTGTTTAGATGTTCTGTTTCTTGCTTGGTCAGTCTTGGAAGGTTGTATTTTTCTAGAAAGTTGTCCATTTCTTCTAGGTTTTCCAGCTTGTTAGCATATAGATTTTCATAGTATTCTCTAATAATTCTTTGTATTTCTGTGGGGTCCATTGTGATTTTTCCCTTCTCATTTCTGATTCTGTTTATGTGTGTAGATTCTCTTTTTCTCTTAATATGTCTGGCTAGGGGTATATCTGCTTTATTTTCTTGAAGAACCAGGTATTGGTATCATTGATTTTTTTTCTACTGTTTTATTCTTCTCAATTTTATTTATTTCTTCCCTGATCTTTATTATGTCCCTCCTTCTGCTGACTTTGTGCCTCATTTGTTCTTCTTTTTCCAGTTTCTATAACTGTGACTTTAAACTATTCATTTGGGATCATTCTTCCTTTTTTAAATAGGCCTGGAGTGCTGTATACTTTCCTCTTAGAACTGCATTTGCTGCTTCCCACAGAAGTTGGGGCTTTGTGCTGTTGTTGTCATTTGTCTCCATATATTGCTTGATCTCTGTTTTAAGTTGGTCATTGACCCACTGATTACTTAGGAGCATGTTTTTAAGCCTCCATGTATTTGTGAGCATTTTGGTTTTCTTTCTACAATTTATTTTTAGTTTTATACCTTTGTGATCTGAGAAGCTGACTGGTAGAATTTCAATCTTTTTGAATTTACTGAGGTTCTTTTTGTGGCCTAGTATGTGGTCCATTCTGGAAATGTTCCATGTGCACTTGAGAAGAATGTGTATCCTGCTGCTTTTGGGTACTGAGTCCTGTAGATGTCTGTTCTAGTGTGTTTTTCAGTGCCTCTGTGTCCTTAATTATTTTCTGTCTGGTTGATCTGTCCTTTGGAGTGAGTGGTGTGTTGAAGTCTCCTAAAATGAAAGCATTGCATTCTATTTCCTACTTAATTGTGCTTGTATTTGTTTCACATATGTCGGTGCTCCTGTGTTGGGTATATATATATTTATAATGGTTATATTCTCTTGATGGACTGCCCCCTTTATCATTATGTAATGTCCTTCTTTATCTCTTCTTACTGTCTTCGTTTTGATGTCTATTTTGTCTGATTCAAGTACTACAACACCTGCTTTTTTCAACCTATTGTTTGCATGAAATATATTTTTCTAGCCCTTCACTTTTATTCTGTGTGTATCTTTGGGTTTGAGGTGAATCTCTTGTAAGCAACATATAATGGGTCTTGCTTTTTTATCCATCCTATTACTCTGTGTCTTTTGATTGGTGCATTCAGTCCATTTACATTTAGGGTGATTATCGAAAGATAGGTACTTCTTGCCATTGCAGGCTTTGGATTCCTGGTTACCAGCAGTTCAAGGGTCGCTTCTTTACTATCTAACCGTCTAACTTAACTCTCTTATTAAACTATTATATACACAGTCTGATGATTCTTTATTTCTCTCCCTTCTTATTCTTACTCCTCCTTCTTTATATGTTAGGTGTTTTATTCTGTACTCTTCTGTGTGTCCTCTGACTGCTTTTGTGAATAGTTTATTTTTTGCCTTTAGTCAGTATTTGGTTGGTCTGCTTTCTTTGCTATGATTTTATTTACTCTTGTGACATCTATTTACCCTTAGGAGAACTTCCATCTAGAGCAGTCCCTTTAAAATACCCTGTAAGGTGGTTTGTGGGAGGTAAATTCCTTCAAATTTGCCTGTCTGGATAATGTTTAATCCCTCCTTCAAATTTAAATGATGTGCTGGACACAGTATTTTTGGTTCAAGGCCCTTCTCTTTCACTGCATTAAATATATCATGCCATTTTCTTCTGGCCTGTAAGGGTTCTGTTGAGAAGTCTGATGATACCCTGATGGGTTTTCCTTTGTAGGTGATTTTTCTCTCTTTGGCTGCCTTTAATACTCTGTCCTTGTCTTTGATCTTTGCCATTGTAATTATTATATATCTTGGTGTTGTCGTCCTTGGGTTGCTTGTGTTGGCCAATCTGTGGGCTTCCATGGTCAGAGAGACTACTTCCTCCCCTATCTTGTGGAAGTTTTCAGCAATTATTTCTTCGAAGACACTTTCTATCCCTTTTTATCTCTCTTCTTCTGGCACCCCTATAATGCGAATATTGCTCCATTTAGATTGGTCATACAGTTCTCTTAATATTCGTTCATTCCTAGAGATTCTTTTATCTCTCTCTGCCTCAGCTTCTCTGTATTCCTGTTCTCTGATTTCTATTCCATTAACAGTCTCTTACACCTCGTCCAGTCTGCTCTTAAGACCTTTTATTGTTTCATTTTTGTTATCTCCCTCTGAACTTTATCCGTTAGCTCTTGCATATTTCTCTGCAGGTCCATCTGCATGGTTATGACTTTTATTTTGAATTATTTTTTAGGAAGATTGGTTATATCTATTTCACCAGGCCCTCTCCCTGGGGTTGTCTGAGTGATTTTTGACTGGACCAGATTCTTCTGCCTTTTCATGGCAATAGAAGTGGTTGCAGGCAGGTAGCATGTGTGTCAGCTGGGAGAACAAAGTCCCTTCTTGCTTGTTGGTCACCTTCCCCTTCTCCGCTGCCTGTGTCATCTACCCGCACACCGCAGGCAGTCACTGGGATAATCTCCTGAGCTGCCATGAGTGGGTGGCCCTTGGGATAGCCTAGCGCACTGAAGGGGGGTCACAGACACGTCGGGTTTGTTCTCCTGTGAGAACGGTACCCCTTCGTACCTTCTGAATCTTGCTCCGGCTTCTGCTGCCTGGGTTGGTTTACCCAAACACCAGGAGGAGTCTCTGGGATAATCTCTTGAGCTGCCATGGGTGGGGTGGTTCTTGGGATAGCCTGGAACCCTGAGGGGGGTCGCAGCCCTGCCAGGTGTGTTCTCCTGCAAGAACAGCACCCCTTCATGCCTTCCAGGCCTTGCTCTGGCTTCCTCTGTCTGTCCCGGTTAGCTGAGCACTGGGAGAAGACTGTGTGGTTGCTGTGTGCGGGGTTGTTCCCCAGCTGCTCCACAGCTGTGGCATGTCAGCTGGTTTGCTTGCTGCACCAGCCGGGGGAATGAATGGCAGGCTGCTTATCACTGTGGGGGGCTTCGGGGCTGCATTACCCCCCAGGGGGCTAGGAGCCTGAAGTTCCTCAAGATTCCCAACCTGCTGGGTTGAGTGTGCTGGGATGATTTTGTAAATCTGTTGTGCCCTTGTCCCTTTAAGACTTTTAAAAAGCGCCCGTCTTTCTGTTGTCCCAGGGTAGCCAGCTGCAGGGACCCCTTCGCAGTCTCCATCTCGGATTATACTTTTCTGTTTCTGTAATATCCAGTACACTATGCAATGTGTGTCTGTGCTCCCGGTGCAGATTACTAGGGCTGGTTATTTAATAGTCCTGTGCTTCAACTCCCTCCCCACTCTGATTTTTTTCCTCCTGGCCGGTGAGCTGGGGTGGGAGGAGTGCTCAGGTCCTGCCAGGTTATGGCTTTGTATCTTACCCTTTTCGTGAGATGCTGAGTTCTCGCAGATGTAGATGTAGCCTGGCTGTTGTACTATATCTTCTGGTCTCTCTTTTAGGAATAGTTGTAATTGTTTAATTTTCAAAAATATATATGGTTTTGGGAGGATATTTCCACTGCCCTACTCAGGCCACCCTCTTCAGTCCCTGGTAATATGCTTTTTATATTAAACATTAAAATTATAATGTTGTGCTCCTTTTAGAAAATGAGTAAAAATAGTAATTTTTTTTGTATATTTGTCTATTAGTTGCTTACAATGGAAGGGTTAATCCAGTGTGAGTTTCTCTAGCAGGATGTGGACAGAAATTTTTATATGGTTTTTCTAGACCAAATGATTAAATATATAATGACTCCTTTACTTAACAATTAACTAAATTATGAAACTCAAAGCAAATGAAATAGTTTCAAAGCCTGAGACTTGCTTGAAATTTATTTCAGTAGTATTCATAGAGATAGAGCTATTCTCCTATTTGAAAACTTTATTATGAACAGATCAAACATGGTTATCAAAAATATAATAAAAAAAACTTTCCAAATGCTTTATTAATTACTTTTTCTGGGTGAAAGTGTTCCCTTATATTACACCCACCTAGTCACAGTAAAGGCGATTTTTATTGCAGATACAAGCTCTTACATATGTAGACAAATAAATTACATTGCCATTATAAACTTTTCATTTAAAATTAATAACTGATTCTCATATTGGGAAGAATATGGAAAAACAACAAAAGTGTCCAAAGAAAGAATGTATAATAAAGGCATTTTGTGGTAAGCATTCATTCATGAATACCAGCAAAATATGCTTTAACAGAGAAAAATCACCAGTGAAAGGTATTTATTTTTCTTTCATGAGAATGGAACTTACTTTGCATAGCCCTATATATTTTACTTGATTTATTTTTTCTTTTGTGTGCTTTCAGTGCACTCCTTGATTCTACCTCCAGGAATAATTCACACAATTCTTCATTGAAATAATAATAGTAATTTACAATATTTTATCCTTTTTTGAATGCTAGTACATTGAGTTACCCACTCATAACTAAAAGTGCATACTGTAGGAAAAAAATCCATTAAGGAACTTTGGAACCAGTATTTCTATTGAAATTCACAGCTTGCTAAGAAAAAAAAAATTGTCACCACCATTATAGGACTGGATTTAATGGGAATATAGAGTATTGTCCTGTCAATGGCAACTACAGAAACTGATTCACTTTATACTTTTACCTTGAAAAATAATTCTAATGTAAAATTAAAACACATTTTTTTAAAGAACTTATAGAATTTTATTTTGAGGGAGGCATAAAATCATAGACTTCAAGGGAGGATGCATCCACCTAACAAAATATACATAGAAAGATGAAAGCATAAACAGCTCTGAACTCCAACAGAAAAGATAAATGAAGTAAATCATTTGGAATGAGGCAACAATACAATAATTATGTTAATCACAAAGTTCTAGGAAAATTGTCTAACTCTGTATAAATGTGTATATTGAGAGCCACTGAAGATTCCATAACTTAGAAATCAAGGATTTCAAATTCTTGTTATTGCTATTACTATATATTACTGTTCTTCAACACTTAAATTACAGTTACCTTTACTCAATGTGTCTTAGATATTTCAAAAGATTCATAATTTATAAGTGAGTCCAGATATAGATACTTTTTAAGTGGTTTAAATAATAGTTACAGAACTATTATTCTTTATATACTTTTAATGTGCCAACAGTTGTGTGCTATTAAAACTTTCTGGACAGGGGGAAATAACGTCTTAGTGGTTTCTATGGTGTGAAAACTCCCACCAAGGCAGCTTTCATTCTGCCAATATAATGTCACTAAATGGGAGCTGAAAAAAGAGGCACTCATATAGCTTTTGCACACCAGTGTGAGCTGGTTCCAGTAAAAAAATTAATTTGTTTGGGAGGTACTCTGAGGTAGCAATAATCATCCTATTTCAAAGATGTGGAAATTGTGGTGCTAAGTACTGGTAAATTACCAAGTGCATGCAGCCATAATGAAAGAGCTAGGCTTCAATCCCCAGGTCTCTTTCTCTGCAAAACCCAAGATCTGTTCACATACATGTTCACACACACACAGACACCAACCCTAAGGACTTTTAGACAGAAGCCTTGAGGAACAGTATTGCTGCTAAGTTATTATTTATTTATATTAGCTGTTTGCCTTTCTGCTGATCTAATCATATGGACTCATTGAAAGCAAACAAGAAGTAAATAATAGATATTATTGATACTGATGTTTACATCAGGTTTTGAATTTTCACTGTACAAGTTTTAAACAGGAGTTTTTAAATGATTCAAAATGAGTGATGAAATGGTATGTGGCTGTAAGTCAATTGCTCTGGTGTTCCTCAAGAAGCATAATAGTGCTGTGCGATGTCTTGGCGTATGTAACAATCTCCCCACCTCCCTCTTGTTCTGTCTCTCTCAAATATTTCATTCATGAGGACAATTACTAAGCCACTTTTGGACAGACATGACTACTCTTTTCTATGAAAGATATTGAGCACATAAAATTTATTTCTATATGCCATTTGAACCTATGTAGGTCTAATTTATATATAAGGACATATTTTACTGTCAATCATTTGGTAAATAAACAAGTCACAGGAAGTCATTTAAAATTTATATACAAAATAAGTCAATTTTTAATATATAAAATTTTTTTTATTGAACCTTCTTCTATATAACAATTCACTGTACTAACATATAATTCTGCAAACAAAAACTTATTAAGCAATTTAGAGTGAAAATTAAGACTGAAATCTGTAAAGCACTGGGTAAAATAAGTGGACTCATCAAAATGGAATTTCTATTTTCTTTTGAAAATTTGTTTGATATTTTTTTTAAACTATGACTTTTGTTTAATTTCAAAGGAAGCTTTACAGATTTATAAGGCTACTTTTATTTTGGCTTTAAAATTTTGGTAGAAAAATAGCACTTCAGTAATATGTTACAAATTTTCTTTATCTTCTACAAACAAGCTATGTAATATAGTGGCTTTGGTAACTTTTGATTCGCTGGAAAGTTTCAGAACTTACACTATTCCTGATAAAGTCCATCTTTTGAAACATATGTCCAATTTATGAAAATGAATGCCCTTCTAAAAAACTGCCTTTTAGATTTTAGATTACTTCTCCAAATTCTGAGTCTGTGTTTCCTCATTAAAGAAGAAAAATGTTACTGAGGAATGCATCCAATCTTTGACAAGCCCACTTAAGAAGGTGCTCCCCTATTTAAACCTGGTGCTAACAGCATTGTTCTCCTCAACAAGCCTTTTAAAATTTCTTATCACTCGAAAAGTGTTAATAAATCTGAAATTTCTAATTGGCTTATAATTTGTCCATGTTTTCCCTAAGTGTGCTCTATAGAAGTTACCTGAAACATCTTGATGGAATTTATATAAAGCAAAAGATGGTCAAATAATTTCCAGAAATGTATAGCAGAAAAGAAGTTAAATGTTTTCTTAATCACACTTATTTATATAGAGCATTTTTAAAAACAAAACCAAACCAAATAAAAAAAACCCCGCTGTTCTCTGGAAATTACTTCAGGAAACTCTACTATAGAAATATGTGAAGGAAGTGAACAAAAATTCTGACTCCTAGGAGCAGAGCCAAACACACTTTGGGTTTCCGTTTTCCTGAGAGGGAATGCATCACAATCAAGTTAGATAATACTGAGCTCAACTCGCAGCTCTTCTGTCATACTCATCATCAGCTTGTCTTAAGTTCTTCTCTCTACCTCCTGAAAATACCAGCCTAGTTTCTGTATCAACGTCTGATATTTCTAATACATGGGCAAATATGTATGCTAGGTTTAATCAAATTAGTATATACATTGTATATAATGAGAATCATGTTTTTCATGATTTGGAAACTTATAAATAAATATAGAAGCCTAGATGTGAGAAAAAATATGGTGAAGAAAAGCAAGACGGAACCCTCCCCCCACACACACCAGGAAGCAACTACAGCAAATACAGCTAACCCTGAAAACGATCTGAAGACTGAAGAGCAGGCCACCTACACCCGGTGAAGAAGAGAATACCACACAAAGAAGGTTAAAGTGGCACAGTCAAGATCAATTGGGACCCAAGCCCTCCCCACATCCCAACCCTTAAGTAGGAGGGAGAAGAACAGAGGGTGGAAGGGATAAATGCTCAGGAACCCTGCACACAAGGCCCTGGAAATTTGCTCTGGGAACATGAATCTACATTGTATTGGGCTTTGGTGATTAATGGGGATGGACACCAAGGAGAGTTGGGGCACTCTAGGAAGCTGAGTCTCCTGCACCTTGTGGAGGACAGACACGCTCCATTGGTCCTGATGAGACCCAACACAGAGGTGGCAGTTTGAGAGATTTACCAGCAGCAAGAAAGGTGCCAGAGCGACGAGGGTTGGACAGAGCTCTCTCCACAGGAGAAAGCGCAGGTGGATGATGCTTTCCCTACCCTACATCAGCCCAGCTGGAAAGTGCTCACAGGAGCCAGCCCCAAATGCTCCATCCCCTCACTGGTGGCTAAGCCCCATGGTGCATCACTGCATCCCCACCTGCCTAGTCCACAATCCAGAAACTGTTAGACTTTGCTGCCAGGCAGGCAGAGGTAGACTTTTCTGGCTTTCTCTGCCCTTTATCAACCCAACAGGTGAAGCACCTGCAGTAGCCAGCTCTGAGCGCTCTTTCCTCATGCTGGGGGCCCAGCTTTGTGCCACATTCCCAGTCACACCTCCCACCATCCCTGTAGGGCAGGCAGTATGCCCAGCCCAAAACTATCCCAGCATAAGCACTACTGCTTGGTTCACACAGGGATTGTGTTGACAGAGATCAGCCATGGCCAGCAGACAGTCAGAAAGGCAGCCCTGCCCAGAGCCCACCAACAGCAACTGGGACTCCAACACAAAAGAGAACCAGGCACTGTTGAGTTAAAAGTCTTGAGCTTTTTGGCACCACAGGGTACCTTCTTCATAAAGCCATTACTCTCTAGAACAGGAGCCACAGTGGATCTATCTAATACAAAGGAAGAAACACAGAAACCCAGACAAAATGAAGAGGCAGAGGAATATGTTCCAAACATAAGGATAAGACACCAGGAGTAGGGCTAAGTGAAACAGAGATTACCAATTATACCACAGAAATATATAGAGAATTCTATGAAAAACTATATGCCAATAAATTGGACAACCTAGAAAAAATGGACAAATTCCTAGAAAAGTACAACCTTTCAAGAATGACCAGGAAGCAGCATAAAATCTGAACAGACCAATTACCAGTAATTAAATTGAATTGATAAATAAAAACCTCCCAACAAACAAATTCCAGGGCCAGATATCCTCTCAGGTGTATTCTAAACAAACATTTAAAGGAGAGCTAATAACCATCCTTGTTAAAGTATTCCAATGAGGAAATACTCCCAAACTCATCCAATGAGGCCAGCATCACTCTAATACCAAAACCAAAGACACTACAAAAGAAGAAAATTATTGACAAATATGCCTGACAACACAGATGCAGTAATCTTCAACAGAACAGTGGCAAATGGAATTCAAAAATACATCAAAAGGATCATCCATAACAACCATGTGGAATTTATTCCAAGGATGCATGTATGGTACAATACTCACAAATAAATTAATGTGATATACCACATTAAAAAAAGAATGGATAAAAACCACATGATCATCTCAATAGAAACTGAAAAGGCACTGACAAAATTCAACATCCATTCATGATAAAAATTCTCAACAAAACGGGTATAGAGGGAACACAACTTAACATCAAAAGGCCGTGTATGACAAACTCACAGCTAACATCATACTCAATGGCAAAAAGCTGAAAGCTTTTCCTCTAAGATAAGGAGCAAGACAAGGATTTCCACTCTCACCAGTTTTATTCAACATAGTACTGAAAGTTCTAGCCATAGCAATCAGACAAGATATAGAGATAAAAGGCATCCAGACTAGTAGAGAAGAAGTATAACTGTCACAATTTGCAGATGACATGATATTCTATATAGAAACCCTAAAGACTCCACTAAAAAACTATGAGAACTAAGAAATAGATTCAGCAAAGTTCAGGATACAAAATTAATACACAGAGATCTCGTGTTCCAATATACTAACAATGAACTAGCAGAAAGAGAAATCAGGAAAACGATTCCATTTACAATTGCATCAAAAAGAATAAAATACCTAGGAATAAACCTAACCAAGGAGGAAGACCTGTACTCAAAAAACTGTAAGACATTGATGGGAGAAGTTAGAGAAGACACAAAAAATGGAAATCTATCCCATGTTCATAGATAGGAAGAATTAATATTGTCAAAATGGCGATCCTGCCCAAAGCAATTTACAGATTCAGTGCAATGCCTATCAAAGTACCAATGGCATTTTCAACTACAGCAAATAATCTTAAAACTTATATGGTACCACAAAAGACCCCAAATAGCCAAAGCAATTTGAGAAAGAGCAGAGCTGGAGGTCTTATGCTTGCTGACTTCAGGCTACACTAAGAAGCTATGGTAATCAAAACAGTATGGTACTGGCAAAAGAACAGACCCATAGATCCATGGAAAAGAATAGTGAGTCCAAAAATAAACCCAGACATATGTTGTCAATTAATATGTGATAAAGGAGCCATGAATATATACAATGCGGAAAAGACAGCTTCTCAATAACTCGTGCTGGGAAAACTGGACAGCTACATGCAAAAGAATGAGACTGGATTACTGTCCAATACTATACACAAAAGTAAACTCAAAATGAATTAAAGACCTAAATGTAAGGCATGTCATTATAAAACTCCTAAAAGAAAACAGGCAAAAATCTCTTGAACATAAGTATGAGCAATTATTTTCTGGACACATCTCTGCAGACAAGGGCAACAAAATAAAAAATGAATAAGTGAGACTACATCAAACTAAAAAGCTTCTGCAGCAAAGGACACCACAACAGAACAAAAAAGCAACTTACAGTATGGGAGAATATATTTGTTAAGTATTTATCTGATAAGGGGTTAACATCTAAAATATATATAGAACTCATATACTTCAACACCCAAATAAACAAATAACCAGATTTAAAAATGGGTGTAGGACCTCAACAGATATTTCTTCAAAGAAGAAATACAGATGGTGAACAGGCACATGAAAATATGTTTCATATTGCTAATCATCATGGAAATGCATATCAAAACCACAATGAGATATCACCTCACACCAGTCTGAAAGGCCACTATCTGAAAGACAAGAAATAACAGGTATAGGTGAGGATATGGAGAAATGGGAATCCTTCCACACTGTTGTTGGGAATGTAAATTGGTGCAGCCAATGTGGAAAGCAGTATGGTGTTTCCTCAAAATACTAAAATTAAAAATAACATATGACCCAGTAATTCTAATTCTAGGAATTTACCCAAAGAAAACCCAATCCCTGATGGGCATCCATATGTTTATAGATATATTATTTACAATAGCTAAGATATGGAAGGAACTAAAATGTCCATCAGTAGATGAATGGATAAAAGAGAGGTGGTACGTATACACAATGCAGTATCATTCAGCCATAAAAAATAGAAATCCTGCCATCTGCAACATGGATGGACCTAGAGGGTCTTATGCTGAAATCAGCCAGAAAGATAGCTATCATATGATTTCACTTACATGTGAAATCTAAAACAAAATAAACAAAAAGCAGTAGACTCACAGACACTGAGAAATGACTGGTGGTTACCATGGGAGAGGGGTTGAGGTGGTAGATAGGGGGTATGAAAGGATAAAGGGGAGCAGAAATTCCCCATCATAATATAAGTTGGTCACAGGTATGGTAGTACAGCATTGAGAATATAGTGAATGATTATTTAATATCTTCATGTTGACAGATAGTAACTGTACTAATTAGGGTGAGTATTTAATAATATGTTGAACCACTGTGTTATATACTTGAAACCAATGCAAGATTTTATTCAACTATATTTCAATTAAAAAAATCACACAGACAAAAAATTTTTAATTTTTTAGAAATAAAATAGAAGCCTAGAGTATATCTTGGGATGTTGGACTGGAATTGTAGAACTAATGGTTAAAAAAAATTAGTGGATAAAAATCCACCCTCCCCACCAAATAAAACAACCACATAGCAAAAAGCAAGACTCCAGAAATAAAAATATGAATTAAATCCTATGCAATAATTTTCAAATATGATAAAACTTTGAATATCTTTTTACCTAAAATTTACTCTCAGATTGTTTTCATTTCTTTTACATTTTTGTTCACTTGTTTCTATACACACACACAACAATATGCAAACAAACATTAGACATCTCAACTCTGTGAAAATAAAACAAAGCAACGGGACAGACAAGTGTGTACACTATAATCAAAGACATTCTAGAAATAAACTATAAATTAATCTGTATATTGAATCAGTTGATGTATCAGTGACAATGACCTAGAAATTCCAACTCCAATATGGGTCCCATCAAAACTGTTAGACAATAAAGAAAAAGGAAGCAGTGTTTAGGGCTTTCAGGCAAAATGACCAGGTTTACCACAAAGGGAAACAAAATCAGATGGGCGTTAGACTTTTTGACTTTTGACAAAAAACAGGCCATGTAAGTCAATGAAGAATTCAAAAAAATTTGAAAGGGACCTAAAGATCTTACATCTAGCCAAATTGCCCTTCAAAGATCAAGTTTGTAGGAAGTGACTGAGCATGCCAGAACACAAGGGGCACTGTACTTACAATTCTTCTGAGAAATCTACTAGAAAATGAACTTCATCCAACCAAGAGATGATATTGGACATTTAAGCAAATGTATGCAATGAATATATTTAATTATAGATGAGAGACTGAAAATTTGGAAAACTGATAACCAATATATAACTGATAAATGTATTACCAAGGTATAAGTAATACACTAAAAATGTGAAAAGAAAAGAAAGAGGAACAGAAAAAGAGTAAGCTCATAGATTTTTACATATACATATGAGGGTCTGACTTTGTTAGCTTGCACAGTCATAATGGAATTCTATTGACTGGATGACTTAAACAACAGAAATTTATTTTCTCACAGTTCTGGAGGCTGGCCTGCCTGGTAGAGGCCTGGTGAGAGCTCTCTCTTCCTGGCTTGCAGGCAGTGGCCTTCTCGCTCTGTCCTATATGGCTGAGGGAGAAAGCCCTCTGGTATCTCTTCTTATGAGAGCTTTAATCCCATCATGAAGATACCACTCTCATGATCTCATTGAAACCAAATTCTTTCTCAAAGACCCTATGGGCAAAAATTATCACACTGGGATACAGGGCAGCAGCATATGCATTTTGGAAGGACATTATTCAGTCCGTAACAGAGACCAAAGGTATTTTTTTGTAGTCACAAAAACCAATGTTGAACATTTAAGCAGGAAAAAAGGATGAAAGCACTACAAATGCTGTTAGTATAAACATAGCCACTAAAGTAAAAATACAAACCCCGTAAATACTAGAGCACTACTAATAGTGGACAAAGAAACAAACCACATAAAGGAATACAGTCTATATAACATAAAGGCCAAAATTATCATAAGAAAATGATAGAATTAAAACCAAGCGTATCTGTTATATCAATACATGTGAGTGGAATTGACATTTATTCAACAAAACACTTAAAATTGGCTCAGTAGGTGAAACATTTCAATACTGTATTTAATAGGCATTTCTAAAGCAAAATGACTCTGACAGACAAAAATTTAAAGAATGAGAAAATTATACCATCAAAGAGAAAGAAAACAAAGGAGGCAGTTGGTATTCTGACACTAAAGAAGTCAGAATTTAGATCCAAATATATCAAAGACATATCAAAATATTTAAAGAACAACTTCAAATTCTAAAAGCCACACTCAACAGTAAATACAGTAAATATTATGACTGGTAAAGGGCATCTATGAAAACACTAGGTTAATAACATACTTAATTGTGAAGGACTGAATTATTCCCCCTGAGTTCAGGTACAAGCCAATGATACCTGCTTTCACAACTACTATTCAGTATTATATGAATAAATAATAAATCCACCTTTCAAGATTGCTTACATTTTCTCAATAAAGTAGAAAGCCAGGTTATCATTTGAAACTGTGAAGATAGAGGATTATTCATTGTGGGTCTTAACAGAAAGGAGAAGAGTACAAAAAAGTCAACTTTGCATGTAGATACAAGGAAGTACAATATTCCATCTGGTTGAATGAGGGCCTGTTGTTCCTGTAGGCATGGGATGGTGCTGCTCATCAATAGGCTGAGGATTTTTCCCCAAAAGCACAATGATGAGAAATGGTATGCTCTTTTAATACATTTTCCAAATGTGCTTATCATGCTACTTTATAAACTCTGATTATTTCTGGAACTGGTTATTAAATTTTGTGGTAAACTGCTTTAGACTCTCTCAAGTCAAAATTAATGAGATGTTTTACAACTGATTGTCTTTTTAAAAGGTAGACACCTAAATTTAGTAACACACATGGAATTAAGAATAAAGTCTAACTTTAACCAAGTGGAGACAATTAAGCGGGTGATTTTTCTGTGAATTACATGGATAAAATTTTTTCATATATTTCTCTTAAAATCATTTATTTTCAATATATTTAAATAAAAAATTCTCACCAAGGAAATTATACTTTTTATAGAAACAGTGGACTAGCATATGAATGATTAATATTTAGCATTTTAGGCATCAGGAATGAATCATCATTTTGGTGAGTCTGAAGATAATCTTAGGAATCCTTATTGCTTGAACACAAATGGAGATGCTTTCATTATTATGGCAACAGTGTCAGTATATTGCTTTAAAATAGATTAATGCTATGGAGAAGAAATGCATTAAAAAACCTTTTTAATTCAGGCCTCTTTCCAAGATGTAACTGTAATGTTATTTATGGTTTAATAATTGTAAATAAATTTGTATTAAATTTATTTTTGCATGTGAAATCACGGTTTACCGAAAAGTTAGGCAATTACAGCATGGAACACCCTCAATAAAATTTACAGATTGTGAGTCTATGACACAGAATATCAAGTAAGAATAAGAATAACAGTATCAGAAAACAATGTATTCTAATAAAAAACATATTTGATATAATATGCTTTACTTACTATAAGCTGCTGTCTTCAATTTCTTGGTAATGTAAATTAATTCAGAAAATGTGTTCCATACCATGTGGTGTGACCTAGATCATTAAAAAGAGGGACAAAGAGTGAGATTATACTTAAGTGAACTCACTAAAATAGTTCAATAAAATGTGCATGCTTTTCCAAAAGTGTTGTTCAGAAAATAAGTTGTAATTCATTAACAGTTTAAGTCTTCTATATGAATAGTCTAGACCATCATAATTTCCCTCCTGTTTTTCTTAAACTGTTCTGAGGGGGAAAAAAATCTTGTAGCAACAGAACCCTAAATGAAACCCAGTGGGACTAAATACAGTCCCAGAGTACAAGTCACGGTTCTTATGTTGCATTTAATAGAGCTTTGAATTGGATGGATTTTAATCTTTCTGCTGTCTTTTATTAAAACATGATCCAAAGTTTCTATGAGAATGTTTAGGAAAAGATTTAGATGATAAAGCATGTGAGACAAATGGCAAAGATCTCTCAAAAGACGAAGGCTCAGACTTGTCAAATGTCCTGTACCTTTCCAAAGAAAAAGAAGGAATAAGTAGTTATAAATAAGATAAAATGGGGTAAAAAAGAGATAAGGAAAAGGGAATGAGGAAGCTAAAGGACAAAAAAAGTAAAAGTAGAGTAAATTAATTCCTAGAAACTTCATAAGCAGATAAAAACAGTTTTTAAACTTTGTTATTTCATGTTATCTCAGTGTCTGGGTAAAATCTTTTTTCAGTGCTCCTAAGACAAATGAAACACACAGCAGCCATTTTATGTTAAGTAGTTAAGTACAAACAACTTCATCAGGATTTATATCCTAACAACTTAGCAGCCATTTGAGAAAAGTTATACAGAGAATATAAAAGAAAATTATGTCATTAGTAAGTAATCACATCTATTTACTAATAAATAAAATGTATGTTTAAGCAGCTTCTAAAGCCCACCCCATCTATCTTCACATAGACCCCTTAATGCCATGCTGTCTTTAATTCTTTTTTTCTTGCTCTATTCACTCAGTGTTCCTCTTCAAAAGTGCTATCCTGAGACAAGGGGCTGTCTGCTCACAAAACCTCAAGGGAAGTATAGCATGTCAGTTCTGATTATACCTTTTGCCTCAGTCTAAGAAACATTCCTACTAGAATCCTCACATATAAAAACTGCAAACCTTTATACAAATAAACTGCAGACTACAATTTTTGGAAAATGGTAAATTTTAAATGGAAAAGCACAGTAAGCATGAATACATGAAAGAAACACACAACCCAGATATTTTGTCATAAATTAAGTAGAACTTCCCAAAGATGGTATCATATAATTTGATATCTGACAAATCAATGAGAATACAGCAGATGGAAGAGAGAGAGGAGGAAATACAGTTATGATTATGATATACAGTGAATATGTTAAGAAATGAAGTCTGATATCCAATCTGTATTCAATCATGAAGTGCTTGTAAGTCACGGTGATAACACATATGATGCGATTGGTATAATTTAAATATGGCAGCTCTGGTTGCAGTTTGGATTACAATGTTTGAGTTAAGTCTCCTTGTTTGTAAGGATAGAAAGTCTCTTAAACTAGTCCAAGCAAAGGAAGGGAGTTATCTTTATTAACTGTGAATATAAACATCTATCAGTAAAGGGAAAAATATTTCAGTGCTAACAAACAGGAACAGTAATGGAGGAAGGTCTTGTGGCCAACGGAAAAGATGGGCAACTCTAAAAAGGAAGATACAGATCTTCTCTAGTATACTTATTTTCTTCAGCCTCTTTAATTGCTAAATGTTATTTTAATACCCTGTATATTTTCTATACCATCATTTCTTTTTGTACATAGCTTCTGATTTTATGTCACCACTTTGATCAGGATGCACCTGAGTCTTCTAGTGTACCTCACAGCTTTTTCTATTTATGCATTTTTCAGCTTCATTTCCCAGGATTCACTGATCTATTTACTAAGTACTTCCCAGATTGGATGAGAGAAAGAGAAGGAAAGAGGGGCAGAGAGAGAGACCAAATACACACTGAGAAAGAGAAATTGGTAAATCTAACTTGCCTTTTAACAAAATCTATAGTTGAATTGTTTTCAAATCAATGACCAGTCCTATTAGATAAACCATAACTGTCTAAGAGGGCAAATGTTTATGGACCCAAGTTTGCAACATAAGCACAGCCAAAGAGTTGGACAATTGCCCTTAGAAGAGTTATGAGTAAGGCAGACAGAAGCCAGACATAAAATTTAATGGCTCATCTAGAACAGTCCAGTTTATACCTGTTGCCCAGCACAGTCATGCCCAGTGCCTTCTCTCACTCTCAAAAATTTCCTGATTTAGAAGATATGGTATATCTTTTGAGAACAGACCACAAAAATACTCCCTGGAAATACTATCTCTTTAATCTTACAGTAAATTATTTTAATATGTTCTTTTAAAAATAGTTTATAGAAGTGAAATTCCAAATTAGTAAGAAATTTGTGATGTAACTGAATTTTACATTATTTGAATTCTAAAATTATTAATGGTTGTGACATGAGGGTTCTTCCTTGTATTACTATTTTGTGTCTTTTCCCAACTTTTGCCTTTTCCACTTATATATTATCAATACTGATCATCAAAATAAGACCTCCAATATGCTCACCCTAAAGGAGAAAGCCTTATATCTCTTTTCTCTTTTACATACAGTATTATTAATAAATTAATTAATATATTAATGAACCATTGTTATCCAAATTATCTTTCAAGTCAATCCACCTAAATAACATAGCTGATATATAATAAGCACTTATTCTATATTGCAAAGCATTTTACTGGGTTAACTCATTTAATATGAGTAGCCTAACAGCTACACATTGAATTCAACATTATCATTCACATTTTATAAATAATGAAACAGGCTTATAGAGGAAAGTAACTACCTGAGATTATTCGCTAATAAGGATGGAGCAAGAATGACTGGAGTCTGTACCTTAACCACTGTGTTCATACTCACACTTCTCCTGTCCTCTGCCATCATACTACTCTAGATCAGTGTTCTCTCTCTTTTGGACCAGTTTTTTAACTGGTTTTGTGCTTCTGCTATTTGCTCTATATAGTTCACTCTCCACCCAACAACCAAGTGAGAATTTATGGTTACCCTGCTTAAAACCCTGTAGTTACTTTCCACTGCCTGAGGATGAATTTCACATCCTTAGCAACACTAGCAAATTTCATGCATCATCTGCATCATGCTGAAATCTACACCAGCGGCTTCCAGATACAGAAGAATCACTTTTGATATCAGGGCCCCACTCCAGATGATTTAAATAGGATCTTTGAGCATGGGGGGGATCCTGGCAATTACTGTGTTCAGTTAGAGATGAGAACTCTGCCCTTACTGCCTCACTTGGGAGAGCTCTTCACTCTTGAGTTCTATGAGCCTTTTTGTTGTATTAATTAATGTATTTATTAACTTATTTTCAACATAGCTTTTGCTAACATCCTATCTGGTTATAATTATTAAGTCATGATCTATAGTTTGTTTTATTGTAATAAAGCCCAGTACTTAGCCTAGTGCAGAAAATTAAACAGATTATTAATCTATCTTGAGGTTTATATGCACTATGCATATGAAAACAATCACCAGTTATGTAAATGAAAAGTAAAAAATATTTTATCAAATTATTTTGTAACTTTTTCTATCAAAATTACATATTTTTTGTTTTTCATAACATTAAATAACCACATATAATATATATTCAATACAATTTCATGATTATAAGAATTCATAATTTCATTCAAATTATTTACTGACCATATACCAAACCACTGCACCAAGAGTTTGGGGGATGTGTAGAGTTAAATCAGATCTGAATCTTATTTTCAAGATAATTATAATTTATTAAAGATAAAGTAGACATGAATCTAAATGACTGTATTCTAAAATAGGAAATCATGCATTATGAATGCAAGAGATAAAATGGTTGTAAGATGAGGACACACATGAGCACAGCATAAAAAACCAGGCTATCTTAAGTACCCACAATATTCATGGAAAACAAAAGAGCTATAATAGTATTTGCTCACTGAGAAAAAAAAGTTTCATGTGCTTCTATATTATACATACATAAAAAATCTTTTAGTATTTTCTAGGACAATATCTGAGTTATAATTCAGTTTATAATTCTTCTGATATGTTTGGAAATAACTAGGAAAAAATAATTGGTAAAAATATGTTCTTATAGCAGTGGCATAAAATATGTATTTTTATCATCAATAGATTTAAGAAACTACTCCAGAAAAGAATCTGAAATACAAATCTCTCATATAGCTGGCAGTTATGCTGCATTATTTCCCTAATGCAGTGCCATCATAGGTAAATGAAGAAAATGGGGTGTTTTATATTTTAGATTAGCCACAAGAGGGAACTCATGAAGACCTGTTAATGTAAGTGAAACATATTAACAATGGTAAAAAATGTTAGCTTGCAGAGTTCAAACAAAGTTCATTCTCGTTTATTATGTTTTAGTCCTGTGATGCTTGAAAGGAAGTTTTGAAGAAACCAATTACTTTTCTTACAATTTCTGAACTCATTTCATAACTTTTCTGGAGTTTTTGTGTATGTCCTACTGTAAGATTTGACTGTATGATTACTTTTTCCTTTTTTAGGCAAGGACTGGGGTCTCTTAACACATATGGTTTTTAACTGACTCAGTTTCTTTCATTGCAGTGTCGCTCTGAGATCTTGGAAACCATTTAATCCCTCTGCACATGATCCTGTCTATCTCTTTTGACTAATATTAGAGGAGCAACAACAAAGATATATTAATATTCATATCACTTTTTAGAAAATGCTCAATGTCTGTGAATTATATAAATCCAGAAGTAAATAGTATAGTAAGTATTTCATAGTATTGGTGTTTCAAGTTTAACACCATATTTGGCCCTAATAATGTATTGAAAGGCATCTTATCCCGTACAAATTTGGCTACAATAATTACCAAGACTGAATGTGAAGGTTTACTTCTTCTCAACATTTCCTTCCTCTGGAACAAGTATCATTTCAAATGTTAATGGAGGAAAGGAGGTGGACAGCACAAGCCATCAGCAACCACAGTGAAATATAAGATATACGAATCATAGCATCTGCATGAAAAGTCAGTTTGCTGGCTTTCATACTTATTTTGTGACACTTTTTATCTCAATGGCTTCTAGTAAATATCTACATATGTAATTATCTGATTAAGTTAATGTTACCAAAAATTCTATGCTAGTTTTGTGATTTAACTTATCGCTACACTGGGTTTCTTTCTTTTCTCCTTTGCATGAAAATACATTTGTGGTTAAAAAAAACACTTTATATGTACATATTATTTTATTTGGACATAGACTTTAATAACAGAAAATTGCAACTGGTAATAATATGATAACTATGACAAGTTTTAAGCAAGTATATCGGCTGAATAAAAAATGAGCAAGATTATCCTGGATTAACTAGGTGGACTCAGTGTAATTACAAAAGTCTTTAGAAGTATATGTGGGAAGCAGAAGAGAATCAGAGAGAGATGTGATTATGCAGGAATGGTCAGAGAAATGCAGAATTGCTACATGTGAAGGAGAAAGAAGGGGGTCATAATTTAATGAATGCAGGTGGGCTGTGGTAGCTAGATAAGGAAATGGAAACCCGACACGATCATCCCCCTCCCCAAGATCCTTCAAAAGGAAATGCAGTCCTACTGTCAACTTGAATTTAGTCCAGTAAGAAATATATCAGACTTCTGACCTACACAACTGTTTAACAAACGTGTTGTGTTAAGCACAAAATAAGTGGTAATTTTTTACAAAGCTATGGAAACTATTAAAGATTTTGGTACCTGGAAGTGAGTGCTACTGTGCTAAATACCTAAAAATTTAGAAATGTCTTTGGAAGTAGGCAGTAGGAGGAAGCTGGAAGAATTTGGAGGATCTTGATAGAAAACGTTAGATTGTTGTGAATAGACTGACTGTTAATATGGGTGTTAACTCTGCTAGGGAGGGCTCAAAACAAAGTGAGGAGCATGGTACAGAAAACATACACTGCCTTAGAGAATATATAAACCATTCTGAATTGACTGTAAAAATATGAACATTAAAAGTACTATTGGCAAATGTTCATAAGGAAATGGAGAAGTATATTGGAAATTTGAGGAAAGGGGATCCTTGCTATACAATGATAGAAAACTTAGGAGAATGTACCCCTGCCACATGAAAAGCAGAATTTTATTTAAGAAAAAAATGTGGCAGGTCCTCTTGTCTAATGGAGTGAATTCCTCTCTCATACACTGGAGACCCACAAAATTTTTGAGAAATTTTAACTAGCAAAAACACTGCCCTTTTGAATCTTGGGCAGAGAGAATGAAATGAAAAAAGGCTGTTGTACCCCAAGGTAAAGGCAATAAAGTCTGAAAAAAATATCCTGCTGAAAAAATGTGCTACATTTCATGAAAAGAAAAGGATTACTCCAAAAGTGGAGACATAAGCCCAGAGGGCAGAGCTGCAGCACCTATTCACAGGCTTTGAAACTTAATGAAGTTTGACCAGCTTGATTTCAATAACCGAAACTGCTGATTCCCTTTTTCCTCCAATTTCCTACCTTTTTGAATGAGAATTTCTAACACTGTATTTATTCCTTTCAAACCACTGTATTTTAGCAACAGATAGCTTGTTTTCTTGTTTCCCAGATCCACAGATGGAAAATAATTTTGCTCAAGGATGAATTATACCCAAAGTCTTATCCAGATCTAATTTAGATGATTTAGATGAAATTTGGAACTTTTTAGTTAATGAGATTATGGTGAGATTTTTTTTTTTGTTTTTGGACTTTGAGTTGATGGTCTAATGGGTTGAGACTTTTTAGAGATTTTAGGGAGAGGAAAATATATTTTACATGTGGATAGATGTGAATTTTTAGAGCCTAGAGGATACACTGTGATAGGTACAATAATGTTCCCACTTCAGCAAGAAATGCTCACATACTAATCCATGGAACAAGTGAATATGCTAAATTACATGGTAAAGAATAATTAAGGTCAAAGATGGATTTAAGGTTGCTATTCACCTGATCTAAATTAGAGACAAACCTCCTAGAGAGGTCTGATGTAATTACAGGATATTTAAAACTGTAAGAGGGAAGCAGAAGAAGAAAGTCAGAGGGAAGTATGACTACAAAAGAAGAATCAGAGAGATGCAAAGTTGCTGGCTTTGAATACAGGGGAAGGGGCCATGATCCAAACTAATTTGGACACTCTCTAGAAGCTAGAAAAAGCAAGGAAATGGATTCTTCCCTAAAGCCCCTGGAGAAGAATTCAGCTCTGCCAATACTTTTAGTTAGCCCAGTGAGATCTCTGTTCAATTTGTGACCTTCAGAACTGTAAGACAGTATTTTGTTCTTGTTGTTTATTTTTAAACCATTAAGTTTGGGGTGATTTGTTACTGCAGCCATAGAAACAGAAAACTAATACACCTAGGACGCTGAAAGGCTTGATTTATTATCCTTAATCAAATAGTGTTGCAATTTAGTAAAAAAATCCTACAACCTAGGATTTATTTAACATAATGTGTGACTTTTTTATGCATTAATTTACCCATTTCAAAAATCCCTCCAAGGTCTACATATTTCTAATAAGAAAATCAGCTGGTACCCATCTTTTGAATAAAAAGCCTAAAACAAATTGAAATTATCATTTGTGTCTTTAGGATACCAAATAACTTTAGGGATTCTATGGAGACACATTTCGCTCAACTCAGTGCCTATACAACTGCACAGAAAAAAAAAAAGTAACATAGGCTCTGAATCTCAGGATTGAATTAGCCTTTAAAGGCCAGGATCTCTAACAATACCTTTAATGCTTTGATCCCCTTCTCAGTATCCCTTTCAAGTTGTTTCTAGTCTCTCCTTTGTATTATTCTCTATATATTGTGAAGCATCTTATTCCATCCCTGGATTCATTAAATCAATGCAATTTTTGTAATTATTGTTATCCATAATTGCCATAATGCTGAAGGTGTGATTAACTAGTTATTCTAAATGTTACAAACCTTAACTGAAGTAGAAACATTTTATTTTTAATAGCAGAGTAAATTTTAGAATGTGTTTGTTCTCTTGCCCTTCCACTCAAGCTTACTGCACATGATCCTGCCACACTGAAAGTTGGCATTTACTGCTTTTGTTCATCTGTCATAAAGGAATTTTGCCAGTTTTGAAATGTGATAAGACAACTATACTTGAATATAAGTGCCAGCAAAACATAACTTTAACTCTGCATAGCATTTCTAGCACTATTCTTTAAGCATTATGAAGTCTGTGGCAGATTTGATTTTCAAGAGAAAAAAAATGAAAGATGTTTTAAAAGCCACATCCTGCTTGATTATGTGTTTTGTTCATGTCAAATTTTATTTTTATCCTATGCCACATTCAACAATGGTAAGAAAATGAATCACTAGTGTCTTTGCTAAAGATTCATCCTCCATAAGATTTTTAAATCAAATCAGATGATACGTGAAAATGTAAAGCACTACCCAAGTATTGATGTTGTTATTTTATAACTAAAAATATTATTGAGCTTCAGTTAACAATATCCTAAATATTTTCTATGCATCATCTTGAATAATTACTTTGGAATTATTTGGCATAGGAAGTAATATTTTGCAGAATAGAGCATGTTATTTAACATGCAGTGACTAACCTGAGTATTTTGCATTTTTGACTTACAAAAGCAGTGTGACACATTTAACTGGTATAGAGCACTGAGTAGTTGCTGGAGAATAAACCAGAACTTGCTTAATAGCTGTTGTACCTAATTTTCTAAACTGTTAAAAAAAATTGAATGCTGAATGAATATGTGTGCTTATAAGATTAGATAAAAATAGTTTAAACACAGACTCATTAAATGTAACAAACAAAACATGTAGTTACTATATTTATATGATGAGCACATTAAATGTAGTACAAATAGTTTTTCCTAGTATTTTTATTTTTTCAGGTAGGCTAATGTATTAAACATGAAAAAATAAGACACTTTTCAGTTGAATATGATCTTTAGTAACAATTAATCTTAGAAATTTAATCCTAAACCAATATGAAAAGGACTAAATAGGGGAGAAAGTATATATATTTTATACTTTAAAATGACTAATTCTATTCAATACTTAAGTATTTTAAAATTAACGAATCTTAGGTGCTGAGACATTTTAACTTGTGTGCTAAATTTCTTTTACCTGTGGTCTCACTAAAGAATCAGTAAGGATAGGAATGGAGGCATCTTTCAACATCATTTATTTATCTTTGTGTTGACAATACATTCCCATGGTTCATGATCAAAAGAGTATACAAAGGTATACAAAAACTTATTTTTATCACTCTTGGAACAGTCACACAGTTCTCCCCACAGGCAAACAGAAATATCAGATTTTCATATATCTTTCCAAAGCTAGCTAATTTAATGAATATGTAAATGAATACATCCACACACACACACACACACACACATTAAATTATTATATATGTAATAATATATCGGTTTATAAGGACATTTCATGTTCTTTTTAATTGCTGTAGGATATTCAGTTACATATTAAGTGCTTTAACTTGCTTTGTAGTTTATTTCAATAGCATTTTACAAAAATGTTGTGGTATTTTCAATATATTATCTCATACAATTTAAAATATTGCTGAGAACTAATCATTATACTCATTTTACACATGAATATTTTAAGACAGAGAATTAAGTAATATCTGGATATGGGACTAGGATATGGGAGATTCAAATCTATTTCTGTCCAATTTCCATTCCATGCCATTACCCAGTTCAGCATAGCATTGGGCCCTGTCTTTTTGAATTTTCAGTAATACTTCAATAAGTCATTTTATATTTTATACAATTTTACAGTAAAACTACAGGTTGAGTTATGGAAAAATTCAAAGTAAATAGTTTTCCTCTGCTGTATGTTAAACTTTATGTATAGAAATGATGGAGAAGATATGGAGAAACTAATACTCTTGGATGTCAAGAGTGTATGAACCATTTCAGTTGAATAAATTTAAAAATAAAATTAAAAAACTTCACATCCCCCTTCTACCTTATGAAGCACATTATTTGACATTGACCTTATGATACCCCCTATTATCTAATGCTGTTTTCCTCTTTACAAGAAACTCAACTCTCTTTCAGTAATACTCACTTCACTAAAATTTTTGATGTAATAAATCTGACTGAACTAATCTGAATTAAGTGTGACTAAGCAATTAATGACTCATACCCAAATATTTTAAAGATATATTAATAGAGAAAATAGTTAAATTAATATTAAGCTGAAATATAAAACACTTCATCAGTAGAATGTGAGAAGATCTATAGCAAACTGAGGAATTTAGAAGTCCTTTTACCTCTTATGATTATAAATAAGTGGTGGTCTTCTCTTGAGTTGTGTGCTGAGCTCACAGCTTTCTCTCATCTCCGGGAATCACAACAAAATTCAAAAGTCCACCCTAGTGATAGTGCCTATATTTTGTGACTGCCATGCTAGCCACAGTGTTCTGATACAGGCGTATTTTACCTGATCTACGGTAGAGCCAATCAGCTTTTCTTACAGGAATGTGAGACTTCCAATAGGGAAAAAGAAGCCATCTTGTGGCCTCAAAATAGCAAGACATGAGAAGTCTGTGTGTATCTACTGAGAACTTTTACTTCCTAACTGTCTATCATCTTTTCTTTGCTAAACCTTAATTTTTCTTTGTTGTACCTTTCCAAATAATTATCTTTTCTCTACATTTTTTGGTATTATTATTTAACCTAAGCACTGATTTATTATTTGTTCATTTATTCACCAAATATTTACTCTGAATTTTGTGCTTTAATATGCTCTATCTTATTCAAGGCACAAAGAAAAAAAAGTTTCTACTCTTTTAAAATTTATATTCCAATGGAAAATTGATAGTAACAAAACAACAAGCATACATTATAATTTAATGTAGTGATAAATTCAGTAATATAGAAAGTGAGGAAGCTGAATGGAAAGGCTATTTCAGATAGGATGGTTGGAAAGGAGATGAGAGTTCCTGAGACTTAAATAAAATAATACATGAGAGCGTAAGCCTTAGGAAGTCTGGAGAAACAGTGTTCTAATCAAAGATTCTAATGAAGCACTAAGCTTTGGTAGTCAGTGGCAGATAAGCAACCATGCCTGAAATAGACATAATAAACTTGTGAAAATTATTTTTTATTGGGTTAGTTTCTTGATTTAAAAAAGAAAACTCTACTTAATGAGTTTCCTGGCATGTTTATGTGAGATAACATATTAAAATCAAATAGTATATTGTTCCACATACAGTATTTTCTTCTCTTCCCTTTGTTCATTATGTTCTCATTTAAACGTTAAAGTTGAGGGAAACTCCTAGACTATCACTATTGTATATTTAAGAACATCTTTGATGAGACTGTTCAAAACAAGAAAGATGAAAACAATGTACCATTACATTTAAATCATCTGAAATAGTTCTTGCTCTTTCTCACACATAATACGGAAACCTGAATGAGTGAATGGATGAAACTGGCATCAACTACTTCAAATATTTCTGGTATTAGGAGGGCAGAAAAAATTATATACTTTTTAAAAGCTGAATTAGACATGAAATGTCAAAGCAGAAGTTTAGTGTACCAAATTCTAATAAATTGCAGTGTTAAGTTCAAACATTTAGACAAGTTTATTTTACAAAGTGGAGTTATTTATAAATCTTACTGTTTTGCCATTTGGTGACATCATATAACGCTTGATTGTCTGATGAGATGTTAAAGGAATGCAATTCTTCAGTATGAAGAATTAGGCTACATTACTGCATTTGACAGACGTTATGAATAAATGTGGGTTATTTATTTGCAAATAGATTTATTTTTTATGGTATTCCTCACCTGATACACCAAAAAAAAAAAAATAGAAGAATGTCTGCTTACCTCCTTCTACTTTCCTGTCTTACAGAGCTTGATGGGAAAATGAAGTATTTTATGCCTCGTTAGAGATCATTGCAGTGCTCTCTCTCCATGGCTTTGCTGTAATTGTGGAATATTAAAATAATCATAAGTAGAACATGTTCATTTACATGAAGATGAAAACTCAGTGATGTTTCTGAGTTTCTCTTAAGACAACTAGATACTCTAGAACAGCCCAGGGCTCTTTTTTTCTAAAAAGATGGTATACTCTCTGATTTCCAACTTGATATCTGGCAAGTATAGAGTAGATTAATTTCCTGGTCACTGTAAATGCTGTCAAGAATAATTGGTTTTACACTTCTCTTAGCTTTGAGAATTACAAGGAAATAGTGGGAATCTTTAATCAAGTGAAAAAAATACTTAAACATGAAAGTCGTAATACAATGCATGGTATTACTCCAAGCCCGCTGCCCAGTAATATCCATTCTTTATTCTTTGGATCGTGATTTTAACAAAAATGGAAGGCAGTACTAGTTTTATATGTCTATGTATGTGTGCTGTGTGGGAGGGTGGGGTATGTGTAGCAATAGCTAGTGGGAAATGGTTATGAGCACTAATTTAACCTATTTCTTCAGCTGTTGAAATATGAATGATTTTGTTTTGCTCCACTGCTTCAATTAAATGTTGCTTCCTTTGCTGTGAATAATCATTCATTGCAAGTACTTTGCAATTATGGGATTTTTTTTTTCAAATTTTGGAAGCCATAATGAACTACAATTGACAAACAGTAAAGAAGACAATTTTCTTCAATGGCTAAATAACATACCGTGCCAATCAGAACAGGTCTCAGATCTTATAAATTCTATGGGAAGCTATCTTATGATAATAAATTCAATATGTGATGTTCCCTAAAGGTTGTTCACTTTTATGTTTACTAAGTGTTTAATGAAATTTCTTTAAAACTTTTGAAACAAATATAATGATTGACATAATTAGAATTGCTTGAGAAGGAAAAAAGGACTTTGTTATTTCTCTACATCCCAAAATCTGTTAAAAGCTTTTCGTAAGAAAAGCAATTTTAATTAAACAGGAAGAAAATGAAGGACAGAAAGAAAGAGGAAGGAAGAAATGAAAGACCACACTTTCAAATTCTCAGTTTTGGAATGAGCTGAATAATGATTATATCTTTGCAAATCTCAGTGAAGGCTTTTCAATCCAGAATATAGATCGATCATAAAGAAGTGCGTAAAAAACTGGTAAGTTATATCTTGCTTGCCCTTTATGCATCAGCCCTGACAAATTTCAAACACTTTCTAATTATCAACTTTCATCCCTATATTTGATCTCCAAAGCCAGAACTAAAAATATACAGGTGTTATATGAGTTAGTCTATTCTTTGGTATATATATATATATATATATATATATATTTGTCTATTGATATATATATATATATATATAATACGCTTGTGACAATGCATCCACGCTTGGAAAATGCCATAAAAACAAACCTTAACAGTTGTGAAATTTAAGTGAAGTAATTTTCTTGGCACTTCCTTGAAAATAAATATTATACTTGTTTAGAAGAAATTCCTTACAAGCTTACGTAAAGAAAAAGTTAAATTCTGAGGGGGCCAGAATGTGGATGAACTGCACTGCTTATGGTAAGGTAAGAAGTGCCATGGCTCTTCTGGAAGAAGAAGATGAGAGAAAAGAAAGAAAAAAGCTGGACAAGGGCTGTGTCTTTAGTAAATACTATTTCTTGATGTTTCCAGGACCCCCAAACCTTCTATCAAAATATATGACAGTCATAACTGCTTAATGAAAGACGATTCTTCAGCAACTCACTAAAGGTTCAAGACCCTTTGGTACCTAGATCTCTGTGAACTAGACACGTGATGCTCTCTCCCCATCATCTTCTAAGAGCTGGGTCAGACTCAGGACATAATAGAAATTTTCAACAAGGAATCAGAAGCTCTGGGATCTTCCCCAACTCTGCCAGTTTCTAGCAATGGGAACTTGAGTAAATTTATTATCTGTTTTTGCCTCAGATTTCTGACCCTTCTGGCCCTAAGTGTTTATAATCTAACTAGAGTTGTTCTTTAAACATTTCTGTAAAGTATATAATATACTGTTATGTCTTTTCAAAGGGAAATTCTCTATCACATGGTTAAGTAAACTCTTCAGGAACTAAACCACAAATGGACTATTATTCTATTCATAGAAATATAAAGTTGCATGTCATCAATGAAAATAAATATTTGGAATCACTTCTTCTGGTTTCTTAATTATTTTTATGGGTTGTTACTTACTGTAGTCTGTATTACAAACTAAGTAACCCCACAATTAGGACATATTTGTTAGAAGGAGAATATCCAACTACATGGTAGAAATATCCTAAATCTTACTAACTCTAGTGATTGCTCTCATACTGTTTCAATGGAAAAGGCATGTTGCTGCCAAATATTATCCAGTATATTAAGTCTCTTGGTTGCATAAAAAGATAAAGTAACCCTGGAATATAACATATTATGAAAATCTGGTGGTTCATGAAGTGAGAAATTATGGGCTTGGGTTTTTATGAAATTTGAAAGGTCAAGAGGGTAAGCAGATGGCTAACTGTAGAATTTATTACACATTAAGCAATTGTTTTGATGTGCCAGGCAAAGTTCTGAAAGCTGATGAGATTGTAAAATCCAATGACCCTGCATTAGACTAAGGGTTCAGCTCATGATACACATGCAATTTTAGAGATCACATCCATCACTGGTTTATTATCTGTCAGAAACTCATGCAATTCAACACGATTAATACCCTGCACTGTAGTTTTTACTATTGCTCTTTTTTTAACCTTTTTTTTTATCTTGCTATTTTATGCTTCTTTTACAAAATTACTAAGTTCAGGATAATCAAGTGACCGCTCAGCAATGCTGAATGATTTTCCAGTAACTTTTCAGTACTCATAAGTAATAAAATTTTATAAGGGATATAAAGAATTTAGATACTCAATCCCACATGCTGTCCTCAATATATTCAATTTGTCATCAGTTGGAGCTTTTGAATACAGAGAACAGTAGTATTTTTTTTCATAACTACATAAAATGCTTATAAAAAACTACAGTTTCAGGGACTATAGGACAGTGATTTTTAAGAGTATTATATGAACCACAATTCCATTAAGTGCACTATTAAAAAATCAAATGAACCAGAATTCTAAAGTAGCAATGAGACTAAACCATAGATCATCATTATGTTCATGTTATTAAAAGTTAACTAATTTTTGCACTTAATTTTGCTTAATGGTAGCTCTAACTTTTGGGCATACTTACCTAGGTAATCAATAAAACATAGATGGTTAAAAAAATTAAGTGATAACATATCTGCTCCCCATATTTTAGAGAGAACAACTTAAATATCAAGACATCACACCTAAGAGAACATTTTCAAAGATAAACCATCATTCACTATCCTCACTGCAGAGTTCAGTGTAGAGGACTCTGTTCATAGACTTTTTTACTCTTTCTCAGTTCCCTGGGATGTTCATTAAAGATATCTGATATTTGATTCAGAATTACTTATTTCAGATTGTAGGGGAAGCTTCTTGTTTAAGGAATGGTTTAAGTATATACTGAACTACTTATCAAAGCAGGAACTCCTAGCATGGGAACTTTTAAAATTTAATACTAAAAAAATCTGGTGAGTGGGTGAAGTCAGTGTGAGAGAGCAAAAAGTATTATATAATCACTAGGGTGTGCACCTGAAAGAAAATGAATCTGTGCAGGACATCTTGCCTTTCTAGACTGAATTGAATCCTCTACTAAAAAAAAAAAAAAGACTTGGGACCACAGATCATCTCTACAGTGGTGCTGCTAGGAGGGTGGCTCCAGTGGGAGGCACTTTTGCTTGGAGACAAACCTAACCCAGTTTTTTCATCTCTATCATCTCTAACACAGTATCCTCCATGGAGCACTGCTATGAAAATTAAATGAGATAAATCCATCAAGTATCTAGTTTAGTGCATGACACAAAGAGGATATTATTTTAAAATATCTATTCCTTCAACTTTTCCCTTTTCTCCTCTGTCTCTTCCTTCCTATTCTATGTTTCAATGATTTATCTCAAGACAGCTTATACCCAGGTCTACAAAAGTTCTTGCTGTTAGAGTCATCCAATTGAGGAACACATATAGGGCTTCAAATCAATTCAATATAGAGAATATCACAAAATGTAAGTTATCTTTACAGACTTTAAAAGGAATGCATGTGACCTCAAAGTAAACTGTAGAAAATATTGTCTAGAGACAGGCACAACCTTAAATACAAAGAATCATGTTTTCACATTAAACAATATTCTGAGATTCAGTGGAAATTTTTAATTTTCTGGTAATCTATAGGAATTCATGCCTCTTGTAAGCAAAAGTAGCACTATCTTTATAAATTGGGGTACTGTTTGACACATCCAAGAAAGATACGAAAACTCAAACAGCTATATTTTCAGTATCTGTAAGAGGAGTTGTATCTAATGCACATGAAAAAATGCAAGAATACATAAAGTTCACTCTTTATCACTGGACAGAAAACATATATATATCAGGATACCAATGAGTTCAAATGCCTGTTTAAAATGACAGGAAAGAAAAAATATATATATCTTAGCCAGGGAATTTCAAATTCCAGTTTAGTGATCAAATTAGTAGGAGTGGCAGATTCTTTAACTAGAAAATAATCAGGTTTAGTCTTAATCTCGGGAGCTGGGCTACATGAATCTCTCTGTACTGTAGACTCACTGACATGTTCCGTGAACCACCAATATCACCTACATAAATCTGGTAAGCATTTCAGTCAGCAGCCCTGGTATGTATTAACTTCAAGCATACTGAAAAAGTCACTCTCAAAATTACTCAGGAGGGTATAATGACTCTCTTGATTGATAGTGAAAAAAATTGATCCATATGTCTGCAGGTCCAAGTTTCACACAAGGCAAAAAATATATAGTCTTCAGCAACATTAGATAAAGAAGATGGTAACCTTTTCTTGAAAGCAAACATTTTCAACCGAGAAAATTTAGAATTAGGTGTAGAGTCTAGTTTCAAAAAATCACAGCATAATATTCATGTTTGTTTAAAAAAGCAATTGGTGGTATTTTATTTGGGTGCAATGCATTTTACCTATGGATAGTCTTATAACTTCAGCGTAAGGAGTGTAATTAAGTGATCTGTACTTTTAATTTCAAGTGGAAATCCTACAAAGTTTGTCCTACCATTTAAGAGATTTTTAATTCCCTCATATTTACATATTTAAGTTATTAAACATTGAGGACTATTTATTATTCAGAAAAATTGTATTTGATAAGTCAGGCAACTGAAGTACTTATGAGGGGAATCTAATACATTAAATTCTAAAATGCAGTTAAAATATTTGAAGATGTTTAAGTTTGTAAAGGGATCAGACATCACTCAAAGTCAACAAAAAAGAATTTGTTAATACTTGCTTAATGTATAAACAAAATAATCAAAAATGTATGTTGAGCTTAAAGGCTTAAAATATTTTTTCTGTAACTGTAATAATTTAAATGTTAATATTAAAACCAAAGTGAGTCTCTGAATAATCTTTTTGAAAATTTTATTTTTTTTGTTATGAGAACACACAACATGAGATGTATTCAAATTTTTAAGTGTGCAATACATTATTGTTGACTACAGTTACAATGTAATACAGCAGATCTCTAGAAGTTATGAAACTTGCTTAACTGGAACATCATACCTGTTGGTTGGTAGTTCCTCATTTCCTCCTCCCCCCAATTCCTGGCGAGCACCATTTTACTCTTTGACTGTTTTAGTAACTTATACAAATGAAATGTATTTCTGTGACTGGCTTATGTCACTTAGCATAATGTATTAAGGTTCATTACATGCCATGTGCTGCAGAGTGTCTTTTTTGAAAGCTAAATAGTATTACTTTGTATGTATATACCACACTTTCTTTTCCATTCACCTATTGGTGAATATTTCAGGTGTTTCCATATTTTGGCTATTGTGCATAATGCTACAATGAACATAAAAGCACTAGCATCATTTTAAGATTGTGATTTCAATTATTTTGAATAAATACCCAGAAGTGGGATTACTGGATTATATGGTAGTTCTATTTAATATTTTGAGAAACATCTACACTGTTTTCCATAGTGGCTACACCATTTTGCATACTCACCAATAGTGTGCAATAGCTTTAATTTCTCTATATCCTCAACAATACTCATCTTTCCCTTTTTATAATAGTCACTCTGACAGGTGTGAGGCGATATTTCACTGTGGTTCTGATGAATAGTTTTTAAAACAGACAAAAAAACAGTTGAGGATTCCAAAATCCTTACAGCAATGTACAGTCCACTTTTACCACTTTGCACCTTTAGGATCTTAAGAATTTCACTTAATTTCTCTCAGCCTTAGACATTTAAACTGTAAAATGGGGATAAAAGCTACTATTTAATGTAACTGTTTTGAGGATTACAAAAACAACACACATGGAGTGCTTATATAGTACTTGGCACAACAGTGCACAATAACTTTTGTTTTATTAAACTCTTTAGGGACGCTCTCAAATGGCAATTATTTTGCTCTTAGTACTTAAAAATGTTCCTTTTAAAATACAATTCTGGCCATCTCAATGCCAATATATGGAACTGCGTTTAATGGTATCTCTAGTACTGAATAACTTCTTTGTGACTGGTCTGTGGAAATGTGTACAACATTTTGCAAATTAAAAATTCAGAGAATTTCCAAATATGTACATTAGAAGCATAGTTTGTAATATTTATATCATGAATGTGCTTTACTAAAGAAGTCTTAAAACTTGTATCTCTGCCTATAAAGATTTTAATTCAAGTAACAAACCCGAAATAAATATTTACTTAAGTTTGTCAGACTTCCTCCTTAGATTTTTAGTTCACTGTAGTCTTTCTCTAAGTCAAGAAGTTCTCTTTGGTGAAAACAAAACAAAACATACAAAAAACTTCACCAACAATAAACAAACAGCAACAAAATGTGTGCTATGTAAAAGAAAAAAGCTTGCCAGCTCTCTACATATTCAGTATAAATCTATACCTCCTAAAAGTAATCACAAATTTCCTAAAGAATTGTAAAACATTTCTTTAATTATTTCAGCAGTATGAAATGAGGATCAGTGCTTAGAGAATGTTAATTTAGGTACATGGATTTTTAAGCTTAGTGATTTCCTACCATGTATCAAAAGCTAAGAAACTACAGACTTCCGGGAATATGGCGTCTTGAACGGACTAGCAGAAAAATTCCTCCCAACATTATATTTATTCACGAAAATACAGCAAATACAACTATCCCTAAAAGAGAGACCAGAATACACAGGAAAGTGCACAGCGTACAGCTACACCTGTGAGAACTTGGCAGCCGGTGAGGCGGACGGGCGGCGATCCGGTGGGACCGAGTGCTCCCCCCCCCCAGAGCTCCAGCGGCCAGACACGCCGGACAGAGGACTCAGCACCCGGCGAGGCGGGACGGAAACACGATCCAGCGAGACGAGAGCGCCCCTGCACCCCAGCACTCCGGCGGGAGTCTCGACAAGGCGGGTAAGGTACGGAGCCGCGAGCAGACCGAGTGCTCCTCTCCCCCAGCGCTCCGGCGGGAGGAGAGGATTCAGAGCCGGGAGCCAGGGGAAGTCTGCGCCCGGAGCGCCCCTCCACCCCAGCACTCCGGCGGGAGTTCCGGCAAGGCGGGTAAGGTACGGAGCCGCGAGCAGACCGAGCGCCCCTCTCCCCCAGCGCTCCGGCGGGAGGAGAGGATTCAGAGCCAGGAGGGAGTGGAGATCTGCGGTGTAGCGGAGATTGGAGGGACAGAGGGCACAGGGTCCCAGCCGGGAACGTGCAAGTTGCCCGCGGCAGGCTCCGGGAAGGAAAAAGAAAGGAGAAAAAGGGGAAGAAAAGCGCGCGCTCTACCCCAGCGGTCTTAAAGAGACAGGAGCTCAGTAGAGGGGCCGGATAGCCCCGCGAACTGAGCCCAGCACGCTGGGAGTCCTGGGGAGCTTTGGACCCCGTAGCTGGCGACTGGGAAAGAGTGCCCGCCATTGAGACCCTCACGGAGATCAACAGCTTCCCATTGTTTCCAACCCAGCTAGAACTATAGTGGCGCTGGAATAGTGGAGCAACAGCGCCACCTACAGCACTCGCGCAGAACCCACGCCCGGTGGCTTTTTTTTTGTTTTGTTTTGTTTTGTTTTGTTTTTTCTCCCCTTTCTTTTCCTTTTTTTTTTTCTTTCCCTCTCTTTCAACAGCCTCCCATCCATTCTCACCCGGCCACAGATTTAAAGGGCCGTGTGGAGCGACGTGGCCGCGGCTCTGGAATAGCGGAGCAATAGCGCCACCTACAGCATTCGCACAGAAACCACCCCCGGTGGGCTTTTTGGTGTTTTTTTTTTGTTTGTTTTGTTTTGTTTTGTTTTGTTTTGTTGTTGTTCTTGCTGTTTTCTTTTAGGTGTTGCTGCCTTTTCTTTTTCTTTCTTTTCTTTTCCCTTCTCTCTCTCTCCTTATACTTTTATATTATTAGTAGAAATCTCTTTTTTTTCTTGTCTCTCCTTTCTTATCTCTCCTTGCTACCAACAACCAATTCTACAGTCATGAGAAGACAGAAGAATATGATACAGACAAAGCTTCAGACAAACACCACACCAGAGAAAGAATCTGGAGAAATGGACATTCACAGTCTTCCAGAAAAAGAATTCAGAATAAAAGTCATAGCCATGCTGACAGATCTACAGAAAAATGTGCAAGAGCTGAGGGAGGAAGTGAGGGAAGTGAGGAAAGACAATGCAGAAATGAAACAAGCCATCGAAGGGCTCAACAGCAGATTGAATCAGGTTCAAGACACGATCAAGGAATTACAAGACAGGGACCAGGAATACAAAGAAGCTGAGGCAGAGAGAGATAAAAGGATCTCTAAGAATGAAAGAATATTAAGAGAACTCTGTGACCAATCGAAGCGTAGCAATATTCGCATTATAGGAGTACCAGAGGAAGAAGAGAGAGAAAAAGGGATAGAAAGTGTCTTTGAAGAAATAATTGCCGAAAACTTCCCCACGCTGGGGAAGGAAATAGTCTCACAGTCCATGGAAGCCCACAGATCTCCCAACACAAGGGACCCAAAGAAGACAACACCAAGACACATAATAATCAAGATGGCAAAGATCAAAGACAAGGACAGAGTATTAAAGGCAGCTAGAGAGAGGAAAAAGATCACCTACAAAGGAAAACCTATCAGACTGTCATCAGACTTCTCAACAGAAACCTTACAGGCCAGAAGAGAATGGCATGATATATTTAACATAATGAAACAAAAGGGCCTCGAACCAAGAATATTGTATCCAGCACGATTATCATTTAAATATGACGGAGGGATTAAACAATTTGAAGACAAAAGAAAGTTGAGAGAATTTGCCACCCATAAACCACCACTACAGAATATCTTAAACGGACTGATCTAGAGGGGAACACCCCTAAGACTAAAAAGATGTCACCAGAGAAAATAAAAGCATAGCAAAGAAAGCAGACCACCCAAATACTAACTAAAGGCAAAGAATAAAACACCTAATATATAAAGAAAAGAGGAGGAAGAATAGGAAGGGAGAGATAAAGAAACATCAGACGGCGCACACAATAACTTAACAAGAAAGTTAAGTTAGATTCTTAGATAGTAAAGAAGCAACCCTTGAACCTTTGGTAACCACGAATCTAAAGCCTGCAATGGCAATAAGTACATATCTATCAATAATCACCCTAAATGTAAATGGACTGAATGCACCAATCAAAAGACACAGAGTAACAGAGTGGATAAAAAAGCAAGACCCATCTATATGCTGCTTACAAGAGACTCACCTTAAACCCAAAGATATACACAGACTAAAAGTGAAGGGATGGAAAAAAATATTTCAAGCAAACAACAAAGAGAAAAAAGCAGGTGTTGCAGTACTTGTATCAGATAAAATAGACTTCAAAATGAAGAAAGTAGCAAGAGATAAAGATGGACATTACATAATGATAAAGGGGTCAGTCCAACAAGAAGATATAACCATTATAAACATATATGCACCCAACACAGGAGCATCAGCATATGTGAAACAAATACTAACAGAAGTGAAGGAGGAAATAGACAGCAATGCAATAATTCTAGGAGACTTTAACACGCCACTCACTCCAAAGGATAGATCAACCAGGCAGAGGATAAGTAAAGACACAGAGGCACTGAACAACACACTAGAACAGATGGACCTAACAGATATCTACAGAACTCTGCACCCAAAAGCAGCAGGATACACATTCTTCTCAAGTGCACATGGAACATTTTCCAGAATAGACCACATTCTAGGCCACAAAAATAACCTCAGTAAATTCAAAAATATTGAAATCTTATCAACCAACTTCTCAGATCACAAAGGTATAAAATTAGAAATAAATTTCAGAAAGAAATCAAAAAGGCTCACAAATACATGGAGACTTAACAACATTCTCCTAATGAATCAATGGGTTAACGACCAAATCAAAACAGAAATCAAGAATATATGGAGACTAATGACAACAACAAC